>JAABNX020000090.1:12300827-12330096 GCA_015163995.2 Mormyrus lacerda | reverse complement strand
GTTATTGCTGTGTTATTGCTGTGTTATTGCTTGGTTAGTGCTTGGTTATTGCTTGGTTAGTGCCCCCCCACTTTGTCGAATCCTGTGACGCAGAAATAACAGACTTAATAAGTACTTCCAAAAGCCAAAGCCCGTGACCAACTATTTATGGAAACAATTTTATCTGAGTATTAAGCTTCACATCCATAGTAATTTAAAGGCCACAAAAGAAACAACAGACTTAATGAAACGGATTTAAACCATGAATAAATAATACATAAGTTGCAGATTTTAAAAGCCAGGTGAGTTCAATCAAACATAGCTGATGTGGTGCATTTAGATCAAGGTCAGCTTTCAGGAGGAAAAGGGGCACGTTTTCACAGTGGCACCCAGCACCTGACTTAATACCATCTGCTAAAGGACTTTAGGGGGGTGCAAGACATAGGTTTTGAAAGAACTCAAGGAAATAAAACGATTTATCGAGGACCACATTGGTAGCCATTGAAAGAGACGGCAGTTGACTTCCACAGAAAGCTGATTACTGCTCCAGTCCCCAGTGCTCCCCTCTCATTGTCTAACTTTTAAAGTCAATTAATCTAATCACAAAGCCAATGTAAAGAAAGCCAAGGAACTCTGAACCGGGAGTACCACTGAGACAAATGACCCATTAATTCCCACTCCTATTAATTTGATTTTGATCTCCTTTGAGACAATTTAGAAAGTGAAGGCTAATTAGTTAAACATATTAATACATTGACAAATCATTAATATTCCTTTTGGGATTTACTCATTAACTGATAATTACCATTTTCAAACAGCAAAATAGACCAAGGGGAGAATGGCAAAGCATTTTTCATCGAGGTCTGGCTTTTCTAGAGTTTAGAATTGTTTTTTTTAAGTGGTAATGGAAAGAAAAACTTTTTTTCTGCTCACAAATAATCTGTGTAGGCATATCTCAGGATGCATTATGGTTGGAAGGCATGTGTGCCCCATCCTCAGCATGGGGGGGGGGGGGTGACCTCAGAACAGAAAAGCCAAAGGACTTTACAGGCTACCGGGCACTAATACGCTAATGCCCGAATGCTGTCGACAAATCACATACCTGGAACATTTAATTATGTGCTGAGCAGCTTGTTGCCTGCCATCTGAAAAGCAGCCATCTACAAACAACCAATCAGCTCCTATATTTATAATGCGTGTATTTAATGACCCGGGTTGCTGGAACGTCATGCGGCGCTATCCTGAATTAACCTGAAAACCATAGATTTTCTTCCATAGATGCTCTTATTGTTCCTCAGCTTCGCCACCCTTCGTTTTACGCTACCGGCAGCCCCGTGTACCTGAATCCATGCTAACATTAAAAGAATCCTCGGACCTCAGCTAGCCTGCTAGAAATGTGCTATCGCTGAATCCTGTGTCGTTCCTATACATCAGCAGAGATAATTTAGCTTCTTGAGCTGAAGATTAATGCTCGTGCCAGGAGCTCGTGGACGTCATATGTGGTATAATTGCCAGTCAGACCACAGCCATTCTGCGTCTACGCACAGCATGTAGAGTCCGGCCAACCAACTGTGCCAACACATGCTCAGTATTACAGCAAGGATAGCCAACACGCCATTAAATTCACAAGATGCAAAACAGCAGGTACTGGCCACTTCTTAGCAGTGGCAATTTTTGAGTTTCCCGCTTGCAGTAGAGTATCGCGCAGACCCCTGTATGCAGACCACCGTATGCAGACCACTGTATGCAGACCACTGTATGCAGACTACTGCATACTTTTAACTGAAAATGGATAGATACAACTCAAACAACCAAGACCACCAACCCATTACAGCCGGGTAACCCTTCCCATAATCTCCTAAACCACAGCAATTGTCACCACCAAGTCCCTTCATCTGAGCCTAAATGCTGTTCTTTAGTTGATGGCAAGGTCTACATATCTAAACCCAATCAACCATCATTTCTATGGTCATGCATTCCAACAGTTGTCACCAAGGAAACGCTGCTTTAAGCTATTTGTTGCTAAACAATGCTAATTTCTATCAAGGATTAAATGGTCATGCACCACATATATTCTGCGAAGTATTTCTGAATTCGTTAATATTCTTGATGACAAAAAAAGAATGAAATAGCCTAAACATGGATCACAACTGGGTAAATCACCCAATTAATTTGCTAAATTGTTAATTATCTTTGTTTAAGATAATTAGCACATATGCAAATTTCAGAATTAATTGATCCCAAAGTACATCCACTGTAATTAGCATGTAATTCCTTCCTTTTATTGTATTTAACACAAAACTATAAAGTCCAGATGCTGAGATGTTGAACAGAGGGAGGAAAATGTGGTAATTAAGAATACAGCAGCTTATTTTAGCATTTTAACTTAATTAGCTGAGTGACTTTCACCGTTACTTTATAGCAGATTTGTATCAACAGAACAAATCTTTGAGGACATTTACAAACCAACAAGGAACACAGCATAACTTAATCAAAGATTTATATCCTAATTAACGTTTATTAGCAGAACTTACAAGTGCGTCAATTAACGTGTATGCAAATCCAACTAAGACGTTGTAATTTCAGTTAATCACGTAGCACATTTGACTTCTGCTTTTTAAACACATCATTCTTTACGTTCTTCAGAATTAAACCTCACATGAACACATAAAAATATGTACATAATGCAAAAATATTTATTTTTTGTATATTCAAGTACATGAATATTTAGTAACCACTCAAAGAGCAATAACTGTATGTTTTTAATATTGTCATATTATTCATGTAGTATTGTAATGCCACGTTAATGCATTAATTAACTGAATTTTGTGGCTATAGGAAATCTCACCTATTATTTTGAGCAAGTACACTGATGGTGTCATTCTGTGTCAGACTTTCGTGATCTTTTAGCATTTCAAAAGCAGATTTAAACATTTTAATGGTGCTAAATTATCCAGATCAGGGCGTAGTGACTGAAATTATCATCACACACACACACACACACACACACACACACACACACAGACAGACAGACAGACAGACAGACAGACAGATAGATGAAACTATTAGCTATTATTAAACTATATTATTTCAGAAACCATAATGCTTATCTTTTATGGTATTCAAACTTTAGATCTATCGAATGGGGTTAATTAGTTTCCTTTACACATATTTAAACAAATCAAATGACACATTGTTCCATACATTTAGAAATTAGTTAAAATACTCGCGTAACGAATTATAAAGTGAATTAAATTAGCAATGACATTTTTAAATGACTTGATCTGGACAGAAGACCATTTTCCCACCAAAATCTTGACCCTGTCTGAACATCAAAATGCCGTCCATGAGTAACGGTGACATTACTGTTAACTCACAGCGAAAACAGCCGGTAGCCATTTTTTCCAGTCCCACTCAAGCCTCCACATCTCTGGGGCGATTCTGCTGCGTGACCTTGAAGAGGCAGCTCTATTTCTGCGCAGATTTTTTTTTTGTACACCGACCGCCCAGAGCTACACACCCGGAGGGACCTAGGGAGCAGCTGACGGCAGAGAAATTAGCAGGAGCCAATTTTCTGAAATCAGTAAGTACTCCAATACTTCATTAACAATTAATTAAATCAAGTCTATTAGGAATAATCACTTAAAAATAAAATTAGACACGTACACTTCACCGCCTCCATCGAGTTTTAAGTTTCATGAAGATTAGCTTAAAACTTCATTGTGGTTATAATCCCAAAACAATGAGTGAGTCGTGTGTGCGCGCCCTGAAGTGGGGCCCATCCCTGCCTAGCGTGACCCCGACCTGGGGCCCCTGCCCCCCCCCCCCAGCACCGGATAAGTGCCGTGAAGATGAATGGATGCATGTCAAAATGTCGCCATAGTAACGTTTAGTGTCTGGGAATCACAAAACCGTATTTGGTAAAGCCTGGTGAGTTAGCTTCCAATAAACCGGAACCTGACCGGTCACCCCGGAAAAATGACGGGAACACGACTGGCCGATTACATGGTGACAGCCACAAAGTTTTATTTGAAAATCATGAAAGGGAACAAAAAGAACACGTAATTAAGAACTTTACAGTAAAAAACATTTATTTTGATCTATAATTTAAAGTCTTTAAAAATAACAGCTTTTTCTTTTTACGTTCAAGTTTTACTGTCATCACTCAGTTCTTTAAAAAAAAATGCAACGACATTGATTCCGGGTAGTAACTGTATATAAAATATTGCAGACTGATAACCAGTATCACGCAGCTGTGCATTATTACTGCCTAGACTGGCAGGAACCTGGTCGGCCTTCTCCAGTGTTGGCCATCTGGAGGCAGGAGGAGGAAGATCGCTCGGGGGGGCCTGTAAGGCCCTATCGCGTCCACAGGAGGCCCCATCATGTGAATTTATATGTGGCACCGTTAAGGAAGGGGGCGAGGGCACAGGAGGGGCAGGGGCAGGGGCATGCGCATGCTAACAAGGTAAGCAGAGCAGGTACTCCGGGGTCTTTCAAGAAGAAAGGCTATTAAAAAGAGCTACAACATTCAAAGGACCCCCGTCTGTGTTTTGTAACATTATAACCAGCAATCAGAAAAGCTTTTATTACTGGAAACTAGAGCACCTTAAATATTTTTTGTGCTCCATTACTTACCAAGGTGCATTTAGCACAGAGGGACACAAAGGCAAGACAATGGACAAGAGCACAATGATTCAGAGAAGATAATAATAAAAAAAAAAAACGTATTATTGTGATTTTATAGCATTTAGGTTTGTTAGAGGTAGATGTCTAGAAAAGGATATGAATCATAGTCCAAAGTCTGCGTCAGCGCCCCCGTCAGGACGAACTCTGCGTTGTGGACATCTGGAATAGGAAGAGCTATATCAGGGCACGCAAAACGCACAGCGCAACACGCAAAACGCACAGCGCAGCAAAACGCACAGCGCACCGAGCTCTGCTTCTGAACACAGACATCGCGGCTCACCGATGTTCTTTAAGAAGTATTCTCTGCATAGGTGGAGGTCATTCTCACATGATATTAAAATGATCTCCGGAAGGCTCTGAGGAGGGAAGAGGGAACAAAAATGATGAGCTACGTAAGAAATCTCCTCTGATTTGGGGGGGGGGTGTCACCTATAACGCAGCCACCCGGTGCCATAATCGTTTGCGAATGCGACTCCGACACCCCCATGCTCTGCCACTCCACCTTGTTCTGCTTGTGTTCCATCACCTTCCGGAAAGACGGCTGCTTGGCCAGGACCTTCCCCCCTGCACATTCCACTATGGCCTTCATGGTGGTCAGGCTGGGACAGATCCCAGGGGTGATGTAGAAGTACTTCCCCTAGAAGGAGAGAAACAGAGAGACACCGTCCCTTTAAATGTACTCCTCTGAGCCTCTCGACACCATAGCTTACATTTCATGCATTTACTTACATTTATTAGAATGTTCATTCAGAGTGATGCATTATTTTGAAAGCGGGGTCAAACCGTCCCCGGAGCATTTGGGGCTGAAGGACTTGGGACTTGAACCAGCACGCATCTCCTTAATACATATGGTCACCCCCCAGTGTTTAATCTCCATACATGTGCTGTTTGATCCCGTTCCGTGTGTGTGATAACAGGAAGATAGGGGCTGCCTCCCCGGCGTGACACCGTGGCGCCCCCCCCCCCCACGGCCCCCGCTCACCTTGAACAGAGGTGCCGTCCGCGCCCTCTTCAGCGACTCCTCCAGGCTGAAGCAGAACAGCACCTCTGCCTCAGCGTCCCTCAGCATGAAGGTCTGCTCGTCTGTGGAAACAGGGCTTCGTGGTCAGGCGTGCCGCTCGCTCACCGCGCCCTGGCGGTACAAGGCGGTACGAGGCGGTACGAGCGCCGAGCTTCTGGCTCGTCATCCCAAACGAGGGGGACCAAACCCATGTCTGGCTTTTCAATGCTCCATTTTCAACCGGTTACTAGTTAATCAATTCTAATCACCCAATAAACAGTATTTTATTTTTTCCACTGATTTTCTTCTAAATATAACACAAAATAATTATTCATGTCAAAATAACGTTAAATGGGACTCTGTGATTAAAATTCCACCATGGAAATGACAGACAATTACCAAAATACACGGCGACTACAGCGAAACATACCGGCAAATTTCTGGGCTTTCCAGCTTTCCTCCAGCCACTCGGGCGTGACGATGTGCTTCACGATGGAAATGGCCGTTAGGAATTTGACGGTACGGGTCACCTTGGCTGCGATGAGGTGGGTGCACTTCTGGGCACTGTCGGCCACCTCCCCCCCGAGCTCGTACAGCTTCTGCACAGGTGACATGGAGACGAGCGCCTGAACACGCAAACCTCACTTCTCAGGAAACGCTTACATGCCCTCCACAGGTTATATAAATCAATCTCTTTAGAAGCTCAGCCGACGGGTCAAAGAAAGCTGCGTTATGATTGGAGCAGTGGAGGCATCTCACTGATAGGAGGAAACTGACTGGATGACACAGGAAGACAGATGTGTACTGTGACTCCTCCCCCCACAGATGGTTACCTTTATGTACAGCTGGACCTGCATGGGCTCAAACCCCGTGAAGAAAACGTATGGGGTGGACTCTGCCGGAAGCTTCTTCAAGGGTGTCGGCAGCTCCTCGAGCCTGCGAACGAGAACGAGTGAGCCGTGGATGGAGAGTGAGGTTATCATGTGACCCGCTGTCCATGAAATGAATTCAAAACAAAACAAAACAAAACAAAACAAAACAAAACACAAAAATTTCACAGACCCCCTGCCTCTCCCAGCCCTTACTAAGGAGAAACAAAAAATGTCAGCGCCCTGCCCAACACCCTCCCAAGTGACACACCACCACCCACTCATTCCTGGGTCCTTCACCCAATGCTGAAAAAAAAACCACGGGTATAGCTCACGGGCTTTGTTATGGATCGCCTTGTTTCATTCTCAGGCATTTTTCAGATTTCCAGATGGTGTGCCGTTTACCCAGTGTCACCAAACATCCGGAAAGCATATCCCGCCTGGTTCATTTCTAGTAAATGTCACCGGTACCGATGATGTAGGTCAGGGTTTTACCCAGTTCCAGTCCTGAGGGGCCAGCTTGCAGATTTTCCTGCTTAAACACATCTTACTCAGCTAATTAGCAGGTTCAGTCCGTGTGTTTGAACAAGGAAATCTGTAAAGTAAGTTGGATTCCGGCCCTCCAGGACCGGAACTGGGGAACGCTGGTGTAGGTCATCCTCTGAACCGTACTGGATACGACCATCTAATAAGCGTTAATATGCTAATGTATAATGTATAAACCATAATGGAGGCAGTGGATTATGCAGCAGGACGCAATGATTTACAAATAGTGGATATGGAATCAAACAAGAAAACACCAGATGAATGGAGGGATATAGAGGGATGAGCCACGGAGATTTATCTCACCTGGGCTTCTTGGTAGGAGGCTGGGAGTTGGACTCGTTCTGCTTGTGCTTGTGCTGAAGGCGGATGCTCTGTGGTCGACACACAAACCATTATGCAAGAAACTAAAACCAGGCAAGGTCTCAGAGCAGGTTTCTAACATGCCCTCCAGCAGACATCAGGAGCATGCATGCTAATGTGCTAATACACCTACGACTCAACCAGAGAGGGGTTTCTGACATATCCTTTAGGAGTGATAAGGAGCAGGCACGCTAACGTGCTAATACACTTACGACTCCACCAGAGAGGGGTTTCTGACATATCCTTTAGGAGTGATAAGGAGCAGGCACGCTAACGTGCTAATACACCTACGACTCTACCAGAGAGGGGTTTCTGACATATCCTTTAGGAGTGATAAGGAGCAGGCACGCTAACGTGCTAATACACCCACGACTCAACCAGAGAGGGGATTCAGACATTTCCTTTAGCAATGATAAGGAGCAGGCATGATAACATGCTAACACACCTACGACTGAACCAGGCAGGGGGTTTTGATATGCCCTCTGGCAGAGATAAGGAGCATGTACGCTATGACGCTAAGACAGAGCACACTCACCACCAGCATTTCTGGGGAGATCTTCACAGGGTTTCTCCAGGCAGCTGCGTGACAAAAATACAGCACATGACTCCTCAACATAGGCCTTCCATTGCCTGTCATTCATATGTGGACAGCTAAAGAAACATGTTAAAGAACACAGGAGGGGCAATTCATTATGTTACATGCATTCATTACACTCCAGCTTAGAGAATCTTTTAATAAGTGATATTTACTAGAAGAATACATAGACACGGCACGTGGACAGATTTCAGCCAAAGTGAGAAACGGCACTTGCCTGGAGCAAGCGCTTAACCACCATGCCACCTGCTGTTCGTCTGTTAATACGCAAGCTGTTGGCTGTTTCGCCTCCTCCCACCAACCCAACACCTGCCCTCACGGCGTCAGAACGCTAGAGCGGGTCACTTACCCAGCAGGTTCTGCACCAGGTGCGGACTGGGCGCCAGTGGTTCTGGGAGTCCGAACGTCGCATAGCGGCTGTGCTGGATCTGCCGCAGGGCCTCGAAGTTGCCCAGAAGGACGTCACACAGCCACTGGGCATTGACGCAGGGGATCCTCCATTCCTTGGCTTTTTCGTACTTTAGCCCACTAGCCCTGAGGTCGGAGGGGGTTGGGGGTTCCCTGGATAAGCCACTCCTTACACCTCAGCTATTATCACATTTCTTCTTAGACGCTACGCTGCGGCCAAGCCAACCCCACTACAGCCCCAGCTAGCAATAACATTATAAACCAAACAAATCCCCCCTCCCCTCAAAATCCATCACCATCGTCCAACAGTGACGACATAAATCCCACCATCCGGCACAAATCGTAACGGTGAAATGTCAACCGCATAAACAAGCCATAAAAGCAATGGAGGACCAAGCAATGGGAAAGGCCGCATGGAAAGCGAGTTGACTCAGAAATAATTATATCACAATCACAGACGCAGCCGCTAAGGTGAGTCATATTAGGCTGATTGCCAATTAGCAGGATGCGTCAGCTATATAAGAGCAGTAAATCTTCAATATGTGACTTTTCAAAGCAACCAGAGGCAGCTTTGTATGACGGCACTCTAATCAGGCAGAGGGCGGCCCCTCCTCCTTATCAAGCCCCTGATATCGATATATTGTTACGCGTTTCCCTCCATATTAAATAACAAAGGCAACACTTTACTTGACAGGGCACAAATTTCCCCACTGTGGGATCAATAAAGTCCTATCTTATCTTAAATACTAGCGACTCAGTTACTACTGAAGTATAAATCATGAACAAATATAGATGCTACTTGAGATAAAAGATGCGTCACGATTCATTAACGATGGACAAACATGAGGTCAGTGTTTCACTTGTGTTATTCAATACTTCAGTGGTTCTTTCAGTAGCTCACAAAGGCTTACAGAATTAACAGATACAGGAACAAATACTGCAATTGTTTGAGATAAAGAATGTGTCATTAACGATGAACAAACACGAGATCGCTAGTATTATTCATTACTTTATCACTACTGTTACTTCAACAGTTCCTTAGTAGTTCCTTCTGTACCTCACAAAGGTTTACAGAATTAACAAATATAGTAACAAATAAAGTTACCATCTGATAAATGATGCTTCACGATTTATTAATGATGAATTAACATGAGATCACCATGTAACTAAGACTTAGTTTGTGGTTAATTAATACATAAGTAACAGTATAACACTATATTATTGTGTCCCGTGAAGTAAAGTGTTACCATAATAAGAGTGTAACATGCTAAACAAAGGTCCAGCCTCACGGCATGTTTCCCGCACGGTTAGGCCCTCTGGCCAGAGAGGACAGCACTTACTCTTTACAGATGAGGACCGTGTTGCTGCGGCACAGGTAACCCGTGTACCTGGCACCAGCCAGATAGGCCATCAGCTTCAGGTCGTCCCGGTCCGTGTCCACAAAACCGGTCACGGAAATAATCTGCGGGTCGCAAGCGGATGGCACGATTTAAAAAAAAAAAAATAAACCCAAAGGTCTGCTTAATTCAATAAAACCTCAGATACTAGCATCCACCTAACAACCAACCTCCTCGGGTAGACCAGAGATTAAACGCACAGAAATTCTGACCCCCCCCTCCAGTTAGAATGGACAGGAAGTGATGCGTACGTGCTGGGAGCAGGGTTTGGCGCCGGGTGGGAATGCGAACGGCACATGCAGCATCCTGTGGGGTGGGACCATCTTCTTCTTCCTCAGGATGGTGTTGAGCCAGTGGGCCGTGACACACCGCTTCCCCTCTCGCAAGGCCTGGGCCAGATACAAGGGCAGTGAACTGGTCAGAGATGGCTAAACACACTTGCAGACAGATGCACGAATGGATGGACAGAGACAGGTGCGCAGACCAAGATAGGCAGAGACATAAACACAGACGGACAGTGAGAAAAAAGGTACTGACGGTCACACAAATGGATAAGGAAATAGACAGAGACAGGCACAGATAGAGAGAAAGACAGACAATGACACAGACAAGCAAAGACAGAGACAATCAGAAAGACAGCCACCCAGAGAGATAGAGAGAAAGAGGGAGCGAGAGAGACACAGAGAGATAGAAAGCCACACAGACAGGCACACCGAGACAGCCAGACATAGACCGACAGACAAAGACATGACACAGACTGCCAGAGATAACCAGACACAGAGAGACCAGAAACACAGACAAGCACACATGACAGCACGTCCACAGGGGGCAGCACTCACCTGGACGTACATATTGCTGACCTGGCTCTCACACAGGAGGTGGGTACAGCGGCTGCTCAGGGATGAATCCACAGTTCCGCCGTAAGACTGGATGATCTGCAATGCAGCAGCAGTAGCTCAGGAACCGCAGTCGCTAGGTCACACCAAGTGTAGTTGCCCTTCCGGGTCAACAGCCGGACCGCTTCAGCAGGAACGTGGTACAGCACACAGGAAGCTAACATCACAGCTTCTCGGGTCACGGGGACCCGCAGAGTAACACCAGACACCCTCTCGCGGTGGCTATGTAACACCATACACATCAGGAGGCAGAGTACCTCGCTCCAAAATAAAACAGCACAGAATCACCCAAGATTTTCATCTTGGACAAGCTGAAGGCTGCCCCCCCCCCCTCATTAGACTCACCCGCTTCCACGTGACCAGCAGCTGCTTATCCGCCATCTGTTCGGGATAGTCGGCGATGGAGAAGATGCAGCCAGCCAGGAAGCTGTCCTCGGAAACTACGAGGGAGGTTTACATACCCGTTAATCTCACCTAGCGATGGGCATCTTAATATCTGATCTGTCGGAACTATCGTCTGTCTACGGGTGTTACAATCTGACAGCTTCAAGAAGAATATGAGTTGGGCCTTACTGTCCAAGCCTGGATCGTGGCCGAACAGCTGCTGCGGCTGCAGGGGCTGCAGGGGGCCCTGGTGCTGCAGGGGCTGCTGGGAGTTTGGGCCTTGGAGCTGCTGGTGCTGTTGCTGATGCTGATGTTGCTGCTGTTGATGCTGTTGTTGCAGATGGTGTTGCTGCTGCAGTTGCATGTGTTGCTGTTGCAGCAGGTGCTGCTGTTGCTGTTGCTGTATATGCTGCTGCTGCTGCAGCTGCTGATGATGGTTTTGCTGCAGATGCTGCTGCTGCTGCTGCAACTGCAGCTGGAGCTGCTGCTGCTGCTGCAAATGTTGCTGCAATGCATGCTGCTGTAATGCATGCTGCTGTTGCGGCTGCAGCGGGGGCCGAAGCATCTGCTGTGGACGAATCTGCTGCTGTTGCTGCTGCTGCATGAAGGCATGTGGCGGCTGTTGCAACTGCTGCGAGAACACTTGTTGCTGATGTGGTTGTTGCAAGAACTGGTGCTGCTGCTGTTGCTGCTGTTGCTGCTGCAGGTAGCCCTGCGGGGGACCCTGCTGCTGTTGCTGCTGTTGCATGAGCTGCTGCGATGAGAGGTGGAGAAGAGGGTGGTGCTGTGGGTGCTGATGCTGCTGCTGTTGTACCTGCAGCGGCTGTGGGATTCCATGTGACGGGGGCGGCTGGGATTCTGCTGCGATGGGCTGCGGCTGCGGCTGCGGCTTGACTTGGTTGAACAGAAGAGGGTTCTGGTGGCCCATCTGGCCCTGATTTGACTGCTGCTCGACCTTTGGCGGCGCTGAAAGACTCTGTAATATCTGTCAGAAACAAATGAGCGTTAGAAGATATGCATCTCAATGGCACGCAGAAGATCGACTGCATCATGACAGACCTGGGTCACGTTGGAGGGCCTGGGCACCTGCTGGATGTCGGTGTTGTTGGTGATGTTCCTCAGGGTCCGCGCAGTGGGGTTCCAGGGCCCCATGACATCGGGCCTGTCCAAGGCTGCGGCGCCCTGCCCAGTGCCCAGCATGGCAGCTCTGCCATCAGGGGGTGTAACGCCAGGTAAGGGGGGCACGGTGGCACACAGATTAATGAGGCCCGAGTCTCTGTCCTGTAGCCTCCGCTTCACGGAGGTGGGCTGGGGTACCTCCGCGGGGGTCCAGTTAAGGTTCCGCTCCTCTTTTTCCGGGGAGGAGTCGGAGGAGTCGTCAAACATGAGCTCATCCCGCCGCTCGAGCTTCGGAGACGGCCCGCGGGTCGTGCTCAGTGGGGAACCGTCCCGGGAAAAGGGAGGGCTGGAACGCCGGGAACGCCGCTCCACATAGCTGCCGTCCGACTGAGAACCGCGGTCATACTCCTCCTCACTCTCCTCCTCTTCCTCCTCCTCTTGATAGGTCAGCCGGGGGTGGTAGGGGGCCTCTTCTTTCCTGCTCTTGTCAGCCACCGAGTGCAAAATCCACTCCGGAGTGACGATCTTAATGCTGGTGTGTTTGAGAGCACACTCATACTTCTCCTAAGAGGCAGGAGACAGGCCACGATCAGCATCCAATTCGCACGTATGACACATATTCCATCTGCTAACCCATACGCCCAGGGAGGAACAACTGCTGCCATCTCTAGCTCAGCTGGTCTACTTAACAAAGAGCAACACAATCTAGTTCCAACTGAGAGCCAAGTGGTCAATGTATTAGAAAAGATAGAATCGTTACACGTGTATATATTAGGGGGTGCAAAAAACGCATCAATATGAATCGATTATTAAGGTGGCGATTCCAGGCAACGTTCCGAAGCAATTTTTGGGGGCTAAATAAAGATACTCCAACTTGAAGGTCGCGCGTTCTCACGTTCACGTGCCGTCGGTCGACACACGGAGCACCAGCACCGGCACGCAAATTTCTCAAAGCAGGTCATCAACATTGAAAAAGGTAGAGCTACCTGGTGACTTCACGCTACGAGGCCCTTGTTTTGTAGCACAGAATGCTCACTCTCATAGTTAAGATTATCTTTGTGCTGTAATGCTTTTGGGAAACAGAAGCAAAGAAAAAAGTCAATTTTGCAAGCTATGGTACCAATGGTGAAGACCCTAAAGCAACTAACTAGCTAGCTAACTAAAAAGTAATGCTAGCCTTAAAGATGCACGACCTATGGGTTAACATATTGGCATTAGCCAATATTTATTAAAAATCAAGATATCGGCATCGGTCCAAAGTATCAATATATACTGTATGTGCAGAAGTATTAGGACACTTGGCCATTACACCGCAAAAACTTTTATGACATCACATTCTAAACCCACAGCCATCGATATGGAGCTATGACAGCAGCCACTCTTCTGGGATGGCTTTCCACAAGGCTTAATGGTTATGGACGCGCATTTGTAATTGAAAAATTGCAGGTCGAATCCCTGTCCAGCAACGCACGACTGAGGTACCCTGAGCAAGTTACTGCCCCCAAGCACTGATCCCCGGGCGCTGAATTCTAAATTCTAAGATCATGGAGTGTGTCTGTGGGAATTTTTGCCCATTCATCCAGAAGAGCATTTGTGAGGTCAAGCACTGATTATGAGTCAAGCCTTCATGCCCAACAATCTCCATTCTAGTTCATCCCAAAGCTGTTTGATGGGGTTGAGGTCAGGGGGTCTGTGTGGGCCACTCATGGTCTCCCACACCAAAATCACCCATGTCATGCAGTAACCGAAAAGGTCCTTTCCCCAACTGTTCCCATAAAGTCGGGAACATAGAATTGCCCAAAATGTCTTGGTTTGCTGAAGCATTATGGGAGTCCTTCACTGCAACTAAGTGGCATAGCCAACCAATAAAAAAAAATCCTACGATCCCTCCTCCACCAAACTTTATAGTTGACACAATGCAGTCAGACAGGTAATGTCCTCCTGGCATCCGCCCAACCCAGACTCATCTATCAGACTGCCAGACATCATTTCCACTGCTCCAGAGCCCAGTGGCAGTGCGGCTTACACCACTCCATCCGACACTTGGCACTCGATGATGTGAGGTTTGCATGCAGCTGCTCGGCCATGGAAGCCCATTCCATCAAGCTCCCAGCACACAGGTTTTTGTTGGGGTTAACGCCAGAGGAAGTTTGGAACTCTGCAGTTACTGAGTCGACGATGTGTTGCTGCCTCAGTACTCAGCCACCCCGCTGTTACTGTACGTGGTCTGTCACTGTGGCTGTGTTTGTTGTTCCTTTAATGACTCCACTTTGCAATAATACCATTTTACAGTTGACAGCGGAACAAAAAAGACATGTCATGAACTGGCTAATTGGAAAGGTGGGTCCTATGACAGTACCACGCTGGAATTCACCAGAGGTGGAGATTTCAGGTCCAGAGAGTACAAATCCAGACCAGGATTTTGTTTCAACCAACCAGTTGAGTACTCTGTGACACTTTATGCTCAAGTGGTTGGTTGAAACAAAATCCTGGTCTGGATTTGTACTCTCTGGACCTGAAATCTCCACCTCTGGAATTCACTGAGCTCTTCAGAACGACCCATTCTTTCACAAATGTTTATAAATCTGACTGCATGGCTAGGTGATTGATTTTATACACCTTTGGCAATGGGTCTGAATGAAACCCCTGAATTTGATGATTAAGAGGTCTGTCCCAATACTTCTGTCCATGAAGTGTATAAACCTTTCAGTATTCAAAAGTTAAAGAGCTAAAAACACTATTAAAATAGTGATGAGATGATTGCATTGGAAATCAGCCAATTTCCACAGTGGAGGACGAGGGATTTCGTCAGTTTATTCATCTCTTAGACCCCCCCCCTATTCAAATCTGGCCCTCGATTCCAAATCCAGGCCATGTTTTCAAGTCTCCCAACGAGCCTGTGACATGTTTATAATTCATTATTAAATCTGGCCTGCAGATCGATCTTTGGTTTTCCACAGAATAAAAAACTATTTAACATCATTCCACTAATCCGACGGCAAACCCCCTGTCAGGTAGCTTCTTTTATTTTTTTGGTACAGTTTACTAATCAGCCTTTTGAAAATTTTACACTGATCTGTTCTTCCTGATTAATAACAACAATAAAATGGATGTTCTGAGACTTTACTTCCTTTGCATTCCATAATGCAATGAAGTTCCCATGGTGATATTTGAGATTTTTTTCAGTGAGGTTAAAAGGTTTGAATTTAGGTTATTAAAAATAACTGAATAATCAATTTATTAAAATGAATAAGGACAGCAATTAAAGATGGACGGAATCGCTCATTCAGTAATTGTAATGAAATCAAATTGCCTTGGAACCAACAATTTACATGCTCAGTATACATGTAAACTTAACTTAAATAATTAAGCAATCCACTTTTTCCACAACAGTTCCATATATAAAAATCTACAACATCCATACTAGGTTTTCCCCATGTTAACAGATGACAACAGGACATCCACAACCACATATATAAAACTCCGAGGAGACCAGAGCTGCTGATGGTGACAGTCCCTGTACACTGAGAAAGATGTGAAAAGAACGGCATGTCATGAGAGTACCTTGTTAGATTTTCATCTAAAAAGAATCAACTGGACTTAAAAAAAAATAAAAATCTAGGATAACAGGCAACTGTAGACGCCGAATGCAATGATGGGGCTGTCTGAAGCCAGGAAGGGAGACGGACCTGCTCAATACTCCCCCAGAAGCGGCCATAAACCCCCCAGTTCCCTTCCTGTCATAAGGGCTAAACAAAGTGCTCCCCTAAAGGCCTGACCAATAAAAACCAGTCCAAACCGGCCCAAACTGACCACAGGCGAACAGGCCCCTCAGGAGACACTGGGACCAGGACCACACATAGACCATCTTCTCCATAAAGCTGATCACAACGCAGAATGTGCAGAAATAAAACCACCTGTATTCCTGGCTAACTCCAAGTTTAGCATCACGCTAGTCGTTCTTAATCTCTTAGCAATGCACTGTCCCTCCCAGGCCCCTTAGCATCATGCTAGCAATGGGCTGCTACCTATTCTGACCCCCTTGGCGGCACACTCGCATTCCGAAACCCTTAGCATTACCTGAACCAATCCAAGCCCCTTGGCAATACAATAGCCACTTAGCCCTATGCTAGCCATTCCAATTGCCCAGTCGACTGTCGACTGAAGACAAAGACTCCCAGAGAAGAACACTTGAAAAAGCCACCAGTTCTGAAAAACACCACAGTTTTTTAGACTTTTATTAACGTGATACTTTAAAAACACAAAAGTATCTTTATTGGCTGACCCTCAGACAGAAGAACTTGAAAATATTGATTTAAACTTTCTAAATACATTACAGCACCATCAATCTCTCCACCACCATTACAAATCAAAAAGAGAAAGAAGGGACAACAATAAACAGGGAGAAATGCGGATATAATTACCCCTTTCGGCTCGGGCACGACCAAGTGAGTGCAGCTCTTGTTAAGGTTAAGCTGACAGTCTCCTCCATAGAAAGTAATCAGCGCCCACAGAGCATTCAGATCTTCCGGCAGCTAAAAGGAGAGAGCGCAGGTCAGAGATACGACGCTTTCATTCGCCGCATGAGCGGAATCATTCCCCGACGCTGGTAAGTCACTAACAAACAGCTACCAGGCATAGGTTGGAAGACGCGAGACAGGCTTCACCTACCTTGGGTAGACATGCAGTGACGCCGAAGAACACCTGCCCGGATTCTGGGGAGAAGCCTGTCACTCTGTGAAACGCGCACTAAGGAAAATATACCGTCGTGTGGTATATTAAACATATAACTTTACCCAGAATGACACGTGGAAAAGCAGGTGCTCAACATTCTTATTTATACCAAATCATTACTAAAAGATTTCTGGCTGAATGCTCTTAGATGCTCAGAACAAAAAATGGCACAAACCAGATATTTCAAATGTTTTAATGTACGTGACTAAAGGTATCTAGCTGCCAAATGATCTACAGCGAACTATATTTGTCTCACCATCACTTACACTGCCAGTCAAAAGTTTTTGCACATACTGAGATTTCCTACATGTGCATGTTACTCATTTAACATTTACTGAAAATAAAAATATATATTTTTTTGCTAACTGACTCACCATTTGAGTACCTTTATTAACGAGAAAATGTCTTATCGTTCATCAAAGTAACCTCCTCTAGCAATTATAACGGCAGAGAACATTTGAGGCATCCTCTCCACAGAGCATTAAATACTGCTGTTTCACGGGATGAAAGTGTTAACTAGTGCATTTAAAGTTAAAGCACAGCCTAGAATCTGACTCTGCCATCACCACACAACCAGTTAATGCACTGTTACATACTCCATGCGGCCGTCCATCCATCCACCCACCGACCCATTTTCAGAAACCGTTTGTCCTATTCAGGCTCGCAGGGGGGTCCGGAATCTATCACGGAGACTACGGAGTAAGGGAACAACCCATTGCAAGGTACACACACACACACACACACACACACCATTCGCTGACACGATCGCACACCATTCACTCACCCAAGCACATTTAGTATTACATGCTCTTTCCATGCTATAAAGAAGACTTGTTTTATCTGACTTAGATTTTCATCCATAGTTGTTCACTCAACTTTCAAGTGCTAAAGAATTAAAAATCTGCAGTTCATGAAATAAATGAAAAAGCGGTTTTGACTGGGAGTAAATATATATATACACATGTTTATATATTTTTGCAGATTTCTACTTCAATTTTCATTCTATTTAATGTCTTCCGTGTGACTGTACTTTTAACTCTACGCCTCACGCACCAAAACTAATTACTTGGACTTTTCATACTTGGCAAATAAAAGGATTCTGATTCAGAACAATTGTCCTACACGCAACAGGACTACGTGTGTTGAGCAATACACATCACATAACCAAACTTACTGTCAAAGCCTCGAGGGCAGTTCTGGCTTTCATATGACATATATTTATCCGTGACGACGGAACCAGCCCAGAAAAAAGCAAACACAAAGAAATAATGAAAACAAGCTAGCTGCAGCCGTGCTGACGGAGGCTGGGGGTGTTGGACTTTAGAGAGCTTGCAAGCCACTGTGCCCAGAGGACTGTAAAAGGATACGGAAGCAAGTCTCCACATCTCACAGACAAAACCACCCAAGCAGGCTGAAAGAAGAAAACATATGACATATTATACTAGTCACAACTGCTTCATCGTGTCACTGCACCTGACTTTGCGTTATCCCCAGTGCCACTGCAGCCGTGTAAGATACTGTGCGAGATGGCTAAATCTGTGTCCGTTTAAACGGGTCAATTAAATTTAAGCAAAACGTTGAATATGTGCATTTATTTTTTTGGTCCAGAATTCCCTCCATGCAGAGGAGCTTCAATGTGATGCCGCACTAGACAGGCTATTTAACGTCGTCAATCATAATAATGTTTTTTTTGGGGGGGGGGGGGGGGTGCAAACCTTGACGACAGGCAGGTCGAAGACCTCGCGGGACTCGCCAACTTCGGGATTGTCCCCGTCCTCAGCTATGATGTGGGTAGCCAGTGCATTGTAGGAGACCTCCTTTGCCTTACCTGCCTTGAGTAACTGCACCACCTAAAGAAACACATGCAGTAATCAACCTGATCCACAAAACACACGAGTACAAAGAATTGTGCTGTTTTAACTTCATGCCGTAAAGTTAAAATTATAACGACTATCATGTGCGTACACACTGAGACGTCAAACATTTGTTTACGTTTACATATGTCACCAAACCAAGAGTCACACATACGACGACACGTTATCTATTCTATTTAATGGCAATGAAAATACACGGTACGGCAACATAAACATGCACAGTGTCTGGCTGGCACTTATCACGTTTTGAAAACGTGTATTAATGATACAGTAGCTGCCAGCCCATCTTCGCTCTCGGTCTCACTATTTGGCAGGAAGTTAAACCCCGTGCGCCGTCCGCTCATTACACAGTCCCGAGCATGCGCAGAACGAAGCGCACAATTCAGCAAGACAGAGGAGTCAATCAATTAAAACACATACGGCTCATTTGCCAGGCATCGGTTTGAACAAAATAAGCACCGATAAGAACACGAGAAAACCGACTCCGTAATATCAAACTCCGTGCAGCCGTTCGATCGGCGCTTTAATGCATTAGCGAGCTAGGTACGACCAAACAAGCAATTCACACCACTGCAGAATGGTAGCTAGGAAAACTCTTAATTCTCAAAGGCAGTTTCAAAGGTAACTAATACGATCGTAACTTTTTCCATGTGGAGGTTTTTCCCAATACGCATGAAAGAAGTCCCCCCATTTAACAATACTTGTTAGTGTTTTTTTGGTAAACAAGAACTGATAGCCAGTTAGCTATGTAGCTTTTAGGATCATTTCACCTTTTGGTCAATATCCCCAACCACGTAGAATTTGACATCTTTAAACAGCTCGTCCGGAACTTTCAGCTCCTCATCCGACATTATTTTGAAGAAGATAATCCAGTGAAAAGGAGTGACTGATGAGCGGACACAAAACAACACAAAGTTATTTTCGTAGCAATATTTCTTCCTCTAACAGTACATAAGCGCCAAACAGTACTAAGCGCGCTTTGGGGCGTAAGCATTAGTCTCTGTAGGGGTGCATGAAGGACATTATAGTCACTTTGTTTAATTTAGAGGTTATATTGCCAGATTTTATATGTTTATATATGTATATAAATACAAAATGTACTATTTCTGTGTTCACTGTACAACCATCGAGGATTTGTCATGTTTACTAATTTGAAGTACTTCTTGATTCCCCCCATGTATGAGAGTTTGAAAGTGGTAGGAGGGGCCAAATTCTGGGTTTAGGCTTTGACGGTAAGGCGCCACATCGGTGTATGTATAAGTAATAACAGACAGACACAATCAGAACAGCTGCTAAATTGTGGAAATTAGTGTTCTTCTCACTTGTCTACAAGTCAGCATTTTATGTCAGGACCACTCGTTCTTTAGATCTATTGTGCTATCAAACAAGTAATGACATTTGATCCAACGTCAGAGCGCTAAAAATATGCGCCGCATAACTGTAATGCTTTGTATTAATGTAGTTTCATAAGTACACATTATTCTCGTCGTGCAATTTTATCCAAAGACTGCTTCCCTAGCTGCGTGGTCTTGCGGTCTCTAACGCTATTTAAAGATCGCTGCCTCCATTCTGTACTGTTACTCTGTGTGTGACCCTGTGTTTCTCTTTTTGCAAATTAGGATATCCCTTTCAATTCTTGGACAAGGATTAGACGAAGATGGATGTTATAGAATGTGCTTTTTGGAGTTTATTTTATAAAAGCTTGTTGTTTGCCAAGACGATAAATAAATATGGGAGTTCGTTTATGTGCTCAAACACCTTCAATATTATGGCATATGCTTAGACATCACGTGTGGGAATCTAAACTTGTACAATAGTATATAAAAGATTAAGCCTTTCATACCACTCTCAACTGTAACGACAAGCCCTCTTTTCGGATAAAATCAGCAATGGTTTACTCACAGTACAATTTCCTCAGTCACTACACCACCCACCGCTTTGTAAAAGCAGGCAGTAATTCGGGGGCCTTCCTGCCGCTAAACCTGCCTGAGTACTTCCGACTAACCAACGAAGAGACTTGACTGACGGGGGTGGGAGGTCGTCTCCACTGGCATTTGCATCTGCAGGCTGTGCAGCTTGATTAGACTCAAGGGTCTGTGAATAACTCCACTTACTGTCGTTGGTATTCATGGCTGTCAATGTTCATCACCAGCTCGCTAAAAAAAAAAAAAAAAAACAAGCGCATTCACTGACTATACAAAGGTTGTGAATAAACATTTAATCAAAATTGTCAATATATTAATGATCATGTATATGTTGAGAATAATATGCATAATAGTATCATATAATTATGTGTAACAGTGTTTGCAAAACAACTAAACCTAAAGAGGCTGTATATCGTCATCCTTCTATTCTCCATAATGAATATCCATCACAGAGTTGCACAGCGTGGTGAAGTGTCCATACATACAGCAGTAACAGTGATTAATGTCCAGGGCGTAGTTATCAAGTACATGACCTGTGGAAAGAAACTGTTTGAGCAGTGAGTTGATTTAGTTCTTAATGGTGCTATAGTTTTTAGCAGAGGGGAGCATTTGGGCGTCACCGTGTCACTGCTTAAGATAGAGCAGAGGCTTCTGGATGGAGATCGGGAAGCTGGTTGTCAGAAGAGGTGCAACGGTCATCTGAGGCTTGGTTTATCCCATAACGTTTAGCAGTGTTGGGCATTTCAGGTTCTACCAACAAGTTGAGTATAAAGAGTCACAGTCACATAGGACTCAATTTGTTGGTAGAAACAAAATCTTGGTCTGGTTTTGCTGTTGCTGGACCTGTGCAGCGTAATAGAAAGAACAGGGTTGTTTTCAGTTGTCCGTTCCAGTGTCAGGGTGACGATCTAAATTAGCCTATACTAACTCCTCCTTTACTTGCAGTGCTCCTCCAATTTAGAGAACATAAATATCTCAAATGCCAAGCTTGTCTGGATGCATGTGAGTGGTAGGTCTTATCCTTTGGAACGACACCATCGACTTCCATCGAGTCAGAAGTAACATTGGAGGTTCTGGAGAACTGCACAGGCGTGATGAGGAACATGTATTGTGGGCTGTAGCGTGAGGACGCCAGTGGGCTTTCTCACTGCATCATGAACTTCTTCAGCTTCTGTGTGAACATAGATTTTCCCTGGAAAACAGCTTGTTCTGTCTTAAATGTAACAAGCCCTGGGTTGTGAAACGCATCAAAACACTCCCCTCAGAGAAGAGTAAGTGGAAATTTCTGATAGGACAGCAGGACTGATTGGGCTCTTCGTTGGTTTTTAATTCATTCATTGAGCAAGGCCCTTAACCCTGAACACTCCAGGGGCTAGATGACCCTGCCCTGTGATACTTAATTCTATATGGCTTTGGCCAGAAGTGTCTGCTTGGGGGCCGGTATGTGCCGGTGGGTTATGTGGCTTATGTGCGCGTGATCCGAAGGTTTGCTGGCTAGAGCCCTAGCTCCCACAGAACTGTCACATCACTCTTGAACAAGACCCTTAACACCTTCACCCCTCCCCAATGCTCCAGGGTTGCCAGATAAATGGCCTGACCCCGTGCTCAAATCACAAAGGAGAGCACAATGGGATATGTGAAAAGAAGCATTCCTGTACTATAGAATGAACCTGTACTATAGATTGAACCTGTACTATAGCAAATAAAGCACCATCGTTTGAAAGAAATGTAATGAGACTGGATACACATAGAGGGATTTGAAGGATAAGGTTAGGGAGAAGATGACTGGCTACAGCATGTTAGAGGGACCTGGTGAATCTGGGAGTTGAACCTGGTCTTTAGCACAGGCACCAGACACTGCACCTTGCTGAGAGACCTGAGGGCTTGTGGTGGACTTGTGTGTGGCTAAACAGGAAGTCACTGCCGCTCCATGACCATTTAAGGAGAGTGCAGATACAGTAGGGTGTTACCTTGGCGTGTAGATACGGTAGGGTGTTACCTCAGCGTGTAGATAAGGTAAGGTGTTACCTCGGCGACAGGGTGTTACCTCGGCGTATAGATATGGTACGGTGTTACCTCGGCGTGTAGATACGGTAGGGTGTTACCTCAGCGTGTAGATACGGTAGGGTGTACCTCAGCATGTAGATAAGGTACGGTGTTACCTCGGTGTGTAGATACGGTAGGGTGTTACCTCGGCGTGTAGATAAGGTACGGTGTTACCTCGGTGGTAGGGTGTTACCTCGGCGTGTAGATAAGGTACGGTGTTACCTCGGCGTGTAGATACAGTAGGGTGTTACCGTGGCGTGTAGATACAGTAGGGTGTTACCTCTGCGTGTAGATACGGTAGGGTGTTACCTCGGCGTGTAGATACGGTAGGGTGTTACCTCTGCGTGTAGTTACGGTACGGTGTTACCTCGGCGTGTAGATACAGTAGGGTGTTACCTCGGCATGTAGATACAGTAGGGTGTTTCCGTGGCATGTAGATACAGTAGGGTGTTACCTTGGCGTGTAGATACAGTAGGGTGTTACCGTGGCATGTAGATACAGTAGGGTGTTTCCGTGGCGTGTAGATACAGTATGGTGTTACCTCGGCATGTAGATACAGTAGGGTGTTTCCGTGGCGTGTAGATACAGTAGGGTGTTACCTCAGCGTGTAGATACAGTAGGGTGTTACCTCGGCATGTAGATACAGTAGGGTGTTACCTTGGCGTGTAGATACAGTAGGGTGCTACCGTGGCATGTAGATACAGTAGGGTGTTTCCGTGGCGTGTAGATACAGTAGGGTGTTACCTCGGCATGTAGATACAGTAGGGTGTTTCCGTGGCATGTAGATACAGTAGGGTGTTACCTTGGCGTGTAGATACAGTAGGGTGTTACCTCGGCGTGTCCGTCAATAACAGCATGGACTGGCATGACAACACAGGGGTTTACAAGGAAATGAAGAAAAGCACACTTTTTTGTATAATATCAAGGTGAAAAATGCTTTTAGGGTAAACAAGCCATTTCTGTCAGGACTGAGTCTGGACCACTTGGAACCAGTGATTAAGGGAAGAATGGTGTTTAGATTCTTTCTGAATGCTAAGATCCATCCTCTCAACAGGTTCTCCTTTGTACCTATTGACATTTATCTATTCAATGCTCTTGGTCATGCAGAACCCCATACAACTTCGAGGACACTAACCCAACTCTCACGACTATTGTTCCACCTACACTCATTTGTGTACTTTATATATTTACAACAATGCATCTTAGTCTGACCCTCTGTTCAAGGTTCAAACTCCTGCCAATTGACATTCTAAAAATTTTCATTTCAATTTCTACACACTGCTCACATTTCTGCAAAGCTACTCTTGCTGATGTGAAAGGGGCCCGTTGGCTTCTCCTTCGTCAGATGCTAGCCAATCATATTTAAGAGGCAGACATTCACGGCAGGTGGTTGTTGGAGGAATATTGAAGTAGCCCCTTTATGATTGGACGGCATAAATGGTTCATCCAAAAGCTGCTGTAGCTGCGTATCTTTTTGGGAGGTATTTCTGGGGAATGCTTTTCTCAGATGTTTCTTAACACTTTTGAAAATTGACATGTTTGAAAGGGATTCCCTTTCAAAAGCCTCCCCCTGACTATCCGTTTTGACACAACTTGCTCGGGGGTACACCGTTCAAAATATCTCTGTGAGAAATCCCGTAGCCCAATCTGGAGTCGTCCGGCTCTACTGTCTAAATACTCTTCATCAGTGCGCCTAGAACTTGAGCGAGGATGGTTTAGCATGAATCGCTCCTGCAATTGTTGTTACTAATTATCTTTACTCAACATCTATTCAGCAGAATATTTACAACAGAAATTCAAGTTAATGTCCTACTTAGGACCTACAGGAATTGCACACAAGAATACGACAACCTTTTGTTCAAAAGCCCAGTAACATAATAACTAAGTCCAGGGCTGTTACACCGATGTTCGATTAAATCAGTGATCTGTTTAATATCAAGGCAATACGCCGTTTGAAAGGAAGGAAATTAGACATGAAAAATGTTAGTGTTCTGCACTGTGCTTTTAATGAACATTTCGTTGTCGAAACAGAAAAGAAACTGAGACTCCGAAATGAAATTAATAACAAAGTGCCTCGAACTCATAAACTTTTTAAAATCAGTAGTCAAATCACGTTGACGTATAAAAAAATTATTTATGTTTGTTCTAACCCTTCTACTGTCTTGCTGAACTGCCTGAAATTGCTTTTCAGCTGTCATGGATGTATTCTCTTACCGTGATTGAAAATAAAATAAAAATTAATTATTTAAAATTGCATTTCCTTTCCCACTGAGAAGAAACACCTGCAGATTCCACTCCCAAATCTATTGCAATGCTCACGACTGCGGTTTCATTTCCACGTTTGTACGATAAATATGCAGTTATCGATTGTACATGCTTTTCCATATCGGCGCTATGTTGCTGCCGGAAATCAAATAAAAATTTTAAATTGGATTTAAGTTTTTTTTATAGTTGTGCACACATGATCAGCGCTAGATTGAAAACGAAGGCGCAATCCCTTTTCCATTCTGTTTTTCAACTTCACGATGTTTGACTTTCAGCTTTTGGGATCGGAGGCATCGAGGACAGGCGGAGGACAAGGAAGACACGACCGAGGATTGAAAGTTTCCACAGAAAAAGATATATATAAGAAGCATCCTTGAAGTTATATCCTGACAAAATCTTTTTAGACAGGCATATTCATTAGGCTTACTACTCGCTGCGAACTTCAATAAACTGGCCACGGTCTGAAGCCTATTTAAAGAGGCAAAAGCTTGAACTGATAACGAATCGTAAAACGTACCCACCAGATATAATTTTTTTTCTGCCTGGAACTTTTCTACGTCTAATGTAAAGAGGTAAAGGATCCGATATAAAAAGGGATTATTGCCTTAAAAATAAGCGGACGGTTAAATTCATTTAATTTTTAGGTTTTTGTTTTCTGTGTACTGACAATCTAAATATGCTGTACGCTTTTTTAGAAACCATCTATCACGCCCCCACAGTGATATTTCTTGGGTCTTTAAAGAACTATTGTCGTGCAGTGTAAATGGTGTGACTAATTGTTTAAAAAATTAATTAGGATTCAATTTGAGCTGCACGAGACTCATTTATTTCTTGCAAAGAACTGCCTTTCCCCGCGGAACCGAATAGCTCCTTGGATTCAAAAGAAATTAATTATAAACTCCACTTTGCCGTGTGTGGCAAGGTCCCAGTTACACCTAAATCATCGGCCAGCTATGTACTGTATATTAATTAAATGTATCCCGAAAAATAAAAAAACTCTGATGTGACCTGCAGAGTTTTGTACCGTGTAGCCTAATTGAAAACAAGAACAAACATCCGTAAGGCAGACATGTGTCCTGAACTCCGGTGTTCATACATACTGCTGTTTGTGATGCGCGATTATGAATTGTAAATGGACCCCTTTCGTCAACCGTGGTTTATTCCGGAGTCGATAAACACATTCAAATACAGGCTGCTTGTCAACTACAGTAGCGCCGGTGCTCCAGGTTGGAGGATAAGCACCGACACGGGCGCTGAGATTCCGCTCGCAACAGCGTGCTTTCTCTCGAATATTCGGAAAGGTAAGTAAATTCGGATTCTTAGGCATATTGGCGGCGATTTTGCTGTCAGACACATGCGTCCGCGTCAGTTACACATAACGCACTTACAACTGCGTGTGACACCTGTGCTTATGTAAGAATATGGGATTTTTAAAAAAGAACAATGTATTCAAATACAAGGGATATTTAATCACTCTGCTGCCTCTCTTCAGCAGTTTATCCGGACATCTGTCTCTCGGACCAGAGTAGCTTCTCCGGGAATGTGACCGAAAGTCACTTCCCTTCTGCTCGGAGTGAGTATCCCTCTCAAGCGGAATCACATAACCTAATTGGAAAATCATCTTCACATTTAGCTGATGGAGCTTTTTGGAGGGTTGTTAATGATTGACCCTACAACGTAAAGCAGAACATCCATGGTAATAATTATGTGTGTGTGTGTGTGTGTGTGTGTTTTCCAATGGTACAATGTTGTTTTACCGTGAATCTACGGAGTATAGTTTGGTTTATAGTTTGGTGTTTCAGATGATAAGTTTGAAAAGCCTGACATTACTTTTTTTTTTATAAAAAAAGAAAAATGCATTTCCGTCTTTGGATTCTACTCCGACAATAATATATGAGCTACATTTATTTTCATTAACCGTGTAAACCGTATTAAGCAACGGTAGAGATAAAAATTTAATTCTACAACGGTCAAGTAACACCTCAGAAACCAATTAAGAAAGCCCAGTACAACTCTAAGGCTTGCGGGCGGAAATGTACACGCTTAGATATTAAATCTTGGGAGAGACATCTATTTCTCTAGTCTGCTTGCCAGTGTCATCCCTGAAATATTCATATAACATGTTCTAGCTGGCGCCTTTATCCAAACTACAACCTTTATGCCAGTCTGGAGACATTCATCCGCATCAGCCCTTTGGGGTTTAATTCCGGAAAAATAACCTTCAAAAAACGGCTTCAACGCCGTGTTCCTTGATATGTATTTTGTAAGTGATGTAATTAGAGTACAATGGCAGCTTGACCTTAGAAATATTTAACTAAGAATCTGCAATGATCTTAATGTATGCAAGTGTAGAGTGTGAATTTTTGTGTCGTTTCGTTACTGGGGTAACAATGCGTTTGGAATTATTTAGCGATTCTGTGTCATGATTCTGGCAAGAGTCAGAACAAATCAGTGTAGTCTCTTAATACATCAAATATCACAGTGAATTATAGGTGACGAGTGAAATATTCTGTATCTGCTAGGATTTGTAGTGAGTCATGGACCGGCACCGAAGCGAAATCGATTCAGTGGCTGATTTTAATACGTCGTAGTGCTACAACTGTTGCTGAGACCAGAGGCTCGTCGGGGGGGGGGGTTGTACACAAACGGAGATCATTGGACTGCGGTCAGACTGTTAAATGTGAGGAGACAGAGGGGCTTCTGGCGCCGGCCTGTTAGATCATTTCATCTGATTATGCCTGATTATTCATGCGTCGCCTTTCCTGGTCGGAAGAGTTATTAACATAACAAGTGAGGGAGAAACCTGCTGCGGATGAGGCGCCGCGGACGACCGAGACTTTGCGAGATCACGATCGTCAGGTGGTCCCTGGTTTGACCAGTGGGGAGGGATTCCCTCGTGAGACAACTGTCCATATATTGACGTATATCTTCAGAGGAGAAATACCTACGCCGTTTTCATTTTGCATTTCCTTCACGGTCTATTTGCGTATATTTTTCCAGCATCCCAAAAACACGCAATTACGCCATGAAAGAGACAATAATTATGTAAATAACCAGGACCGCAGTACAATATGCTTGAAGTAATTTGTTTATACCAGTCTCTGTACTGAACACTAACAATTATACCATTTCTAAAGGATAGAAAAATGGAAAGATTCACAGTACAAACTATACAGTTAAATACAAGAAGAATTTTCTCAAAATGTGTTATTAGCATTTAATATAATATATAAATATTGATGTTTTGAACACCTGTCATATTTTAAGAATAAGGACATTAATGAATGTAACAATAAATTTTAGCAGGCAAACTCTATACTATTTTGACATGTTTTTCATCACTTCAGTCCCAGGTTGATATAGAAACTCAGGCAGAACACAGTGATGGACAGGACCTGCTTGATAAGAACCCTGACACTGAAATGAATTTGTCTTGTTTAAACAATCATATTTGCGTGACATTAAAGGAGGGGCGTTCACAAAGATGCTGGATTTGCATAATGTCTGCATTGTTATGTAATGCATATTAATGGAGGAGGTCCTAGTCCAAATTCATTATATATTTAATATTTGCATTTTTCAGGGGTCCAGGAGAGCCATTGCTTGTTATCTTGACTAGTTATTCAGCTTTTACAGCAAAATGTTGAGCTTTACAACTGCCAAATTGTACAATGTATAAAACGCATTCAGCTGCCTTCAATAACTACCAGAAAAAAAGGAAACCCGTGTTAACTGTAATTACCAGGGCACAGATGGAGATAATCATGTAGCTGTAAGTTAAACATACCCATGCTTTGGTTGTCTGAACACAGACGTGTACAGCAAGTGCTAGAACAAATGGTCTTGCCCAAAAACGTCTGTAATGTCAAAACGATATTTTCAGACAGCCGTTTGAACGATGCCATGTTTTTTCTCTGTCAGTTTTCATCTTAAATACAACGCCGCCATGGTCTCTGTGTCAGACATTTCCTCCATATTAATGTCAATGTCAGCGAAGGCGTTATTAAGCTCCAGTTTCTCCTCAGTCATCTTACAAGCCATCCTAAAATTATGCCCTGTCTCTCAATAAGAAGACACATGCTTCAGTAGGAAGACACCTGCTTCAATAGGAAGACACATGCTTCAGTAGGAAGACACCTGCTTCAATAGGAAGACACATATTTTAGTATGAAGACACCTGCTT
>JAABNX020000090.1:12286342-12298886 GCA_015163995.2 Mormyrus lacerda | reverse complement strand
TGTCAGTATCTGGATTTGTTGTCTTGGAATTCTGGGAAACCCCGTCTCTTGTTTGTCAGTAGGATATCACCTGAGTGATATCAGGGAGACACGTAAACACAGGGAGAACATGCAAACACCACACATACAGAGCAGAGACACAATTTAAACCCCCCAACACTAGAGGGCACCATTCTTCCTCATTCCACTAGCATATACATGTTCAGTACCACTGTATATGACTGAGGTAATTTCTTTCCCATCTTTCTGCAGACGTGCACATGCACGTCTCAAACTGATCTCGGATCAGGGAGCCTGAGCGATCTCCTTCCAGAAAAGGTCCTGAAACTTCTCGTATGCAAAAAGCTCCAGATTTTTAACACGTACTAGTGGGCAAAATTATGGAAGCACTTCCAGTTTATAGAGATTGCAGAACTTTATTCTAGTTACTTATTTAACCGTCAAATATGATATTGAAATGTGTGGTGGCCAAAGTGCAAGTCAATCCGCCACCAACCCCCAGATTTTTCCCTGCCAATTGGATTCCTTGCACAAGAACATCACAACCAGAATAGGTCGAGTCAGTAAAAGGTAACACGGTATCAAGCACGAAGGACTGAGTAGCCCCAGTGTCGCACAGAATGGTTACGGGGCACTTTACACCAGAATCATTAAGCGACACAAAACCAGTAAACACAAACGGTTGAAAGGCGGGTTTGAAGGTGTGGGTCGGCAGCGAGACATCAACAATACAATCGGCAACATGGTAGCTTTTTAACAGCCAAGCGAGCATTCTTGCGCCGGAGCACAGGGCAAACAGAAATGATGTGACCAACTTCATGACAATAGAAACATTCTCAGGAGGCGACGCCAATCTAGGATAGAGCTTGCAGGGCAAAGGAGTCGGGGTGAACACAGTTCTATGGGTCAACACAAACTCATCGGCAAGAGTAACGACTTCCGCAGGAGACGTAACCTTCTGTTCATTCAGATATATGACCACACTATCAAGTACAGTTTTTAAACTCCTTAAGTAAAAGCAGCTCCTTGAGCTGATCGAAATCGGTCACACCGCTAGCGGCGCACCACTTATCAAAGAGGAGTGACTTCTCCTGAGCGAATTCCACGAGGGTTTGCGAGGCGGATTTACGAAGCTTCCGGAAGTTTTGCTGGTAAGCTTCAGTCACGCTTGACAGATAGACGGTCATTTCCAGAGGGTGGGACTGGTGCGTGTGTCAGCCTGGGGGGTTGCCAACCGGGATCCTGAGCTGTTTATTACTCTGCACCAGTGCATGATCCCCAACCTGACCTGACCAGTATCATATTCCAAGCATTCTTTCATTGTTTATAAACATCACTGCCAATTTTTCTTTGGTTCTTTTTAAAACCTAATTCCTAAAATGCCTAATATGCTTTCACGATCTTGGCCGCTGGCATACACATTGGGACAAAAAAATTATGTGCAAATTCACGTATGAATATGTCACTGTTACTGACTTAGAAATATCACACAAGACACACATACAGGTAAATGCGAATGATTATATTAGTTACGGAAGGATTGGAGTAACTCTGATTACGGAAGGAGATGATTCATACTACTGGTAATTATGGTTCATTTAGAACATTCATTTAAGTTATCGGAGGCTTATTAATAAAAGCATTGTATTCAGTCCTGGATGCTACTTCAGACAGCATTCTCTCTGCCAAGGACTTACTGCAGAAATATCTTTGTTCAGTCTTGCTGGAGCTGGAACTAATCTTCGAGCTAAATCACTCAGGCTGGAATAGATGGGGAGCAGAAAAGGTGTCGGCGTCACAAGCGCACGCCAAAACACAAACACACGCACAGACACGTTTTATATTTATGTCTCTGTGGGGACCATCTGTTTATTTCCTTGGGGAAAAGAACCCTAATCCCAACAATGATGACCTTAACCCCTACCCAGCCCTAACCTTAGCCATAAGTCACCAAACAAAATACAAGGTTTTTGGCATTTTTAGTTTTTTGAATGTAGTCAGATTACCGAAAAAATGGTCCCCACAATGTCAAAATAACAGGTTTGTATCGCACTGTGAGGACAATTGGTCCCCGCAATGTAATATATATTTCACGGACGCACACATACACACACAATGCTTTCCCAGTCTTTGGACCAAATAAGTTACATCAGACCCTTCAGTTATTATGTACGTTTAGCATGTTTGTATTTATTTATCTCTAGGCTGTGTAGAACGAATGCTAACCTTTTCCTGTTTTCCACTACAGATAAATGCATCAAGATATACTGACCTTCTGTGACTGCCTCTTCTGGGACCATAGCACCTAGCGATCAGTCGCTAAAATGATTAGCAATGTTAGTACGGCTGCCTCAGCCAATCACAGCTCAGGGTCTGGCAACCTGTACCGACCCTTTTCGGTGTTCAGCGTGCTCACGCTGACGCTGCTGGCCATGCTGGCGGCGGCCACGTTCGTGTGGAATGCCCTGGTGCTGGCCACCATCCTGAGGGTGCGCACCTTCCATCGCGTCCCCCACAACCTGGTGGCCTCCATGGCCATGTCCGACGTGATGGTGGCCGTGCTGGTCATGCCCCTCAGCTTGGTCCACGAGCTGAATGGAAGACGCTGGAAGCTGGGTCGGGCCCTCTGCCAGCTCTGGGTCTCCTTCGACGTCCTCTGCTGCACGGCCAGTATCTGGAATGTGACCGCTATCGCCCTGGACCGGTATTGGTCCATCACCCGGCACCTGGAGTACACCCTGAAGACCAGGAAGAGGATCTCGAATGTGATGATCGCCCTCACCTGGCTGCTGTCGGCAGTCATCTCCCTGTTGCCGCTCTTCGGCTGGGGCGAGACCTACTCGGAGGAGCGAATGGGTTGCCAAGTCAGCAGGGAACCCTCATACACCATATTCTCCACTGTCGGGGCCTTTTACCTGCCTCTCTGCGTCGTGCTGTTCGTCTACTGGAAGATATACCGGGCCGCCAGGTTCCGAATTGGATCCCGCAAAACCAACACCATCACCCCGATGGCAGAAGTCGTGGAGGTACGGCTGCCTATTTTACAGGCTACTTTAAGGGTTTCACACAGCTGACACAACCAGCACCAGGTACATCAGAGCACGTACTGCATACTGTCGGATCTAGATACTGACACACAGCGCAGACGGTGTAGGAAATTACTGAGCAGAAGGTGCGTAAACAGGGGTATTAGCGCTGCGGAAAGGGGACCCAGCGCCGGCGGAGAGAACCGGCGTTGCTTGCATCGTGGGAATAGGAAGGAACAAAATTCACAGCAGAATTCAATATTAGTTCAAATCCCAGGTGATGGGTTACGATGCACTGGGATTTTCAAAAGGCTAGGTGCTACGGTAATGAAGACATCATCAGACATCAGTCTCCTACTTTGACGTTTGATGTAAGTAAAATACCCACCGTACCGAAAGTACAGCCAGCCAAGGACTGTCTAACTTGTTAAAAAGCAATGATGCATCTAGTAGGAAAAGTGGCTTTTTTCTCACTGTCAGATTCAGTGTTTTTCCTCTTGCAGCCTTTGAAAATAACTGACAATGAGAAAGCCAGAACGTAGAATTTGGAAGCAGAATGCAAACAAAAACGGAGATTTGACTCCAAAACTATTTTCAGCACCCAGTTTTTTTTTTAGGTTTCAGGATAATCCTGTCAACTACAGCGAAGGGTGGAATTTCGTGTATTCGATTACACCCTCACTCATGCCCTTCTGAGAATTGACTGTAGGAGTATGACTATCTGGATAGTCTCGTGCATTAGTCTATGGAATGCAACAAACCATGTAGAATTCAATAGAAATGTTTATGGTAGCGGGACAACTGGAGATGATGGGATTTAAAAGAACTTTTATTCTGAAATATAACCATCAAAACAAGAAATGTAGCAAAATAACACACTTTAAAACAAGAAGTAGAGCAACACCGTTCTCATCTTTCGTGCCGTGATACTGCTTAATGACTAAGTACTGATTCGCTCTCCACTGACGTCCACACGTCCTCTGCATTGTCCTGTGGATGAAATGATGCGTGGGGGGGTGGGGTATGACCCCCTCATGGTTCTGATGAAGGGTAAGTGGAGAGGCAATACAGCCCTTAGGTGAGTCAGGGCTGACTTTGACAGGTTGCATTATCTGCCTCATCTGCAACATAAGTGGTAACCATGGGGTGGTAAGAAATTCGGCTTCCCATGTTCTCGAAATCACATGCCTGCTGCATCCTGCCTTTAGCACAAAATGATGCGAGAAAAAAAAAACGTTGGTTTTGGGCGCCACCTGGGGGAATTTTGGCGGCAAACGTCTCAGTCAGTGTGAAACGCTCTCCACTGACACCCACGCCTTTGTGCCCAAAAAAGCAGTCATTACTGAATACCTGCAGCAGTGTATCCCAACCCGGTCCTCAGAGACCACAGATGATCCATGTTTTTGCTCCCTCCCAGCCCCCTGCCTTCCTAGGGAGCAAAAACGTGGACCTGGAGGAACCAGTGACACCCCTGGGTGATCATGATTTGGGGGGGGCTGCTTCACAATATTGTCAACTGGGGACAACAGAGCGACTGTCTCTGAAACGCACCGCGTACCCTCTTTTTGGGGATGCACTGATACCAGCGCGGTTTTCCTACTCATGGCCGCGTGCAGCTGCAGGGACCGGGCCGACCCTTGGCATTTAGACATGTAATTATTCGGCTAACGTTATGTTAATGTAATGTTTTTTCCTGCCTCATTATTTCTGCAACAGAAGCATAAAAAGTAGAGTGGGGCTGCATGATTGTGGGTAAATTTTGACTCACGATTTTTTTTACCCCCCACTCAGAATCGGGATTGTGATTCTCTGTCGAATCCTGAGCAATATATTTCTATTTTTTTATTATTTTGCATTACGTGCCATCTTTATGAAGATGAAACAAAAAACAAGATGTAGAGATGCATATTCTATATTGGGTCACAAAGCGATATCGCCGTCTGTTAGACCTGTTTAAGCTTCATAAATATTTGAAGTTGGAAGCACCAAAGTTAAAGACACGACTGCTGAAATAATGGAGATGACTGCATTGGACAAACAGCCATTTTCCGTATTGGAGGATGAGGGATTTTGTCTCAAAGTACTGGTCCACATGTTTTTAATTCACTACATCTAGCCCTTAGATTGATTTCACGTTTTCCACAGATTAAAATATAATATAACATTATTCCGCTGATCTGCACCAGAAATCTCAGCAAATTTCTCCTCCAGCATCCACCATGTGCACTTCCCACTTGGCAAGTAACTCAGAGGTCAGCTGATTATTAGTTTCAGTGATATTAGACTAAAATATATCGGTTATTGGTTCAAATGTCCACATCAGGTCGCCACTAACGACATATCTGCTACTGAAATGGGGTAAGATTAGAAAGGGCACATTCCTGGCTTCTCCATACTCGTCTCCAAATGAAAGAAATCCTAAACATAAAGCTTGTCTCTCTATCATAACACCTGTTTTTCTGCCCCCTGCGCCAGTCGCATGGTGTAACGATCCTGCAACGATCCATCACGCAGCAAGCGCTGGCAGAGAGTGAACATGTCAAATGGTAACCCTAGTGCAGTGAAAATAACACGAGCGCTTACTCAGTGCAGCCCCGCCTTGTCTCTTGCTCATTCCTGGGAAAACAGGAGCCTCCAAAGCGTCATTTTGTCACGATATTGTGATACTAGGTAACTACAGAAACTCAACAACGCGATTCACACTCGTTACGAAGTCGTTCCTCTGTAGCCGAAGCAGGGAAACATCCGCGATCTGAGGTATTACACAAACGTCAACGATCTGGTTCCTACCACGTCTCGATACACGTGTGAGCAGTTTAAACCTTGTGAAAGTTTAGACGTATGTAGATTTATATGGGACTGGTATATGGGAAATTCCAAGAAAAGATCACTTCCTAATCGTATAGAAGGTGAAAATTTTATCCTTATCTGACTAATGCGTCACCGTCTAATATCAACGAGAAAGTATACAAAACAAATAATTGTAAATCGATTTTTATAACATCCTAGGGCTGGGCGATACGGTAAAATATTTTATTGTGAATATTTTTTTACATCAAATGATAATTATCGTGATATAATTTGAGTCGTTTCTCTCCATTTTACCTTGACCCTTAAACCTGTTCAGAACATGAAAAAGGTGACAAATTTAATGAACCACAAACTGGAATCAAATTTTCATAAATAAATCAATCATACATATAAATATGTATTCAGTGAGCAGCCAATCCTCCATTCTGACTGCTGCAATCAACTTACTGCATGTTTCTGGGTGTGTGGAAATCTATGAAATGTTAAACCAGGTGTATCTCCTCTCTGACAACTTAGGTATATTTAACAAAAACGTGCTCAAAAACGAAATACGCCGCTGCTGTTTTTTCATGGTTTGTAAGCGCTGGTTTATAGCCGACACTCGCAACGCGCTTGGTTTTGAAGGGACCTTCGAAATGCGGCAGCCTTGTGGCGCCACTGTAAACACCTTCTGCGGTTTAGGCTTAGGAGGACGCAGCCTGTCAATTTGGACACGGCCATGGGGTCGTGCATGTGCGTCTGTTTAAGCGGGGCGTGTGCGCGTGTACGTGTGCGCGGGTATCCACAAAGGGAGCTTCGGTGCTTTTTCCATCTCAATTCCATCTGAAAAAAAATGTTGGTGCATTCATACTTTTTGGGAGTGCAGCTGAATTCTCACCAAGCAGCATTCAGTTAGCCTTCTCAGACAGTGAGTGCACTGAAGACTCAAGATGCCAGACAGGATGAATTTCCATTCAACTGAAGCTGAATGCCCCAAAGGTGCCCCCCCCTACTGAATAAACCAGCATAGAGCGGCATGTCTAACATAACGCTGTTTATACCAGCATATGTTGTGTTTCGTTCCGGGTGAACACGCTTCATGTGCGGGTAGACCAGCACGGCTGTGCTGGCCCGCCAGTTACACCAGCACCGAACCAGCACTAACCAGCATAAACCAGCACATGCTGGTCTGTGTTGTCTTTTTTTCAGCGGGGATAATTTCCGTGTATCCATTTTAAGAAGATCTGTCAGAATTGCCTTTGCTTCAGGTAGCTCTGATTGCTGCCTGCTGTTGTGATTTTGACTGGCCAAGCAAAACATCTGACCCTAATTTATCCAATCAGGCTTTTTTGCGGCTGCCTGGGAACCGAACAGCACCGTGTGAGAAAGATTTCTTGTCTCATTCATTGTATAATGGAAGATTAAAGGAAAGATTCTTAAAATAGATCGCCATTAATGGTGCAGCGCAGATGGCAGACAGAGAAAAATGATTATTAGATGTTAACAACATTGGAGATAGTAAGAATAGTCTGAGTTATTATAATTAATGTTACTAACAGTGTTGATATGAGCATTGGGGTGCTTCAGCATCTTACTGGGCAGCGCTGTGACCTCACACTTCCAGCTTGTGGGTTTTTATTCCTGCCCCTGCGGAGTGTGTGTTTCCATTTCACACATTTTCCATTCATCTGCACAGGCTTCATCCCAAAAACAAGCGGTTAGGTGAACTGGTATCTTCAAATTACCCTTAGCGAATGAGATTGTCCTGTGCGATCGACTGGCACGCCCAGACGGGCGACCCCGTGTGTTTACCGGGCCGGGCTCCAGGCTCACCGTGACCGGCAACGGGCAAATGGTCACGGAGGGTGAATGGAGGGAAGATTGGGATTGGTGGGTGCATATTTGTTGCTGCCTCTAGTGAGGCTGGTTTGCTGAGTTCCTGTTTGGCGCCCCCTGCAGGTGAAAGAGGCATCCCGCCAACCCCAGCTGGCATTCCGTACACGGCACGCCACGGTGACCTTCCAGGCGGACGGGGACTCGTGGCGAGAGCAGAAGGAGCGACGTGCCGCTCTGATGGTGGGGATTCTGATCGGCGTGTTCGTGTTCTGCTGGATCCCTTTTTTCACGGCAGAGCTAGCCCAGCCGCTCTGCTCCTGCGACATGCCCCCCCTCTGGAAGAGCGTCTTCCTCTGGCTCGGCTACTCGAACTCCTTCTTCAACCCGCTCATCTACACCGCCTTCAACAAGAACTACAACAGCGCTTTCCGGAACCTGTTCAGCCGGCAGCGTTGAGACGCCTGTCCTCGCATCCGTCCCGCTCGGAGCTCAGAGGGTCCGTTGTGCAGGTTCTGAAAGGTTCAGCGTTCTCCCCTTCTGCCCCAACTGTGCAGCCCCCCCTAAAGGCAGGCGGCATCGACTGAGGCCTCTTGTCGCTTGACACTACACACACGTGAAACTACAGAGATACGTATCTGCCGGCTCTCGGGAAGCCAAACCGACGTCCCGGAAGCCGAGCGTTGTCCGTGTCTGTCGTCTGTCACGCTGGCTCACAAACCGAACTTTCCATTAACTGGGGAGTAGATGCGCTGAGGGTGGTGTTCAGGGGCTGGGGTGGGCTCTCGCTCAGAGTGTCGAGCGGATCTCCTTCCGGAAGCTTCCTCCAGATGCCGGGGTGGAGACTTAGGCAGATACGCTTTGCTGCACCTTGGGACTCTCGGACTGAAGTTTGATGACCCAGTCCTGATGTTCTCCAAAACATGACGCTAAATAACTTATCGAACAGACACTCATGAGCTCATTACGTATCACAGTCTGTAAGCTCTGAGAATTCCCAGCGAGTGTTTATTCATCTGCTTCTCTTTCCGTCTTCGAAAAAGAAGATCTGATTCTCTCTAGTGCGTGTCAGCTACAGAAAGGCAAAGAGATTAAGGAGCCAGACTATGAAAGCCAGTAATGGATCAGTTGTCATGGTTAGATCTGATATTTACAGACACAACTTCAGGTTCATAGCTGCTTAAAAGTTATACATGTATGTGGTCCGTGTATCTTTGGTTAAGATGTAGCAAAATATGTAAACGTGAATAGAATGCTTGTTTCTTAATGACAGGTGAGGAGTCATCTGTCAGCAGAGGCAAAAGGCTTGTTGTCAACACCAGACCTGTGCAGGTCCGGGTTCTTCGGAATTCCAAAGAAAAGTATGAAAGTGCCGTTTGAAAGGGAGGAGTTCTGAAGAGTGGATGTCATTATCTCACAGAGGATTTGAGTTCTTAAGCCACATTCTGCCACCCAAGGCAGGAATATGTTCTAGTGGCATATTAGAAGCAACTCTCTGTTGTACTGTGTCGGTATTTAGTATTGCAAGGCTATGTGCACCGTCCGATTTTTTTATTGGAGGTGAATCCATCTCTAGTGAAAACCTACCTGACTTTCACCTTTAATTTCAGTTAATGAAATCACATTAAATTCTTTCCTGAGGGAATCTGTTTACCATCTAGGTTATTAGAAAAACCGGTTAAAATTATAACTGTGAGGTCCACCTGTATTTGAACATCTTTTTTATCAAATGAGAGCTGTACTGACATAAATCTTGTTCCTCGCGTTTTTAAAAAAAGAAAGAAAAAAAAAGCCTGATCAGTTTGAGCACAGGAAATAACAGCAATTAAAAGTGTGACAGTGTTGCAATCACATTTGTGCTGGGGAACCAGAGGATATGCGTTAATCTGTGGTGACAGAGGAATATGGAAATTCTGGATTAAAAATGCAAGAGAAGATGTGAGATGACATGATATTCCTCTAACAAAATGTTTTATTTTTTTTTTCTTGTCGTTTCACAGGTACTGTAATTGGCAGCCGTGCTACAATGACATACAGGAACAAAATATTAAAATCCCCCCACCCCTCACATGATTTAATTATCTCCCTTGAGTATGTTTCTCTTGGAAGATAAAGAAAAATGAATTCTTCGAATCTCTGCCTGTCCTCCTTGCTTTAAAGTTTACACATTGAAGTTATACGAGGAAGAATGTCGCATGTTGTAGGACCAAGAGGCAGGTTGAAATGATTTTTTTCTACCTGAAGGGTTTATTACTGTTTTTTTTTTTTTGTAAAATGTCTTTTATTCACAGCCAATATGTCTGCAATTTCAGGATAAAAAAAATTAACAAAAACCATCCCTGGCATCAATACCTTACACCTGAGTAAATAACGATTAACTAAATAATTCAATAAATAACAATAAACCAAATGAATCAACTACTATAAAGAACATCCATGAGGTGAACCAACGTTTCTCGGCCTGGTCCTCAGGGATCCTAGGACAGTCCATGTTTTTGCACCCTCCCAGCTCAGTGCTGACTATCTAGCTGGGAGGGAGCAAAAACATGGACCGTCTGGGCGTCCCTGAGGCCTGGATTGGGAAACACTGCTGTGAACCACCTACTGCATGCTTTCTGCATGATTAATAAAAGCATTTGTACTCATTGTACTCTGATATTTTGCCACGTTTGTTCTTTAGGTCATCAAAGCAGGGGAAAGTTAGGACGATCCCAAGGGCCCGACTAACAAGGGCTCTATAAAACGTGGAGCATAATTGTATTGGTCTGGGCTGGGGGCCCAATATGATATGGCTTCATGGGGCCTAAAATCTCTAGCTCCCCCCCCCTACATCAAAGACATCCTTTACATGGCACTGGACTTGGATATAAAGGCGGCATGGTAACACTGTTGCCTCACGCCAGGGTTTGATTCTCCGCTATGCGTGTGGAGTTTGCATGTTCTCCCCATGTTGTTGAGGGGTTTCCTCTGGGGTCTCTGGTTTCCCTCCACAGTCCAAAAACATGCTGAGGTTAACTGGAGTTGCCAAATTGCTCGTAGGTGTGTGTGTGAGTGCACCCTGAAATGGGTCGACACCATCCTGGGTCGTTCCCTGCCTTGTGCCTGTAGGATCCGAACCCCCTGTGACCCTGAACAGTACAAGTGGTTAACAGAAGATGGATGGATGGATGGATGGATGGACTCATGTGAGGCTGAGTTTGAAGAGAACTGAACAAAACGAATAGTTGTAGGTGATCTGATTTTGACAGGGATAAGCGTAACTTTAAAGCCTTACAAATTATTGGGTGATCATCTCTATAGCCAGATTTTTATGCATTTTTGGTGACCCTACGCAGAAAGCTGAAGGGTTTCAGTAGACCTTGTATTATTATGGTCTGGGTTGTCTGGGCGTCTAGACTTCATCCGGGATCTTTCCATCAGAGTCCTGGTGCATCCACTAGGAACATGCCTGCAAGATGTTCGCTGATGCACCTCCACTGTCAAGTCCATTTTCAGAAGACCCAGGAGACGTGGAGGAGTTCCAATGCGGTCACCCAGCAGAGCTGCAAAATGAGGTACGGTCCGTGCCGTCCAGATATTCCGTCTAGAGTGTATCTGAGCTATGCCCGTACTGGGGTATTATGAATCCCTAGGCGAGATTCTGCGATTGTACCCACCCCCGTCACCCCCCCGAAAAACAAAAAAATAAAAAAAATAAACCCAAACATATTCCACCTCTATAACATAAAATTTGTCTCAACCTGTTTGTTCATTCAAAGCGCCACCAAAATATAAACATGAAGTTATTAAACGCAAAAAGAGCAAAAAAGAGCAAATGTGTTGAATAAACACAAAACACAAACATCAAAGCAGGAAACACCCAAAGCTCAACTTGGCTTTGTAGCATATGCTGAATTTTAAATGCAACATGTTCCAAAAATCAGATGGTTCTCCGTACATTTGAAGATTCCTCAGCTGCGTTGTAAATGAAAAAATGATGGGCTGTACATTGAAAATGGAGGGATTATCGCAGTGCGCAATGTTAAGTGGTGAGATCTGATGCCTAACACTGTCGAAGAGGTGACATTGCTTTTTATTGGAGTCAGATATCAAAGACATAAGGAAAGACGGAACAGAAAAAAGAAAGGAAAATAATAATAGTAATTTAAAAGAATGCAACTAGCTAGCCGCAATAGCGAAACGCCTGTCGTTTGCGTTTTTCCTTCGCCCCCCCCCCCCCTTTTCGCCGTTTTACCGCTTCATTTTCTTGCCAAATCACTGTCTGCTCTGATGTTTAATGGGGGCTGCGGGTGCTGATCCCATCAATAGATGTCGATATTTCTACTGTGTAAGTAACTTTGATGTCATGGAATGCAGCCGCAGGGATTTATACTCATGTTAGTCACTCACTCTTCCGCGCCCCCAAATAAAACAGGACCGTAGGTGATTCCCTATGTCAGTCTTATCCAGAGACGTCTGCTCTGTGTGTGAGTTTCCGCTGCGGCTCCCAAATTATATTACTTAGCTGAAGGGTCCTCACACCAGGGTTTGGACAGCTGAGTTAAAGTGTGGTAGAAAAATTGTAAATCAACCTCTCTGATAACACAGAGAGTCACTTAGAATAAAAGTCTGGACCTCTCAGTTTGGTGAGTAAAGAAAATCACTTTTATTCCAGCAATTTCAGCAAAGCGCTCCCATCACACTCTGACACTCGGTACCAAGTCACCCCCAGCAACCAGTCGATAAACCATAACTCCCAGGACTTCTAAGTCCTGATTGGTCACAAAACAGCAACAAACTAAGCTAAAACGTATAACAAACACAATTCTCCTGCTCCATTGGTTCACCTTGGTAGTAAGGTAAAGTCCACCCATCTTACGCAATTTACTGGAGTCAGCCTCGGCTTCTAGACTCTA
>JAABNX020000090.1:12266199-12286242 GCA_015163995.2 Mormyrus lacerda | reverse complement strand
AGGAGCTGGATGAAGTGGCCGGGGAGAGGGAAGTCTGGGTTTCCCTCCTGAGACTGCTGCCCCCGCGACCCGACCTCAGATAAGCGGGAGATAATGGATGGATGGATGGATGGACATTGACGTATTGTCACTGAATCACTGCAAATATATGGTTAACATATGATTAGTATGATTAACATTAGTATGATTAACGTGATTACTTATACATTTGCCCTACCGCATAACATATTATATATTGTCTACTACGGTTATTTTATAAAGCTGTGATTCTCTGTGCACCAGTTGGGGCTTCGAGTCTCTTCCTGCAGGTGGTTTCTCCCCCCCTTCGCTCCGCTGTCTGCCTTTCCAAGATCTGATCTTTCTTCAGGGTCTGCGGAAACTAACCAGAGGCAGCTATCACTAAGCGAGGTCACACAGTATTCAAAACAATCTCTTCTTGCCCAAGACCTAAAACATAACAGACCCAATATGCCTCCCCTCCCGGGCCTACCAATGTCCAATTCTACTTCCACGAAAGGTCATCACAAAAACCTGCCCACACACCGGCCCATTGTGGATAAGATTGCCCATCCCTGGTCTATGTTGTCAATAGGGCAGATCCGGCCCCAACCTGAGCCTCGTGTCCGATGCAACTTGAGATCGACTCCAGGCCCCCCAAAGACCTGAAAAACAAGCAGTTTGGAGATGGATGGATTGGTGTAAAATGTGCCTGATGGACCTCGGTGTAAAGTAACAAGAACCGTAAGTCAGTCACTATAGCCATCGCTGAAACTTGTTATGATATTAATTGATCACACTGGAAATAATAATGGATAATGGATCACAATGGATCCTCCTTCTTGCACCACAAATCCATCGGAAAAGGACAGTAAAGCCACTGCTGAATTTGTGTGCCAGTCAATATCTCCACAAGCAGCACGAAAACACGCACACCCGGCGTTAATTGGCTCGAGCGCTGTCGGGGAACATAAATATTTAATGAGACATCTCTTTCAGTTTATAACACCCCCTTCCCCCAAAGGATTCATTCATTATTTGGGGCGGGAATTGAGTCCATGGTGCACCGGTGAGAAAATGTCACGATTCGCGTCCTGTTTGATTATAGTTGCCGGTTTTCTTACGGAAATGCTCATAGGAGGGAGTGACAATTACGCGCAGATCCGGCGCTATGCAGCACAATCGATTTCGGCTCCTTATGAATCCCAGATAATTGGACACAAAACAGCATTCAAAATAAATAGGAAAACAGAATGAAAATGCGGACGAGGAGAAAAAAGGAAACGTCTGACACGCAGATCTCTTCTCGGCAAATTATTCTGAACGACACGAAACTCGGCTGCTTGGCTGTGCTTTTTTAGCCGTTCATTCGCAATCTATTTTCCAGAAGGAAACTTTATAGACACTTAGTGGCAAATACCTTACATCGGCGTAAAATCTAGAAAACCAACCACATTCTGCTAGATATGGATCTAGTTAATCAGTCAGTCAGACTGAATTTTCTCAGACCATCCGGTCAAGTGAAGATCAGCTGAAGGGTTTTATATATATATACATATATACACACACACACACACAACCCCTGGACCTCGTTAAATGGGTAGGGACCTTGAATCCGCAATCCCCCCCCCCCAATGCTCAACCCAACCAAAGTTATGTTCTTGTATGTCAAGATTCATTTAAAACATTCCCTTGCGGTTTTCATGCTGTAGATAATTCATTATATACTCTCATCTTATAATCTACACTTTATTTTAGGAAATGTGGATTAATAGACCTACAGAATTGGTTACACCTCATAATCAGAATCAGAAAAACTTTATTGATCCCGGAGGAAATTGCTCATGTTACTACTAATCGGTCACACAGAGACACAGGACAAGAACAAAAAGAAAGAACATCAGATGTAAGTATAAGAACTGAAATAAAATGATAAAAGAGAGACTCTGAACTATATACACCATGATAAATATAGAACAGAAATACAATATATATAAATAGAATAAATACTGTTAAGTGGTAAATTACACAGGTAAATGACCAGATGAATATTGCACATCCGAATAGCAGCAGGTTTCCTGCACAGGCTAAGGTACAGTATGGGTGTATGGCGGGATGGAGTTTGTTTATTTATTTATTTATTTAGCTTCTGAGGCTGGGTGTGAGATCATTGTGAGGAGTTATAGAGTCTGATGGCCGTAGGTGGGAAAGATCTTCTGTAGCGTTCAGTGGAGCACTTACAGTAAAGCTAGTCAGCCTGTAGCTAAAAGTGCTTCTCTGATCAGCCACCACACTGTGGAGCGGGTGATCAGCATCGTTCATGATGGACTGAAGTCGGAACAATATTCTCCGTTCAGCCTCCATTTCCAAGCTGTCGAGCTCCTCACCCACTACAGAAGCCGCTTTCCTGATGAGGTTGTTGAGCCTCTTGGTCTCTGCCACTTTTATGCTGCCACCCCAGCTTGCTACAGAGAAGAAAATGGCGCTGGCCACCACAGACTCATAGAACATCCGCAGCATAGTGTTGCAGGCTCTGAAAGACCTGAGTCTCCGTAGGAAGTACATCCTACTTTGACCCTTCTTGTAGGCGGCCAGTGAATGCTTTGACCAGTCCAGATTATCGTCCAGGTGGATGCCGTGGTACTTGTACCTATTACAATTATGTACAGAAGATGTATTGAAGACGCATTTTTATTCGAAACCTTCTAAGCACATAAATACGATTCCCAGATTTTCCTTGTGGCAGGGTTTGAATGGTGATGGACGAAACAGGGCATTAATGCACGATGATTAAACAGACGTCCTTAGGTGACACAGCCACACACAGCTTGTCAGCACGGGCGTTTAGGTGAACAATATAAGAACGAGGTGAGCAAAAACAGCCCACCGTAGGAATGAAAACCCCACAGCCAAATCGGTTGGCTGTTAGCTTCCTGGATTCTGTCTCCTGTCTATTTTTACACTTAAAGCTGAATTAGCCAGACGGTTACGGGGATTGTGATCGCGCGTCGCCCCCAGGCAGCGCACGTGTAGCTATGCTGGGGTTTGTCTGCCACAGACTAAGTAAACGTAGAGAGAGGGATATCTCTGTGTATCCACAGCAACGGGCCGGCTGCTTCTAAAATTATCATCAGAAGGAACTGAGAAAATAACCTTTTCTGAGAACGACTGAAATCGCCGCTTCCCGATGTAGCAATAAGCTCATGTCGACTGTATATACTGTATATATCGTTATAAAATATGTACAGCTGTTATGTGACTAACAGTATGAACATTATGAACCTATTTGACATGTCATTACTCGACTTAGTGCAAATAAAACGCTGCTTGGCTTTTTAGTAAGGAAGCATGACAGGCAGGCAGACAGTATCGCAGCACACTACGCTTCGTCATTGGGCGACATTACAGGTCATGTCCCATCATACGCCATGCGGCCGGTTGCCAGTGGTGAAAAGCGAACCACCGCGAGCAAGACTGAGCGCATGTGGAAGGTGTTGCAGTCTCTATCTCTGACGGAGGGAAGTGGAGAATTCAAAGGGTACAATTTCCATGGCCGTTTTAAAGTTCCCGTGAGAGCGATATCCTTAGTGCATTAAGGTTTTCCCACTTACCTGCAGTATAACATTCTAGTCAGAAGGGGGATTCAGTATTTGAGACTGGAGTGGATATTAACTGGTCAAAAGGGTGGTACAAGTAAACCGCGAGGGGGGGAAACTGCAGTGAACAGCTGCTTGGAGAAGCGGGAGCCTTCCACCCTGCAGAGCTTAGGTACAGCCCTATTTTAACATACCTGACACAGATAATCAGTTATATCTCAGTATGAGAACCAGCTTAACTTCAACATATCTGACTCTAATACTGAGGTGATACTGAAGTGCCTGGTTATCCGTATCAGGGCTGTTCAAATAGGGCTGTATCTAAGCTCTGCAGGGTGGAAGGCTGAGCAGCCCTGCTCTGCACCAGTTCAGCACCTATCTGGATTGCTTGAATGAGTTAGACCAAGGGTAGGCAATCTTATCCTTAAAGGGCCGGTGCGTATGCAGGTTTTTGGGGTAACCATTAGGTCAGCTGTTCAGACCCAGGTGCGAGGACTCTTCTGCCAATCGGTCCTCTAATTAGTGACCTAATTAGGGAGTCACAGTGAAAACCTGCAAACCCACTGACTCTTTGTGGATAAGATTGGGCAGAGCAGTGAGGGTACGGCCACTCATCCACCCAGCTATTCCCTCAGTTAAGGGAAGATTGTCCCACTGTGAGCGTCTGTGTGAGGTCTAGTCTGTGACTCAGCCAGGCAAAAGACAGGTGTAAAGTTTCCGTTGTCTTTTTTAAGGCGCTCAGAAAACATCGCGTCCTCCTTCTCCATTTGTTCCGCCGCCTGCGATGCAGCATGATGGCTATAGATGTGAAGGTGCATCTTCTAAAACTGTTAGGTGCATCACTGCATGTTCAGTGCCACCCAGCCCGGTTTGGGTCACTGTAAAAATATAGTGGACACATTCTATTTTGGTTTGTTACATTTTCACCCCATTTTATTGAGCCTGACGTGATAAATTGATGAAGAGCTTACATTACCTTAAATGTTTTTAGCAGACTGCGATATCTGTGCAGTGCACTTTGGAAATACATGAGATTTTTAACAACTTAGTTTTCATAATTTAGTACAGCATTGCAGTTTAGTAATCCATATAAATTGGACATTTATACCAATTTCATTTAATTGGTCTAAGACCAATTAATTTAAAAGGCATAACAATTAATTACTACGAATATGAATGCGATCAGCATGTTACATTACAGCTATTAAAGCTGAATAATAGGTTTTAGGAGGATTGTACCAAAAAATCCCTTTAGAGCTCATCCTATTAATTTTTCAATTATGTTTTAAACATACAGTACATTTAGCTATCTAGATGGTTATTAACGTTTAAATTGATTAACACAGAACAAATCACTGGGTTTACAGATTAAATCTTTGTTCTAGTTCACTACTATAATGGTGTAATTGATTTTATTGTTTTTCTTTTTTCATTTTTAAATAGTTTCTCTTTTTTGTACCCCCCATATTTAAATATTAAACACAAGCAGGATAATTATTTCAATATTCCATGTATTACAGTTACGTAGACTAGCTGCATGAAGTATGAACCTGCGTTGTTTCGGTCATTTTAATCACATTTTATCAGTAATGTTTTATGTGTATATTAAGGTGCGTTTGCACTGCATATATTTTCTCAAGTCCTTTGGAACAGTAGGGCTGCATTTTCATTTCTTTTGATATAAATACACAAATAAATTAACATAAATACCATATTGAGCCCCCTGATTCCAAATAGTACAGCGTCAATTCTTCTTTCAATTCTTCTTCTCCGGTTCCAGTTCTTAAAGCCTGTTGCTGAACAAAAACATAAAGGATTGATGTATGGGTCTATAGTAAGTTTCCTATAAATGAGAGTGATTTGTATCTATTGCGTAATTATTGACATAATCACATAATTACGCATTTTCAGTATTTTCAGCTGTTGTAACAGGTCTTTGTTTTAATGTTTTTTTTATATACAAATAATTGCTTACACATAAATCAACTGCAGACTCGGGCTGTTTTGTTGTGCAGTAGAGCCCCCTAGTGGATGCAATGTGGATTTCACAAATAAAACCCGCAGGACTGTGTAGTAAATAGGCCTAATTGTAAATATTACGTCATATGACATTGAAAGTTTTAAGATACAGTATAATCTACTTAAATTTGATATATATCTTTGATTAACAGCTGATTTATCTTATCTCTCAATCAGATGACACCTTGTTTAAGTTTGTTTTATTGGTCTTTTATCTTAATTGCAGTTTGCCTATACGTGAGTGCGGCCATTAATAGCCCACGCTGGTTTCTCCTGGGACAATCATGATGCCTTCAATTCGGTAAGCGTGTAATGAAAATGACGGGAACGGGGGTCTGGCTTTGTCGCGATGCAAATATGGTAATTTAAATTACCGTTTTTGTTAGATAAATGTGCAAATGTACACTGCCGTTCAAAAGTTCGTGGTCACTTTCCTTGTTTTCCATGAGACATACATGAAATGAGTTTGAATAGGAAATATAGCTAAATGAATAGGAAATAATCATACCATAAATATCAGGCGTGTTAAATCAGGGCTGTAGCTAAGCTCTGCTGGCTGGTAGCTCTCCTGGAGCGGGGTGGAGCACTGTTGACGTCGAGGCTGGTGTTTTGCAGGTACTATTTAATGAAGCTGCCAGCTAAAGACCTATGAAGCGCCTGTTTCTCAAACTACACACTCCAATATATTTACCCTCTCGCTCAGTTGTTCACCAGGGCCTCTCTCTCCTCTTTCATTGTTGTTTAAAGTCAGTTTGCGCCGCTCTGTGACGGGAGCAGTACACAGCATTGTATGAGGTCTTCAGTTTCCTGACATAGCCTTCATTTCGCAGAACAAGAAAACGGAGAAGTTACAGAATAAAGTTAATTGTTTCTGCCCATTTTGAGCTTGTAATCGAACCCACAATTGCTGAAGTTCCAGATACTCAACTATTCAAAAGAAGGACAGTTTTATTGCTTCTTTAATCAGCACAACAATTTTCATCTGTGCTGACATAATTGCAAAAGGGTTTTCTAATGTTCAGATAACCTTTCAAAATGATAAACTTACATTAGCAAACAAGACATTCCACTGGAACACTGGACTAGCTGTTGCTGATAATGGCCCCCTGTACACCCATGTAGAGTCTACACGGTATTTCTAATTAATTTGATGTTGTTTTAATGGACAAACAACTTGCTTTTTCAAAAGCAAGGAAATTCCTAAGTGCCCCCAAACTTTTGCAATTTGTACTGGAGACAAAAATAGGAAATTTAGCTGACTGAATAGAAAATTTAGCTGTCTGGAGGTTTTCTACCAGTTTCCCTCCACAAAAAGTTTGAACTCTGAGTATTCACACTTTCCCTTATCTGTGTCGCCATAAAACATTTATTTATTTACAATTATTTAACTTATTTTTCTGAGGAAACATCACTGAGGAGAGTAAATATCCCATTACACTTAAAAATATTCCTGTATTCACAATAGCAGACATAGATGAGATACTGAACTGAAGCATATAGTATATTTTTAAAAATGCTTAAAGTTTCTCCAGAAACTCAAATCATAAATATCACTTAATGAGGGGAATCAACTGCTAAAATGTAGCATAGATTAACACAGTATCAATCAATGCAACCATTAGATATTTATGATAGAAGCTGCCCCAGGCAGTACAAAGTACTAGGCTAGAATATACCGTCAGGGCTGACCTGCCCTATAGGCGACACAGACGATCGCCTAGGGCACTGTTTGATTAGGGGGCACAAAAGAGAGTTAAAAAAAAAATCAGAAGAAATACCTCTGGTTGCATTCCGTGATATTACCGTTACTTACGCTAGTTTTTATATTTCACTACTGTTCGTGTGAAACAGATGGAAGCTGTTAGTTAGCGGTCAGACACCCTGTGATACTGAAATGTTTTTAGTACAAATGAATTGACAAAATGTGTTTTCTGCTGCTGGAGGTGTGAGGTTTCAGCGCACCCAAGGCCGACACAGTATACCCTGAAATGGATCCCAGTCTACCACAAGGTTCCTGCACGATCGAAGCAGTTTAGTGGCACCAGTTAGCCTAACTGCACGTGTATCAGACTGCAGGCGGACACGACATAATCATTCCGGAAGTCTCCCCTTAGAACCCTAAGCATAGCAGTATCACATGTGAACACCCGATCAAAACCACTCTTCTTGTCAAGGCTGTAACCAGAGGTGGACAATTCAGGTCCAGAAAGTAAAAATCCAGACCAGGATTTTGGTTAAACAAGCCAGGTGAGTACTCTGTGAGTGTGACTCTGTATGCTCAACTGGTTGGTTGAAACAAAATCCTGGTTAGGATTTTTACTTTCTGGACCTGAAATGTCCACCTCTGGCTGTAACCAAATAGCTGGTAGCAGGTGTAACTGTCACATCTTGTCTATCTCTGACCCACAATTAATCTCCGGCTTTTTCAACAACCAATTAGTAATCACTATACATTCTTTTGGGGGGGGGGGGGGTGCTGGTGATTAATTAGTCTTCCTTGGCCCCTCCCCCGATGGCAGCACTGGCAACGTGTGCGATGTGAGCTTTTAAATTACTGGAATGATTTGAGCCTTCAATCTTGTGAGCTCTGCATCGCTTACTTGGAATGCAACCAGGATTATCAATCCCCAGAACGCTTTTTGTGATCAAAACTGATTCTCTGTGACATATTCATTTCTTCAAAATGCATTTCCCCCTAAGGATTTCATGGGCAAAACAATTACTTTGAATGGTGTTTAATTAAAGATACTTAGACTGCAAGAACCTTTGGTTCTTTTGGGGGGGGGCAGAACCCCTTGGCTGCCCAGAAGTTTTTTTTCCCCCCTATCCTGCAATTTTTGGTTCCTTTTCCGTTGTCATCCAGTGTTCTCTCTTTCTTTCCCTTTTCATGCTATCATGCGCTACTTTGTATAAACAATGTAGTAATGGATTGCAACACATTTTTGGCAAGTCCAATGTTATGGAAGGTGCTATATAAAAATAAGCTGCAATGATTGCTGTGTGCGCCTGTTTACTTGTTAATAAGAGCGCATTTATTGCGAAATGAGTCACTCTTAAGGTGATAAACTCCCAGGTGTATTTAATGTATTACTGTATGCTGGCCCTAAGAATGGCAGATAACCTATAATAAATTACTTATTCATTGGCGCAGACTGGCAACTAATGAAAAAAGTTGTATTTCCCACCTTGGTAGAAAAGCACACACAACTCTTCTAAAATAAGAATTTAAGAATACCCCGCAGTAGTTTTTGTTTCGTTTTATACATATACTTTAAAAGCGAAACCTACCTGAACTGGATAGCTGTTCCTGTTTACTATAGCAAGAATATACACTGGATACACTTGTACATCCGTATGACCACGTACCCAGAGCAGAGTCATGAGGGCGTGTGGCCTGTTGCAGGAATCAGCAGGTCCGGATGGGGCACGTTCTCACTGGGTCGATGGGTATGTGGACTGGCAAAATTTATCATGGTGAACCTCCCACCCACTTGGCAATGAGCATTTCCATGTTATATGTTATTCCACGTGGATGATGTCATCGATACCCAATCACCAGAGACATGAGTGTGAGACACAGGAACATATACATGAATATTGGTTTAAAAGACTAAATACAGGCACCGATCAGGTGTACAGCTGGCATTTATATTTACATTAGGGACAAATTGATGGCATGCGCAGTTAAAATTCTCTATAAGTGTACAATTAAAATTGAAAATGAATGTTTCCACATAAATGAAAAGGGTACACTTTTCCATTTACAAAAGCTTTAAGTACTCATTAGGCACAGTGATACTTGTGAATGAACATCTACATACAACTGCCCTTAATGGACCTTGGACCGGTTCCCTTACGTCATTCAGGAAAACATGCAGGACATAAACAAGGCCAGGGATCGTGGATAATCTGTCAGCAATCTGCGTTGCAGGAGGTATTGACATTTTGTTCAGTTATCTGTGTTTTTCCTTTTCAAAAAGTAATTTTCAAAACATCATAATGCAACCAAAAGCAACACAGTTTTGAGTCCATAGGTATCTTTATTGCCGCTCAAGAGAAGTTTCTCCCACATGTACTAAATGGACAAAGGTATTGAGATGCACCTCTTAATCACTGAATTCAGACCCATTGCCACGGGTGTATAAAATCAAGAACCTGGCCGTGCAGTCGGGTTAACAAACATTTCTGAAAGAATGGGTCGTTCTGAAGAGCTCAGTGAATTCCAGCGTGGTACCGTCAAGGGACCCACCTTTGCAATGAGTCAGTTCGTGAAATTTCTTCCCTGCTAGATATTCCACTGTCACCTGTAAATGGTATTATTGAAAAGTGGAAGCATTTGGGAACAACAGAATCTCAGGCACAAAGTGGCAGACCACGTAAAATAACAGAGGGGAGTCGCTGAGTACTGAGGTGTGGGTAACAGTTGCCAACGCTCTGTTTACTCAACAACTACGGAGTTCCAAACTTCCACTGGTATTAACTCCAGCACAATAACTATGTGCTGGGAGTGGACTCTGGGGCAGCAGAAACACATTCCATTGAATGACGAATCGCGCTTCTCTGTCTGGCAGTTTTATAGATGAGTCTGGGTTTGGTGGATGCCAGGAGTATGTTACCTGCCTGACTGCATTGTGTCAACTGTAATGTTTGGTGGAGGAGAGTGTCAGGGTCAGCACCCGTCTGCCCCAGCCTTTCGCGTCTCCTCCCCATTTGGCCAGCAGGTGTCACTGGCCATCCTGTCCTCCCTGTTGTCCAAGTCCTTAGTGTGTTTCCCCAGCTCCCCAGACTGCTGCATAGCTCGGTGGGCTGAGTGTGAACCTATAAACCCTGTAGTTGTGAGTTTGAGGCCAGCTGCCTCTGTTTTTGTATTTGTTAGATTTTGTTCTTTTTGTTCCTGTTTTTGTATTAGTTTTCTTGTTCCTAGTCTGTGGTTTGCATTCTGTTTTGTTTTCTTTCTTTGTACCCTTGGTTATGTATTACTTATCTTTTTTCCCTGTTGGTCTCTTGGTTCCTTGATTAAGTTTATTTGACCCCCCCTATCTCCCTGTGCATCATGATTACCTAATTGCTCATTGCCCTCCACCCTCTCTGACTGTTTAATTGTTTCATGCCTCACTCCTCCTGCTTCATAACCCAGTTCAGTTTGTGTATTTATGTTCCTGCCTTAGTTTAGTTCTTTAGTAGGTCATTGCTTCAGAAGGTTAGATGTTACTCTGTGCTGTATTATGAGTTCCCTCCTGCTCCTGCTCTCTGTCATCTTGTTCTTGGACCTTGTCTCCTTGTCATTTCTTGTAGTTGGTGATTTTCCATAGTTTGCTTTTTGACCCCTTGATAATTTTTTCCTTGATGAACAGCCTGTTTCTGAGCCGCTAGTGGATCATCACCTACTTTTCCCTGCCTGAACCACGCTCCTGTGACAGAAAGTTAATGGTATGGGGTTGCTTTTCGGGGGTTGGGCTGGGCCCCTTAGTTCCAGTGAATGGAACTCTTAATGCTTCAACCTACCAAGACATTTTGGACAATTCTGTGCTTCCAACTTTCTGGGAACAGTTTGGGGAAGGCGGCCATTTTCTGTTCCAGCATGGCTGTGCCCCAGTGCATAAAGCAAGGTCCATAAAGACATGGTTGGGTGGGTTTGGTGTAGAAGAACTTGGCTAGTGCACACAAACCCCTGACCTCAACCCGATACAACACCTTTGGGATGAATTATAGCAGAGATTGCGAGCCAGGACTTCAGATACACTCCAAAATCTTGTGGAAAGCCTTCCCAGAAGAGTGGCAGCTGTCATAGCTGCAAAGGGGGGACCAGCTCCATATTTATGCCTATGGATTTAGAATGTGATGTCATAAAAGTTCCTGTGGGTGTAATGGCCAAGTGTCTCAATATTTTGTCCATATAATATCACCTTGTATTTGACCAGACATGGGAACATGGTAAAACTAGATATGAAAAAACTCAAGGCTAATTGTGAAAACACATGATTGAGAGTGACACACAGGAACATTGCTAGAGTTACTGGGTGCCATGAAAGCATTTCATATTGCCCCCCCCCCAATCCAGTTATGTTCCAAAGTTTAACTTTCTCCCCCTTTACAGGCACCCCTGATGAGAAGCGAGTTTAATGGTTTAATGGTTACTATGTCTCATATGTGAGCTGTAGGTCAGGCTCTGTGGCAGATTTAAAGCAATACAGCCTCTCTATCATAACTACCATGTATTATTGCAAACCTGAAAGTAAGTCACCAAGAGACATTATATAAATTGTTGGTTAATGGAGGAACAAGGGGCAATGACTTTGTCAACAAAGAATGAGCCAAGTGTTATGGGCAAATGAACCATTTAAATGAAAACCAGTGAATCTAATGTTAATCATTTACCCTGAATGTTAAAGCCCCACAAAGACTATTCAGGTATTTGGAGCGTCATTGTTTACAGCGAGTCTTATCTGAAATACCACGTGAATGATCCTGCTACAGATATACACACAGGCTTTGCTTTGACATCTTGTGACTGGACACTGTTTCAACTCGTCTTCAGTAACAAGGAAACCGTGTGAAGGGAATACATGTTTGTTTAGGTGATGCTATTTAATCATTTTTAATAATGTGGATCGGTGGACAGCAGCATTGCCTCATAACTGCAGAGTCGTGTGCGTGCCCTGTGACGGATCCAGAATCTCAGGATGAACTCTTGTTAGAAGGTTACAAGAACGGTGTTTCAGTTCCCAAGCATCTCCTCAGTGGATCTCCAACCACTCTGTGTGTTCATTCATATGCCAGTTCAATTAATTAATGAAATGGTGAAATGAGTCAGAGGTATTAATTAGCCAAACAAGGTATGCTAGTGGTCAAATTGAAAAAAAAAACATCATTGTACTGGATGGTTATTGCAAATCCTTTGGGGTGACCTGAGGAGAGTTTTTTAAAATAATTATACTTACACACTTTGACATATAATTTTACACCAACATGAAGATCATTTAAATATATATATATATATATATATTTTTTTTCTTTTTGACTGCTTAAGACTTTGCACAGTACTGTGCACATTTCAATAAAGCTAATTTAGCTATCTTATTAATGTCACGAATGAGCACAATGTAATGATGTGGATATCAAACAAAGAATTTCCCATGTTTACTATTTGCCCACATGTTTAATTTAAAGCTTGTACACTGGCTGGCTTTTGGGATTGACAATGAACAATTTCTTCTCATAGCTACTGGCCAATAGATAACAACTTCACCTCCATTCGTGACAAATTATGCCTTCCAAAAACAAGGCCAAATCATTCGATATTGTTTACATTCTTCCCAGTACAGCTATTCTAAAAATATTGTCTTCCATGAATTCCAAAAATTAGATACAGTTGCGTGTTCATCGAGACTGGATTTTTTTCGTGCTATTATTTTTGGCCACCTTCGGTAATGTTGTCATTACCTTTGTCAAACAGCAAAATACTACCAATAAACTTTGGCACAAGGGCAATCTGCAGGTGGTTTGCTGACTCAGACATTATCAAAGAACCAGATGTTCTTCTTAGTCCGAATCACATGCCTGCTAATCATAAAGGGCTGGGCACGGCATATGGTGAGTTTCAGTTTTATCTGTGCTGCCTGCACATACAAGTACAAGCATTCTGAGAAATGCTAGGCTACAGTCATGACCATCTGTTTATCCAATACAGGTCACTAGTAGCTAGGGGCTTAGTATGGGGTATAAGGCACGGAAATAGCGGAATACACACTAGGTAATTTGAAGATAACTAACGCTGTTGTGAGCGAACACGTGGTGAAAATACGCAAACTCCACCAAGAACAGGGTGGGGGAGGGGTGGAATTTCAATCCTCAAATGGGAAAAAGGAACAAATTCACACGCTTCACTTCCTGAAACTTCTTCCCTATGATACTTGATAATGGATATTCCAGTAACGAGCTCATTACATTGAGCAGAATAGGTAGAATCACCCTGAACCTTAAATCTTTATGTAAAAACTAACGGGGAACAAACTGTACGTTTAAACCGAGTCATTGCGACGGCTGTTCGTGGGCATTTTGCAACATGCACGTCCTCATCGCAAGGTGTCTCTTGCACTTTTGTCCAGAGTGTATAGTTATTTTTGTTTTTCCATCTTTGAGCACACGTCACGTATTCTGCACGTCTCCAGCGCGCGCTCCTTTACAGGAACAGGACGGGGTGTGGTGATTGGTGACGTCACGGCCATCGGCACGCTCCCATTGGTCGGCGCGCCTCACCAGACTGTCCGTTCACTCCGCAGGTCCACGCTGTTGTCATACGAGATCTGAAAGCGACGCCCCCCCTCATTCTTACCACATTGATAGTGGATATGAAACAGCCTCAGTCGCGCGAACTTATTTTCAGTCGCCTCTAAGTTCTGAATGAACGTGGATTCATCGGGCAGTCCAGGTAATAAAACGATTTTTTCAATACCTCAGTCGAAATCAGCGACATATCTGTGATATTAATGTAGTACATTAGCATTTTCTGCTTATATTTGGGCTGGTGCTGTTTTAATTTAGAAATGTGATTTGGCTGCGCCGCCTGATGTTTTCACTATGGCGCTGGATCGTCTATAGTACTGCAGTGATGACGCTGGGTGACAGGGGGTCTTTCTCTCCCCCTCCCTCTCTCCAGAATTAGTGCCAAATGCCAGAGCTGGATGCGCAGTGCTGGCACTGTTCATGTCCGACGGGAGCGAAAGCTAAGAGCACCCCAGGAGTAACCTCCATAGCCTCAGCGGCGGTGATGATGGCCGCGGTCTCAGCCCCCCTGAGCGGCATCCGGGACTCGCTGCGCCGCGTCCAGGCGACGCATTTGATCAGGCAGGGCCTTGTGCTTTTCGCCGTCGGGGTCTTGCTGGCCCTGGTGCTGAATTTGCTGCAGGTACAGAGGAACGTCACCTTATTCCCGGAGGAGGCCATGGCCATTCTGTTCTCGTCGGCATGGTGGGTTCCACTTTGCTGCGGCACAGCTGCTGGTAAGGGTCTCTGCTATTTACTCTGTTTAAAGTAGCGTGCATGATGTGCAACAGGCCTTATAAAGCATGCTCTATATGAAAAAGCACCAATGCATCCCGTTTAGCGTTCTTCCATCATTGTTTTACTGTGAGATGGCCGGGTTTTCATGGAGACTTTCATACAGATTGTGCTTTCACTATAAAGCTTAATATTTCTTCCCGACAAGCTATAACTTGTTAGTGAGCCATAAATAGCACCCGTGCAGTTATTTTGTGCGCTAACTAAAAGAAACGACCCTGGGGTACGAGTTCCGTTTCCCTGGATGTGTCTCGTTCACGGCTCTGCCCGCTCGCTGGTTGGCTTAGCGTCAACCCGGCGCCTCCTTTTGATTGGCTGTCGTCGTAACTGGTGAGCTCCTGTTGCGGGAGCTGATTGGCTGTCAACTCGAACGTGCCACTCGCCGAGGGAGAGGAACGGGGAAGCCCAGCGCTGCGGGGATTTAAACAAACACAGCTGTAGTAAAACGCCGTTCTGCATGGAGAAAGAATTCTGACAGTGGCGAACAACGTTGCGATCCCAAGCGGTTGCATTACTTGTTGTATTATTTTCAAAGGTTTTTTTGAGTTGTGCACTAGGAAACATTTTGCTGCTTGTGGTATTTAACCAAAGTTGCTCTTTTTTTTTTGCAGCTGTGGTCGGTCTGCTGTATCCATGCATCGACCGTCACCTGGGGGAGCCGCACAAATTCAAGAGGGAGTGGGCAAGCGTCATGCGCTGCATCGCAGTGTTTGTGGGCATCAACCACGCAAGCGCCGTATCCTTTATTTACCGATATCCCCCCCTCGTAGGCCTACCATCAGGAAACATCCCTCAATAGCCCGTCATTTGCAGGCTATTTTGCCCCCAGATCAGCATGCTTGCTCGCACAAGGGGGAAAAGATGGTCTGTCCACTCGCATCCCCTTTCCGTGTTTGTCATTTTTCTGTTTGCTTATCCATTTTAGGTTAGTGGAGTATTATCCATTTGTGTCACAATACAGTAACACTGTAGTCCTTAATGACACCCGCTGCAGAAACTAGACTTCGCCAACAACGTCCAGCTGTCTCTCACCCTGGCGGCCCTCTCGCTGGGTCTCTGGTGGACTTTCGACAGGTCCCGTAGTGGCTTTGGTCTGGGCATTACCATCGCCTTCCTGGCGACGCTCGTCACACAAGTGCTGGTCTACAATGGTGTCTACCAGTAGGTATCCTGTGCCCGTCCGCGTGTGTTTGTGTGTGTGCACGTAGAATGTACCTATTGTTGCCGTTTCACCGAAACTGGAACAGAAGAATGAAGTAAAGTTTTCATATTGCCAATCACAGCACCGCTTGTGTCTGTTCAGTGTTCTGAAAGTGAGAACGGCATTTTGACTACGCGTTGCGCTGGCCAGCTGGGTTAGTTCAATAAGAAAAAGCAGTCAGACGTGTTTTACTACCAGTGGGTAGTGCTGGTTTTTCGTCTAAACCTTTAGGCAGCTTAATTTCCAGTGCCGAGCATTTCGGGTCCTCATGCTCAACCGGCTGCTAGAAACAAAGTCTTGGTCCGGATCTGTAGTTTCTGGGGTCCTGGATCCAAACGCCGATGCTGTTCATCTCCAGCCGCGCGTGTGACGCTGCCGGTTGCGTCGGCCTGCTTTCTGACGGCGCTGCTCCTCATCTGTCACCCAGGTACACCTCGCCGGATTTCTTGTACGTTCGCTCCTGGCTCCCTTGCATCTTCTTCTCCGGCGGCGTCACTGTCGGAAACATAGGGCGGCAGCTGGCTATGGTGAGTTATACCTGCCTCTCGCGTCGCGTCGAGTGTCGCCCAGTCTCCCATCCTGTTTGCTTTACAGCCGTGTCCTCCCTCCCCCAGGCCAGTGCTGAGAAATCCCACAACGACTAAGGAAAACGGTGTCTCTCATCCTATTGGGGGGGGGCTGGGTGCTCGGGAAGATACCTATATGTGCGGCTCCCCCCCCCGGAAGGAGATCATGGATGAAGATCCACGTTTTTCACGCCGAGTTCCTCTTTTTCTGGAAACTTTTAACTGACTGTGCCAATTCCGGAGCAGACTGTTGGAACATTAGCGTCTCCTTGTGGCCAAACCATGTGTCCTTTTTTTTTTTTTTTTTTTTTGTTTCTTTCTGTTTTTTTTAATTACTTGATCTCGGTCTAAACCTGTCCTCAGTGTTTGGTCTCATATTATGTATAAGGACAGGGTTTTTTGTGAATTAATGTCAAACAAAGGGATTGCGCTACGAAACGTCTGAATTTGAGCACAGAGCTGTCTGTCAAAAGGGAAACTTTTAAGGGCAGATCTGCTGTTGGGGTGTCAGTGCCCCCTAACTTCAGCGCATCCTGACACACAGACTTGTGTGCCGGGTTAGCGGGGTGTGTGCATCTGCTGAGTTTTGAGCTATCTGCGCCCTGTCGCCGTGCGTGTTGATGGCAGGCCGCGGTTCTGAGCGAACTTGGGCCTGTGGCGGCAGGGCGTTTCCAAAACCAGACTGACGTGTGAGGGCCAATGGGTTAACTGCGTTGCTCCAGGTTCAACGGCATAGGGTGCATCTGCCCTGTAATTGCAGTCTGTGATTGCCTTTGTAATATAACTGAGTGCTTTTGTCACTGTCGAGGTTTCATAAACTGTAAATAACACATTTATGCAGAACTTCCGCGCATTAGAAAAAGAAAACGAAGACGTGGTTTGCATGTCGGACCTCGTTAACCCGGCATCTCCCTCCATGTGTCTCTCCTGTGTCATTTTGTGTATCCCTGTGTTTCTGTCACTCGTTACGTGCCGGCTGAACGTAAACTGTGTCAAAATCTGGTCAGAATATCTTTGTCTTGCCCAGGAGGTAAACGATAGCTAGTACTTCTTTGGTTCCTAGTTCTCTGCCCGATGGTGTGTCTGACCCACATGCATATGCATGATTAACATCACTAGACGTGTCTCTCGTGACAGAAGAGACTGTCATCTGTCCCATGTCTGAGGACGATTCGTTCAGAGTCTAGCCGGTGATGGGACTCGCCTGCTCTGTTATAGCTGTTGGGGGCCCTGGACTTCCGCTGCCCCCCCTCCCACCGTTTCTCTGCATCATAGCTGGGCCGCAATGGTCTCTGCAGAGCCTGGTCCGGTACTCAAGCCTTTGAATCTTAGCTGATGGGATTGAGTAGCTTTAGGTGACGTTACAGCTGTGACTGGGGTGTAAATCCGGGCCTCGGGGCACCGGCTACAACGAAAAGACTAAGTTTCTCTTAAATCAGTGTGGTGTTTATCGTCCAGCTTTAAACTGTATTATTTCTATTACCTTGAATTCAAGGAACTGAATAAAGAAAAAAAAACACTTGTTTCATCTTTTGTGGCGTGCAGTGTGTGCTCAGTGTCTCTATCCACGTGTGCAGTTGGGCTTGCTGTAACACCGCTGACTGCAGAGGTCCTTGTCTGATACGCTGACCACGTGACTTATGCAGTACGACGTGTCTTTATTATGTTACGCTGTTCTGAATCAAGTGGGACAGTTCCCGGCGCTGCTCACGGCGGAAGCAGCTACCTACTTGGGACTCTTGCCTAGAGAAAATAAGATAAATCAGTAAAGTCTTTTGATCCCCGCTGCGAGCTGCGATCGGGCTTGTTTGATATTCCCTGCGGGTTTCGGTGCGCGCCGGGGCGGGACCATCGGCGGCTCCTTCGCGCAGCGCTGCGGCGGTAGGGCTCGCTGGAGTCCGGCTTCTGCAAGCTGCATGATAAATACTTGAAGTCGTCCGTCATTGGTTTTTCTTTCTCGGTAATTGTGGCATATAAATTATGTGATGTTTGAAATATAAATACAAAGAAATTAACATGACATTGAAACACAGCTAAGTGCATAACATGAAGGGGTGAATGATGTACGTGGGGTTTCTGAGATGGCTTTGTTTAGGAATTCAAGTAGAAGAATAGTTTCTATCGTTGTCTCAGTCCCCCAAATAACAGGAGTTTATTTCAAATCGACGGTTTTTCTGTGCGTGGGTTTTAATTATAAACATTACTAAAATCCACAATAACTACGTAAGGCTATAGTACAGCAGTTGGATTATGACACATTTGTAGGTCTGGTGTAATTTATAATTAAAACGGTCTTAGTGTCAGGGCTGGCGGCCATCCGACCCCGTCCTATTCCAGCTTCACCAGACTGCGTCATAGTTCAGCTGGTTGAACATGTGGCTCAGAAGCCGTTAGCCTTTAGGTTATGGGTTTGAGGCTGGCCAGGGGCCACAATCACCATTTATTGTTTTTATTTCCCCAGTGAATGTTACTTTGTTTCCCGGTTAGAGCTTTGCCCCGCTTTTGTCTTGGTCCTTTTATCCTGTAGTTTCATCCAGTGTTTTCAGTTTCCCCAATAAATTCCTTTGTCTTGAATATTTTTTAGTGGATCGTCACCTTTTTCCCACCTGCGCCATGCTGCACCACAAAGCTTGGCGAATAACCGACGACGTAGGTCAAGAGCGCTTGAGATTCGCCAGTGTTTCTGAAAACCCTTCGTTATCCGACATTCAACGAAGGAACTTAAAGTAGTTATATGTTTGATCCTCCCCAGCGTCCACGTGAGAAATGCACGGACTGTCGGTAACGAGAACATCAGTTCTGCGTAAGAAACAACGGGGACGGTTGTAACATGGCTAATCAGGAATGAGCTGCAGTGATGATATTCATAAAGTTAGCCCCTCTTCCTTCCTGGAATAGAAAGCAGCTAAATGTGACCATTCCTTCTGCAAAAAAATACTTTTCAACATCTGGTCTAAAATGTTTGCGTGTATTGTAAAGTCACTTCATTTTAATCAGTGTTTTCTTACTTTCTAACAGACATGTCAAAGCTATTGTGTCAAGTTAGCATGGCAAGAATTTTCTTGGCTGTAGGGACAGTTTTAACCATCCCAATATGCTATTGCACTGAAAGAGAAGCCGAGTATACTTCCCGCGAGTCTGATGTGGACTAATTGCCCTCTCTTACCCTCTGTCTGTGACACACACATAAGCTACATCACATGCACTTAGAGACAAACAAATGACTTGCCTGCATATCCAAATGCACTGCAATGAAAATACGCGTACATCACATATATCCAGGTGCACACTAGAAAATATATTCGAACATTCACTTAAACACACACACTGTTCAGTTTAGGAATTATTAAAGTATATTTTGTAGTTCAAATATACTGTGATAATTATCCAAAACAACCTCGTTACTTGTTACTTTCTTTGTCTTCATATACAGCCAGTTTGAGTTAGGGAAGACCCTGTCTATGCATAAATAAAGCAATTGCAAAATGACGTTAAAAATGATTTATCACATTTTAATGAATGTTGCATGCTATGGGGTCAGTAGCATCATTGGACTTTGTTCATTCGAGTTATATGTATGTTATCATATATACACGTCTCAGCA
>JAABNX020000090.1:12224258-12245746 GCA_015163995.2 Mormyrus lacerda | reverse complement strand
AAATAATACAGGAAACACAGGGGCCACATAGAATCTAAAGCAGGCTCATGCAATGCAGCTGCCTAATGATGTATTATTTAGACTGGATGTTACACTGTATCTCAGCGCCAGGGGACTTAAGTACAGGAGAACTTTTCAATTATTTTTCCATGGAAAAGGCGTCTGTCTATTAACCAAATCACAAATTAACGCGTTTTTCAAACTTGTTCTTAGAACGTGGCGATTACCCCCAACCCATCTTACTGTTTCCTTAACTAAATATCATTGCTCCTGAAATTAATTTGAAAACAACAACGGTTAAATTCATTGCCAAGAATTTATTACTGCAGAAACTTAGCAATTATCTCTTCAAATAATATACTATCAATGACAGCAATCTGAGATATGCATTAAAACATTTACATTTTAGGCAGTAATTCTTCCAGCACCTTAATTTATCAATTGTTTCTAATTGCAAAAAAAGCTCTTATAAAATACACTAATAGCTTATTTACAAACAAATAATTTAGCTATATTTCACGCTGTATTTTACGTTTTGACATTCTCTTTGCCATAAAGGTTCATCAAGCAATAATCTTTAAAAGAGAAACTGCCCTTTGATAGATAATTAGCAGTACAAGCATGTTGTCTTTTATATGACAAGTGATTGACCAGCGTGCGTCGGGATGTCATTTTTAAAATGCAATATGCGATTGACGGAGGTTCCAAGTTAAATCTGAGCCTCTGTGACCACGGCAAATGCTCGCGCCGGTGTTTTATCCCAGATATATTTTACCATAGAACTTTTTAACTAGTGCAAATGAATTGAAATACCATATTATAGGTCAGACGCAGTTTTTCATGCCGGAGTTAAAGAAACGTGATCGTAAAAGTCAATCGCACATTGAACGTAGGAATAACTGACGCCCTGAAATATCTAAAAAAGAAGAAGAAATCTCTTAATTAGGTAAAATGTGCTTAAGCAATAACAATATACCGCAAGTCGCATGTTTGAGTGTGCCATCCCATTCAAATCGATGACCTATCAATTGCAAATACCTAAGAGAAACGTGCATTCACGTTGGAAAGGAAAAAGTGGACGGATTAAAAGCATGATGCATAAATCATTGGTTGGTAAATCTGAAGAAAGTCCAAGCAAAGAAACGCCTCATAAACGTTAATCTGCATAAGTTAAATTCTGCAAAAATATTTTTGAGCCGGTGGTGGACAGTGAACACCAGTATGGAGGATTCAAGTGTGTTAAGTCTGGGAATAATACGCTCATTAGGGTCTGATAGAAAGAAAACCGAGCGCACAACGCTTCGCCAACTTTTTCGATAAAACAGTGACTAATCCATTTAGAATGTCGACAAACGCCGGCACGTGATGTCTGTGCCAAGAAAATGAAGGTGCACTGAACGGTTTGGCTGAAAGGTGAAGTATCAGATATGAAAAAAGCTAATATAATAAACCTCACTCTTGCATGCAAAGAACATCTGAAAACCTTCTTGACTTTGGCTGAAATTTCTTTTTAATTAAAGCAAGCACCCACTGTTCAATGAAGTATGAAGGTGGGCCTAGGGTACAGAGAAAAGGCCGATCTTAACTTGGCCAGACTTAACTTACTCCAGTTTTCACACCTGCTTCTGAGAATGCGGCCAATGGACAAAAAGCCGAAAATACATTTCTACTCACGGACAATGCAGCGAAATCGGTTTGCGTAGGGCACACGTGACTGGTTCGATTTCGGATTGATCTCATCTATAATCTATAGTTTTTCTCTTTATAGACAAGTCTGTCTACTGAGTGAAGATAAAACTGTTGGTGTTTCACGCATTACTGAAAGGTAACATAATGCAAAACGAATACACATATTATTATTTTATAATGTTGATACATTTATTAGCTTTGTCCAATCACGGGCTAGTTATGGAGCATGAAAGTCGCTAAATTCCGTATTTATATTCTTCCACTCAAAAAGTTCAACCGCCTTCTTAAAAGTATATAATGTAGTAACCTAAAGTACTTGACAGTAAAGGTGTTTGGATAATTCCAGTTAATAATTATAAGTCTTCGTCTGGAAAAATTACATAGGCCTATTAAAAAAATAATATAGCCTAGATCACAGCGACTTACAAATTTGCACGTTGTTAAATTATATTTGTTACTTAATGAAAAGCAACCAACTTTATTTTGTGCATTACGTTTTGTACATTAATATAAATGAAAAAATATTTTAAAGTAAACTTTATTGTTCGTCCGCTATTCAGTCGGACCAAAGCATAACTTAGACACATCCGACTGACTGAGACAAAACTATCTTTAATTTCTACTGCTGAACTTGACGCAATATGACAACAAGATAATTAAAGTGTCATTAAATATATAGGTCGTTTAAAATGTCACAATTATTTAACTTTATTTTGCCGTGATATCCTTATAGTTATTAATGTATAGTCAACTATAGGCCAATTTGTCCAATGAAAACGATTGCGCACAATGTGAAACAATATCCTTGTTCCAGACGGACTATGGCATTAAATATACCTTAGTTCAGCACTTCCGGCTTCTATGGCGTTATTGGCGTGCTTTCAAATAGGCGAATGTAATATTATGCTATATGTGCAGCTTTTATTATTGCTATGCGGAATCCTGGAATAAATGTTTATTGTGTGTTTGTTTTAAATTAGCCTAAACTGTTTACAGCTCTATTGTCTTGGGGCACGGTACCCTAACAAAACAATTTGAAAGTCAGATAAATGGCCGAACTCTCTTTGGACTGAAAATAAAGCCGTTTAACTAAACGGGGTGACCAAAGGCTGGGGCGTATTAAATTAGTCCTGTTTTATCTGTGGACCCTTAACTGGCTGCGCGGTTTACAACAGCGTGTAAAACAGCACTGCAGAAAGCTCGATTAGACGTTCTATAGCACAATCCCGCTTTTGAGAAAAGCGCCATTCAGATGGGATTTATCTCCGCCAGGACGATCAGTGGGATTAAAGAGTAATTAAAACCAATAAATGATCTTCTCCTCACATTCTTCAAAGCGTCCACTCTGGCGAGGAGAAGGCCGGCGCGCCTCATTTGCATCCTCAAAGTAAAAGCGAATAAACAAAAGCGCAGGTTAAGGCGTTGGAAATCGATACTGTCATTATTAACATTTCATTAAGAGATTAGGGAACAAAATATCTTAAAGCAGCGCTTCTTGGCCCTTTGAACGCAACCAGGGGATTTAATTTTACTGTAAAGTTTACCATATTAACAGGATTAAAGTCTAAAGAATTGTGACAAAAAAGTATGACATTTAAACACAAATCGTTTAGTCATTTCTCCATAGATCCTGTAGCCTAAAGAATGTTTCGAGGATATTTCCTGCGTTCCCTTGTGCAGAAACAATTAATTTATACCGTATACTTCAAAGTAGGCTTTCTTTCAAACTTTCAGTTTAGTATTTCTAGATTACTTGGGGCTAATCAAAAAAGGCTACGCTGAACGATGACGCATAGACTACCTTTTTTAATTACAAGCAAATTATTTTGGGGGAATGTGCGCATGTGCTCAACGTAGTATATGGGACAAAAAGCGGAAGCGATAGATGACCTTTATTCCCGTTTGTATAGTCTCAGTGTAGGTCTTCATTTTTTCAAAGGCCTACAGGAAGCTGGCAGATTTCGAATGACCCCTGCATTGTAATAAAGCAGATATTACCACTATTCATTGGGCCGTATCCGTGTGGGGACCTCGGCTCTGATCTGTGAGCTGGCGAGAGGCGCGCCGTTCATTCACAAATCCTCTTCAGAGCGTAACCTTTTTTTTCGTGGCAACTCTTAAAACTAAAGCTGTTTGAAGACCTGGACATCCTTTAAAGAGTGACTGGGTATCAAAGCACAGAAATTCACCATTACTTTTAAATCGCCGTATAGTAAAAGTTCTGGCAAACAAAGGTAGGCTACTCGGTACTTTAATGTTAAAAATAGGCCTGCACGTGAACAGAAGCAGAAAAGACGTGAAACTCGCCGTATGTACCCAAAGGTGCACCTGAGGAAAACACAATGCCAGTTTACTCGTATATTATGGAATATATAAACCAAACGGATCAAATAGCAGCATTCACTTGACTATAACAAAAGACAATCGATATTTCAGCATCTTATTTTGTTACACAATCGCGTAGAAAAGCAACACAACAATTACGCTAATTACATGATGTTATATAAGGCACATTACATATATCATAACGGAGACAAATGGCAAGCGGGATTAGTGCTTAAAGGCACAAGAACGTCAGTTTGTGATAGTAATTGTGATTAAGGAAGCACAGCAGAGCGGCGTAGAAGTGTCTTGCGGGGGATCGTGTAAATCAGAATGAGAGCACTGAGAGGAGCCGGGAGGAGGCACCGCGCAGACACTAGGCCTGGATACTAGCCAACCTTAAAAACCTAGAGCGAAGGGTTTGATATGTTGGCGGGAACAACTGTCATCGTGCGCATTGGCGTCGAACTAAGCATAGTTCAGCGCGTTTGACAGCATCAAACCTTGACTAAAATGTGTACGCATATTACGCAATTAACGCCGAATGTTTAATGGGATGAAAATATACGTGCCATATCCTCCGCATTTACACGACGCACATTTGGCTATTTTAATTTAATTTTGTTGTGTGATTATTATGCAACCGATTTGGAGTGCTAGACCGTAATGAACTAAAACATCTCATATGAAACAGAGATGGAAAGACGTATATATATTCAAGAAATTAGCAACATGTATTTGTAATCAGCATCGGTATTGTTATGCCTGTTCCTTGAAATCGCGTGTATTTCAGTCTTTTAGTGGATTGTTAGTCATCAAAAGCGTGAAGTGCTAACTCACAGAAATGTTTGAAATTAACATATCTTTAATATTTATCCTGTCCAGGTAGCGCCACTCCCCTGTGCCCTGTGCTTACTGGCCTTGGCTAAGGACCCCCACCACCGTGACCAGGATAAGCGGATAGAAGATGACTTGATGATTTTTTTTTCAAAAATTCTGAACTCTGAACATTAATAGATACTAATGCATATACTTTATAGGTTGGTTGTATTTCGTATATTGCACTTTCGACTGTGATACTTCGCTGAATGCATATGTAATATTTACTCTGTATCCGATTGTCCGGATCTAATGGGTTTCATTTGCTTTTATTAAAAAGTGGGCGTCTCTGTTTTGGCTACCGGAAACGCTGCGAAGTGTAACGATTTATTTCATTAGAAGCAAAATAAAAAATAAATATCTACACTGGCCGTTGAAAGTCGGTTATCGGAGACCAGGGGCTTATAGGGTGTAAATCCCTAGGAATTTTGAGAAATTAAAAGTCCTTTGGTGGGAAATATCCAGTTTCCTTTGTCAGCACCACGAGGTTCACCGGCAGGTGTATATTCTCCGTCACTATAATTTGTTTTGTCTGAGGGGATTAACAGTTTCGGATATTGATATTGATACTGATAGATGCTGACCAAACCGACTCTGTAATCGACTAAGCAGTTGTGCAGTAGGCCTGTCCTTTAAAGTAGCCAACTAAAGGTTTCGGCAAGACACACCGTCATCCACAGTACTTGACAGAAGTTGATGTGAAAAAAAAAAAATCATAAACACCAATGTCTTGTTTGTGCCACGTTTAGGACATAGTGAAATCAGTCACCCAAAAGAAAAGAAAAAAAAAGTTTTGCTTTATGGAGATAAAGTTAATTTCTTCTAAGGGTCGCGATAATTAAGAAAGTGCTTGATCACTATGCTGTCACGCCACTGCTTTTTAATGGTGCAGTAATCAAATGTAAACAAGTCTGTGATGTTTATTACAAGCAGCCATTTTGCTAATAGGGGAATATTTTTAATTTAATTTCACTAATTGCGTTTTTTTGAAAGGGCAGTGTATTTTAATAAGGTATAAGGTAGTATTCAATGATATAAACACCTACAGTATATAACTGTAGAATATAACTGAAATTCATCAATGACGGAGAGATGGAGTAACTGCGAATATAAACCACGTCAAGTATGTATATGTATAAACGTAAAACGTGTATGAAATGCGCTCATCGTTATTTGGTATGTGTGGGTCAGGCAAAGGGCGACGAACATAAGACTAATTCCACCGGATACGATCAAAAGATTCAGATTGGTGATCCTCATTATTAGGGAAAATGCAAACCTTGCTTTTTAGAAAAGGCGATCACAAATACAAAAATATTATTCGCCATATAAATTCATAAATTAAAAAACAAAGAAAACAATGGTATTTCCTTACCTTTTGGTTTCAGGTGGACTATTCTAAACTATATTGTTAAATAAATATTGCAGTAATTTAAATAAATGTGATTAGAAACTTGAAAAACCACGACATAAATATGCTTTAGAACGTGTGAACATAGATTATTTTATTATCTATTGCTCATAAATGGCAAATTAAGCAATTATATTTAACGTAAAAATTGCTTTAAATAAAAACCAAATAACTTAGTAAGGAATGCCTGGTATTTACGTTTAACGAGTTTGATGATCACACAGTATTTATAATTTATAGGGCCTATTGTTAGGTCAACAGTAACAACGTGCTCACAATTAATAAACAATTATCAGTGGTATTAAGATTATTAATATTATTAGCATTACTAACTGTTATTCATATAGCATTCAGTAATAAGCCTTAGTGTATACATAGTTTATATCTACTGTTTGCATTAATATAAAAGACTTACGTCGATATTAACGGTCGGGAATTTTCGCTTGTATTTAACTATATAGACGAAGAAGGGTTAAAACAGTTCTGTAACAGAAACTCCACTGTACCGCTCAAAACACGGAGGATCTCGGCAGGTGAGGAAATAAACGATGAGGCCTCGAAATTATATTTAGTAGGTCTGGTTTTTGCCTAATCCGCTCGGAACGGGACTGGGGCTGTAGACTTTGCATAGAGTTCCAGTTTGCGGTGCGAAACTACGGCCACCTTCAACTTAATGCTGATATGAAAAGCTTGCATGTTTATATCAAAGGACGGCTTCTCTTTCCTTTTTTGGTATATATTATTAGCAGCCCCGTTAACGGCTGAAGCCCAGGGCGTAATTTTCAACAATTGTTTTAATTGATTATGTTACTTTTTGTTTCATAATGGTTTCAAATAAACTGTTTGGTTTAGGTGATTATAAGCAAAATTTCAAGTAATAGGAATACAGTGATTATTGTCCTTATACCTATAAAAGGCATCGAATTTATTTATCATTTAAAGCCTGCGTCACCGCGTTTACGACAAGCATATTTCAGCCCGCCACTGGACATTAACAATTCAAATATCACCCCATGACAGGTCATAGCCTCTTAAATAGACGGAGAGCGAATAATATAACATAACGGCCTATAATATAACTGCTTTTCAGACGCTTGTCATACGTTGAATTTTTGAAGACACTGTATTTTTGATAGCATGGCCTCCTGCTTTGGCTAAGACCACAAACCATAGTCCGCGTGCGTCTAGTGAGAGTTCAAATGAAACTGCTAATGGAGATTACCGGTATCCCTTACTACAGCCTAGTAATAAACAATATCACCGTAAAACGTTCGCGCGGTGCCAGAATCCGAGTCTTGCAGGTATTACCGACCCCGACCCATGAAATCACAGTCATCCGTTGGCCAAAACGAATATTTCTGAAAGTGAATTCATGTTGTGTAGGGGAGAAGCAAAAACCGTCGCTAAAACCGTGTCGCTTAACTAGCTAGCGCATTCCTCAGTTTGTTGCAGAGGGGTAAAATAGCATCCTCAGGTCTGGATCGTCTTTGGTGCTACGTGGAATGTGCATCATTGAGGTTTTTAAAAGCGCTACTCGCATCTTGTCTACGGTGACCTCGCATTTCCATCCGCGTCAGGCGAGCATTCCGCCTGCACTTGGAATGACTTTCAGCGGTCAATTAAGGAGACGATGGAGAAGGTACGGTCGAATGAATCTGAATTTGCTTATCTGACAAAAGCTCAATCCAAAACTCACGCCTTTGAAGGCAACCTTGCGTGGTTATTGAATTAGACAGCGAGCTACTTGCGCAGACTAGTTGATACCCCACGATGATCCACACCGGTCAGTGTGTTTGATGTTTGATGAAATCAAACGTTAACCGTTCTGTTTAAATTAAAGTAGCCCCATTCAGTCTATATCAAAACTGTCAAAGAAGATCAGTCCTCGTTTTTTTCCCCCTAGCAAGTCTCGTAACGTGTTGGCGTCCTCCACCGTCAAGTCACCATTTTCAGCCCGTGTCTGTCTCACGGCTGTTAGATATGTTCCTCTACGTGTGCTTGTAATCGGACTAACAGCACGGCCTGTCAGTCTGACAAACGCTGCAGTTCAAAATAAGTTTTGTCACAACCCAAGTGTATACAGAAAAACGATTAATATTCTTAAATCCCCTCCCTCCCGACGGTGTCAACATCAAAATAACCAACGAAAAATCGGAGAAGTAAGGCATTCCTATCTGTATTCTTTAACATTCTTCGAATTCTTTGAAGAAAATATTCTAATCGTGTATGGCGGGTGTTTATAGCCGAGAATATTGGCTGCATACTTATTTTCTCGTCGTGGTTTTAGAAGCGCACTACAGCTTTAAAAAATTGGGGTAGTGGGGAGGGAAGAGGAGTAGTACAGGCGAGGTTGAGTGCTGTCACTTACTCCAGAGTCACAGAAGCACGTGGTACATTTTCCCTCATTCTATTGGTCACAGGCACGTGTCTAGGTTATCGGACTGCGACGTCACCCGGGGGACTCGTATTAAAAATAAGAACAAAAATCCGGAGTGAAAGTATTTCAGAATCAGTTAGCGCATCTTTATTTATCTGTAGTGAAATAATTGAGGCAGCCCTGCCGGACCAACTCAGCAATTCAGGATCTCAACAATTCAGCTCCCCAAATGATATTTATTAAGCAAAGATATAAAGGATAGATCCGTTTGGAATTATAGAACAAAACTATGACTTTTCTTTGTCTGCAGAAAAAAGAAAGGGGTTCTTTGTGTTTAAAATAAACGTTGCATACTTAAGGATTTTTTTGTAAAAATAATTTAAATTAACTGAATAACAGTTTTGAGTTGGGAGACGGCAGAAGATCCGTGAAGCTGGAATTTATCTACTTCTGTGTGGAGTGAGAAAGTGAGAAAGGGGTTAAAGTACGAATATTGGGAACGGATCAGAATGGAGGAAAATGATCATAGCAACAGAGATGCGGAGCGTCAGGAATCAAGTGACGAGTCAAACAGAGCAATTATTCCGCTTTTGCAAGCGCCGGGAAACCCCCTTCCACACCGAATAACGAACTTTTTTATCGATAATATTTTACGACCGGACTTCGGCCGCAGAAAAGAGGGAATCTTTAACAGAGAGGACAGGAACCTTGGTGGCAGAGAGAATCGCAGTCTTTCGGTCGCTGGAACTGGGCAGGTAGGAGGGACGGTGGCAGAGGAAGGAACCTCCAGCCCTTCAGTCAACGGGACCAAGAAACCAGAAATTGCCCGCGACCACCGTATGAAATCCCGCGGAGAAAGTGGTGACCAGTGCCTAAGCTCCGATTCGGATAGTTCGCAAGCGAGCTGTACGCCTTCGTCCCAGCCTATGCTATGGCCAGCGTGGGTGTATTGCACCAGATATTCGGACAGGCCTTCGTCAGGTAAGAAATACTTCGATCATTAATTTGATTATATTAAGGTTAAAACATTGACTGCAAGTTTATGTGATGTTATTTAAACAAACATAATGTAGAGATTTATATGCTATGACAGTGAAAGTTCCCCACGACAGAAACAAATACCTCGTTTATAGGTAAACTTGGAACTTTAAAATTAATAAATCCTAATCTATTTTGAAACACTACTCAGTAGTCAAATAAGTAAATAACGTAGGAATCAGTGAACCGTTAAATGCACTCAAAAACAACGAAAACACGGCTCTTAAAAACTGAGAATAAGTCCCCGTTTTAGTTTTAGAAATCGATCTAATTAAAATAAAATATTTTTACACAAACTTATGTACTGAACTAAAATATGTTTTTACACGCACTTAAGTACTAAATAAATCTAAGAAATATTTTTCTCCATAATATTTGATGCATACGTCATGCAAAATGATGTGGTTCTTATTTAATATGTATATAACAAAAAAAAACAAGACAAATTAAATTGCCTACGTAAAATAAAAATAGCATCTGCTACAAACAAGCTTGTTAATAATAATAATAGAAAAATTAAAATGGGATATATGGGCTAGCTTCTTATTTAAAGAAACATAATTTGAAGTACAATTGACATATATGAATATTAAAAATTATCGTATAAGTATTTGGAGCTGTGTGCATAACAACTGAAATTAAATTGAATTTATTCAATTTGATAGATTACAGATAATAAATTAAGAAAATCGGAATATATATTTTTTTCAAATTCAAATTAACAATGACATGAAAACTTTTCGTACAAATAACGTTCGTAGACTTATTTACAGATAGATTTAGGAAATTTACAGCGAGTACACCGTTAAACGCGAAATCTTTTTTATTATTGTTGTTGTTATTATTATTATTATTAATAATAATAATAATAATAATAATAATAATAAAACTTGTTTTAGGATGTCCATTAAATCGTAAAATCTTCCCCATTGTTCTGTAGGATTCTTTGTTCATATTTAATTAGCATATTTTTTGTCAACGGGGGAGACCTTGTAAATAGATTTCCGTATAAAATTAGACGGAAGATATCGGCGCATATTGTGTGCTTTCAGACTGCGTGCCTTTTTCATACTTTATAATGCTTCAGTTTAAACAAATTAATCAGTCTACAAAACTCGTGATCTCACACCAAAATCTAAATACATATGCCCTATATAATATTTATAATATTTAAACATATTTTAACATCAATGCTTTCGAATAAAAATTGTAACTATTCCGTAATTTGAAACAGGCCTACTTTACAATACAACAACATCTTAATATCAATTTTAAAGACTAAGTATGACCATTTAAGTTATATTTCAGTGGCGTAATAACTTTAAATGCATTCAGACATTTATATTTTTAAATCTAGGCCTATATGATGTCCGAAAAGGGTAAAAAGTGTGTGAACGTCATTTCTTTATTTAAATGTAATATGGACGGCAGTCAAAATAATAAAAAGCCTCATTGCTTCTCTGTTTATTCGAATTATTTCTGTTTTACTTTTACTTTTCAAAGACTTCCTGCTCAACAAAGAACTGTTTCATATTAAGAATTACATCTCAGTCTGCAAGAGTTAGCTTGCAGTGTTGACAAAAATCTGACGATGTTTTCAATAACGTGCGCCCAATTAATAGCAGTTAGTTTTTCCTGGAACTGGGGAAACATATTCTACGTAGGATATTTAACAATGAACAACAGCAAAATTATTAATGATGAATGATTTAGTATTAGCTTAATTTTTAAAACTTCATTTGCGATATAAACGGTCTGTGTGAAAATATATTTTATTTTTAGTTTGTTTGCGTTTTATGTAGTTTTTAAGTATATGGAAAAACTTATGAATTTAGTTCCTATGGTTACAGAGACGAGGAGAAAGGGGTGCCTCACGCTCACCCCCCCCCCCATCACCGCCCGCCGGGGCTACATACAAACACACATGTCCCCACCCCCACCGAAACCTGTACTGCCCAAACTCGCCCACACAAATATAATTCGATTTCAAAATGGCAGTTAAATGTATGCTTCCACGGACCCAGTACATTCACATATATTCTGCATCGTTTCGTTATACTTGTCATTATTAATTCACAATATCGCCTTCTCTCCATGTAAATGAAAGGCCTACTTAAAAGAATATACTCTCGTGTGTTAAAAGGAACCAGGATATTAAGAATATTGTTTGCATATTACTCTTAAGGGTTGGTATTAGTACACGGCACGGTCTCTTAGTGTTATAGTGACGAATTATATGCCCTGTAGAATGTAATCTAGGCCTAATATTTATTGCTTTGTGTCCTCTAGGACCGAGGTCTCGTAAACCAAAGAAGAAATCCGCCAGCAAGGAAGACAAGCGACCACGGACTGCCTTCACAGCCGAACAACTGCAGAGACTAAAAGCTGAGTTTCAAACGAACCGGTACCTGACAGAGCAGAGGAGGCAGAGCCTGGCTCAGGAACTCGGCCTTAACGAGTCACAGATCAAAATCTGGTTTCAGAACAAAAGAGCCAAAATTAAAAAAGCTACGGGAAACAAAAACACTTTGGCCCTGCACTTGATGGCCCAGGGACTTTACAATCACGCCACCACAGAAAAAGACGACAAATCAGACAGCGATTAACGGCGGACAGCAACAGAAAATATACAATGCAATAATTTCGTAAAAAATAACAAGGGCCAGTGTATAAAACATACCAGCATTTATGTTTTGAAATATATGTATTAGATATAATTCTGCAATATTGTGTATATATAATTTACGAATAAGGGTCGCTTTCGAGTCTTATAAATCGACGTTTTCATCTTTAAACTTTAGACACCATTACTGGGAAAGCTATTTTTCAGTTTAGTTTCTTTCTAACAATCGCTTCTCATGGGTACTTGACATTTAGACAAATTTGACAGTTAAAAAGTTAAATACCAATTTGCTGAAGTCCAAAGATTTTTCTGCTGCATTCAGGCAACTGTGAATCGAAATAAATTGCTGATTGTTAAGATATATTTTATTTCCATGTTTGTTTGTTTGTTTGTTTTATATTCCGCTGTTATGTTTGGCTGGTTGGAACGACTTCGTTAGCTATTCCATGTAGTGTTAAACGAAGTGTCTGTTATTTGAGTCCCGATTAAAATTTGTATTTATGTCCACACAAGAGCAGAAAACAATTCATTTTTAAAATTATATTCCTGGAGTATACTACTAATTTCCTGAAAAAAAATATATATTGGCTACGAGTGAATTCTAAGTAGGACTGCATAAAAGTTTGGCAATATTTTTGGCCAATTCTGCAGCTATACAAAGTTACCGAACCACATTCTACATTACTGACGCAGCGGAGGGAACCTGATATCTAATGACCTTCTCCGAGCCAAACTGAAATCATTTTGTACTTGATCTGCATACTTTCCAAGGCTTCTATCATCAAAATATAGTTTTTATGCAAGAGCAATATAACCTTTTTGTAAGACTTTTTAAAATAGTTATTATTTATACAGTATATGACGGGATTGATTTTTTAAGCAAAAAACGGTATCTTTTTCTTCAGCGCAAACGTTACGCGATTTAATCTGTGCAAAAAAAAACCCAGACTTTTAGTAACAAATATATAGAAGTATACATATGAAACAGTATAAATACAGGCATCAAAATCACCCTAGTTTGTAACAATGGTGTAAAATGCTGTTGTTGTTGGCAAGATCGTGACATGCCGTTTTACTCATATAGATTATATTGAAACTATCCAATAACCGGCGTTGCTTCCTGAGAGTAGATCACGAGGTGTTTACATTACCTGTGTGTCTTGCAATAACTTCGTTTGGCGAGTGGAACGTTTTCTGGGGCCTTTGCATGAAAATTGAAGATTGTGAAATCTGGACAGATAACCGTGTTTATGATCCTAGATTCAAAATCATAGCATACTAAGTTGCAGATCGTATACCAAATTATGGAATTTTGTTCCTGTGAATTGTGTTTTACTGTATAGTTAAAGTGTGTATGAATTCAAATCCACCAAACTGAACACACTTGCCTTAAAAGTTCAAAATAGAACTTTTTTTTTTCTCAGAACTGTGCTATGGTACCGAAATAAGCATTTTGTTTGTATCAGGAATTTTGCCTTTAAAAGCAGGTAGACAACACAATGAATTTTCAAAAGTAAAGTTTATAAATGTAAAAGAAGGACGAGATGGGGGAAATATCTGCGATGTAACTGAATTTTATGTGGTTATGATTTGAAGTATCCTTTCATATAATACAAATGTATATAATTTGTATGATGTTTAACTGTGTACTTAACTGCCTCTCGATGACTGGAAAAAAACACAAATAAACCTCGAAGGGACTCTTCTTCAAAGCTGATCATTATTTATTATCGATAAAATCCAGGAGTATGTGCTCAAAAATGTGAGACAGGTTTCGTTAGTCTGTACGGCAGCTCCATAAAAGCACAAGCAGCACCCTGCTTGTTTAGATACAGAAGAAAACCCGAAAGTATGAAAGTTCCCATGTACCAGGGCTTTGCGGAAATGACGTCATATTTGTTTACATCATCGTTGAAACGCTGTGATCATAGTGTCGCTCGATGCCGCACCGCATGGTTATTAATCTTAACTTTTTAAACAAAACATCGTACAGATGGCCAAAAATGCGTTATTATTTTTCCATGTTTCCTGGTTCGGGTTCTTTATGTTTAAGCTACCTATGGGTACATGGTTAAACAATCCATAAATTAGCCATTAAATATAGCCTAGTTCGTGGGGCCTATGACATTGTGAAACCGCTAAGCTTTTGCACTTATTTGTCTGATAGAATCGATAACATATATTCAAATCCATGTCCAATGCATTCTGAAGGTTTTCCATATATTACCGATTTTTTTGTGTACAGAACTAATTGCGTTTTTCAATGTTTTTTTTTTTATTTCGCAATATAGGCCTATAGCTACAAACATGAATACAACAAAAACAAATTTAATGCACAAAGCATGACTATTATATGTTGATTAGCGTCAAAACCTGCTTCAAAAAATTTTAGAAAACTACATTTTAGAATGCGACTAAGACGGTGCAATTAACGCGATATTCATGGGTGGGTCTGAGGAAGTTCTAATGCAACAGACAGGCATGATATTTGACGCATAGCACGATTAAATGAAACCTCGGGGCTAGGCTATACAATCGCTTACGTAGGGATAATTTGTATTTTGACACATAGTGATATTCTTATACAATAGGCCGACAAACATTTTAAAAAGTTGAAAATTAAAGCGCCTCTCTGCAAAATCATCAATTTTGCACTGAATGGACACAAAAGACGTTCCAATTGCTTTATTATGACAGCAGAATTATACCATAATATACCATAGCGACCTTCGTCGGTTGTCTTGTCAGCTGTAAAAATGTTCATTCTTTTAATTTAAAGAACTATATAAAGCCAGTATTGAGAAATAGTTTTACTTAAATGTTACAAAGGGAAAAAAAACACTAGCATCTTTTAGCTTGAAAGCTGAATGAACCTGCTTAATGATGTATAAATTAAGTGTCACATTTTTTTTAAGACAAACACTCGAAATCATATACTTAAATGTTTCTATATGATATATAAAATTTTAATTTAGAGCTAATTAGGGATCCAAGCCTAACTGCGATATTTGTATTATAGGTTATTTTATTATTTTAAAAAATTACAATATAAATGAGCACTTTATTACCTAATTTTATTTGAATAATTCGCGTAAAAGCACCAGATACGACTTTCATGTTGCAAATTTTTAAAAATATATATTTATAATTCTGAAAATATTTATAAAAAGGATGACCTTATTATTCGTAAGAACGCTAGTCAATAGCTCTTTTCCCCCCAAAGGAAGAAAGCGCCAGTCGAATGGATTGTGAAGTTTAAAATATGAATGCAAGTCAGTCGAAGTCAAGCGTGTCGCATATTTTTAAACAGATGTATCCTGCTAAATACGTCATAAACAATGACGTCGTGTTTGAGCAAAGACTGCCTGTAATTACATATTGCGGCATGAATTTGTGTCCATGTTATAAGTGTTGAAAACGATCCGCAGATTCTGCACACGTGTTACCTGATGCGTCTAAACACTTTTTCTTAAAGTTTCCAGCAGAAAAGCGATGACACAAAAGGAGGCTATCTGTGACGACCCTTCCCAGCATTGACCTGCTCTTCAATGCGAATGAAACTCATCTGCATTTCTTTTCTCGCGCAGCTTGTATGTGGAAGTAACGCCCAACGGTCACTGACTTGATGAGCTGGCGGCAGAGAAAGGCCGCTGCCTCTCAGACACTCTACGCTGCCCCTGAAAGGAGTCTGTGTCCGGGAGACCCCGATGAAGGTCAAAGCCTTCTGTCACAGCTGCAGGTGGCTCGTTTCCTCTGCCAGTGCACCACCGCACCTCTGAATTCAGCTCGTCCTTAAAGGAATCTCATTAATTCGGCATTTTCCCAAGTTTTCCAACCTCCAAAGACTCCCGTCATCAGGACTTTAACAAAACCTCGAAGTACCCATACGTTAACGAGTAACAATTTCGGTGTTCTGCTCAAAATAAATGATGAAAATAACTTAGTGTGGAATTTAACTTTGCCCAATCTTGAGAAATGTAAAGTAAGAGGTCTTACATTTCACCCACTTTTGCGTTTTAAACCGTTTTTCTTACCGAGGTTGTTTTTTTTCTTCCCCGGTATTGTTAAAAATAAAATTAAGCAAGGAGAGGCTCAGGAAAGCACGTGCAGGGAAACGAGGAAACTTTATCCCGGAAATTTCACGCCACGCCTGAAACACTTAAAACGCACAAACGCATCAGTGGCGGGAGCGTTTGCGATGCAGAACCGCGCCACCACCGACTCAACTTTAACTTCGACACCGACCGAAGGCGAAAGTCAGGCAGGATTTATATATATCAGGAACGTATTGACGTCTCTTGTGTACCCTGCACACAATAGGCTGTCCTGTCCTCTACCCCACGGAGTCATTTTCCATAGTTTCAAAATGCTTCCTAGCCAAACTTGAATATGCAATGAAGCTGCCGAGCTTTGTGGCGGAAATATGATTAAACTGGTGAAAGATGTAAAAGGTGAAGAATGGGGATGACATCAGGCTAATTTCACACTTGGCACTCGAATGGCAGGGTCCAAGCCACCGTCTTGCCACGCAACGCAGATCAAAGCCCGCTGCCACCACCGAAAAAGCAAAGGCCATTTAAGTATGCTAATCCCCAGGACAAATATATTTTAATCTTGTTAGAATACAAGTTAATGCTGTAGCTCAGTGGCTGAACCTTGTCAGAGTGGAGAGATCCACTCGCCAGAGTTTGTGAATAGGGGGTTACGTCTGCGCTCTTGCTGACTCCAACTTACTAATTTATTTAGCAAAACTGTCTGCAATCCCGGTCATGCACTGCGCAAAAAAAAGTTTTACAAAAAAAAAAAGTCGAGTCAGCGACCTCACCCGAATCCCCTGGAAGGCACCTGACATGCATAGGAAATGAGTATTTAGCTGCCTGGTTTGTCTTGCCTCGTTGAGTCCCGCACACCAGCACCTTGGTAACCCTTGATCTGTCATGTATATAGGCTCAGACCCTGGCCATTCAGAGACGGTCAGGCACACAAAGAAGAACAGATAGACTCCTGAGTCAGTAGCAAACTCATTCCAACAGCCTGATGCAGCACAAGAATTCATTAGGTTTTAAGTGCGTGTTTCTGTATATTCCTTCTATCTCAGGTGCCACAATTTCACAAGCATAATTTGTTAAAAATCAGTTGCAAAAGCTGAAATTCAAAGTCTAAAAATATTTTGCTCAGCAATAAAAAGCCCTACATTGGCATCCTTAGGGTAGAAACATCACAATCATTGGATTTACACAGAGAATACGAGACAAACCAAGCATATTTACACACAGTGTGGTCTAGAATTTATTCTTTACCAACTGGTTTTCAAAATGGGGTTCCCAATTTGAAGCAGTTTTCCGTTAAACGCAGCTCTTGACTAAACTCATTTAGTATGGTGTGTAATTGTCTTTGAGTAGGAGTTAAATCACTGAAAGAGATCTAAGACTTATAGGATTCTGTCAGATGAAAGTGTGGCTTTCCAGCTCAGCACCTTTCACAATATCACGTCACCGTTTTGGACTTTTTATGGGGATTTGCGCTGGGGAATTATTTGTAGCTGATGTGTAGGTGGAGTAGCTGAACAGTGCTTCTCAAAATATCAACATAAACGTATAAATGTAACAGCTAAAAAATAAATAAAAACAACAAAAACATGGAGATGTGAGGTCACTTCTTTCACCTTTTAGAAAGTATGCATACTAAAAGTAAAAAGAAATTAAGAGAAAAATGTGTAATATTCAACAGTTATCATACAGGGAAAAATGGCAGGTTTTATCTGTTTTACTACGCAGCCAAAATTAAACTTGTCGTTTAGAAAAAACAATGTACCACATTACCAAAAACGAATATCCACATTTTCACCCACAGTTATTTTATACAGCATACTTCACCCACATATGCAGACGCATGACCTGGATTTTTAATTACTCTGTCTGAGATGTTCTTAGCAGAAAACCAACATACTGTGCTCTGGTGAAAAAGGGGAAAGAAATTCAAACAGAAACGTAATTTCACTCAGTATATAACAAAAGTTCGCTTTAAGAAATGTTACATATTGGAATTTATTCAAGAGCCTGAATAATCTATTTTTTTATACAACAGTATAACACACACGTCATATTTTCTACAATATAATAAAATAAATCACTCTCCTGAAGATAATGCATTTCACCGAGCAAAATACTAAACAATTAAAATGCTACGTGAAAGGAAAATGTTATAATAATTCTGTAGTAAGACAATCTAATAAAAATACACATTCCTGCAGTACTTATTTAAACCTAAGTCATAATTTAAAAAATGTCATTCAAATATCACAATATTTACTTCCATTATTATAAAGAACAATGAAATACTACAAAGTAGTACAGAACAATATTGAAGCAAGCCTGCTGTGTTGAAATTTGAGCGATATTCCTTTAAGTATACCAGCGCGATAAATCAAACCAGGAATCTGTGAATCAGTAACATTCAGGTCTAAAATAAAATTTAATATGTATATGTATTATTTCATTTATGGTCAATGCCTGAAGTGAAGAGGGACTGTAAAAAAAATCACATGATAATTATAGCCCTTAGGGCAGGCACAGCAATACAGCACACAAACACAAGGCAATTGTGCGTAGAGGTGACGCATCAACGAGAACAGAGCACATCAAGGGACGATAGTCAAAAGGAACCGAGTGTTTTAGCACCACTCAATAAGGGGCCGGTTATCCCCAACTGTTTGGAGTTGGGAGCAGCTGCCATTTGGCCTGATCTTCCATGGATACAGAAGATAGTCTTGACCGGCTTTATGAAAGGATGAACAGAAATGATATTTTACATGCAAAGCCCAGCTAAAGTTATGTAAAGTACAAGGGGGTTCCTTCATACTGTGCGTTATTGACAAACGCAAATAATGGCCGACAATGGATCAAGTCTTACAGAAATGAAGAAAATGTAAAGTTTTAAAATCAATGAACTGCAGCAGGGAGGGACGGCTGAGATACCTTCTCCTCCGACTTTGCAGGAGAGCCGCCTACAGGGTTAGAATAGCAGGCGTCTGCGTGGGCAAAGATTCGAAAGGACACCGATTGGCTCCTTGTAAAGGGGCACCTTGGAGACTGGGGACGGAGATGCTTCAGAGATGTGTATATCTGGTCCTGGAGTCGCAGCCATTAAACAGTCATTCCAAGCCAATTAATGAACGTCGTAATGAACTGGAGGCAGACAAAGAGCTGATGAAATGGCCTGGAGCGAACAGACACCTGATTACCAAAACATTTCAAAGGATTACTGACAGAAAAAAAGTATTTATGATTACAGCAGATAGTATAAAATTAATAAAGGTGGGAAGAAAAACACAAGATCATTTGACCAAAGGCTGGAGTATTTTGCTCGAATAACTAAGGATTTTTTCCAGTTATAACAGGAGGAAAGAAGCATCAGATTAGGTAGTTTGACACTCAGGGATATTTGTATGGCACCGGTGAGAGAATACAGCTCTACGAGATCGAGTTAAAATGAAATGCGTGTCAGGAGGGATACTCAATACTTTACCATAAAGACGGGGGGTATAGATCTATGAGCTGGTCAAAATTAAACATGGTAACAAACCGCTGGGCTCTCTTGTGACTAAAGGAAAGTAGTACTGGTATAAAACTAAATAAAACGGTATATAACTTACTAAGCATCCGTCCCATTGCAGGTCCTGCTTCTAGGAGTCAAATTCAAATTATACGGAACTAGAGAGCTTGTAATTAAAATGTATATGTAGGCATGATATTTCAGAATGATGAATCTATATAACATTCAAAAGTAGGTCTCCCATTTAGATTAATTAGTTCAGTACTCAAGATGACAGGACGAGGAATTAAAGCAAATAGCCGATGTTGCAGACACGCTATGACTTGCATTTTACGTCGTCTTTGCACGGAAATTTTAATTACGTCAAAGTTTGTGACACAGACATATGGATTCCTTTAAGTATTCTGCAGCAGTGCTTTGATAAAAAAATAATGCATTTACTCGTAAAATAAATATCTGAAAATATACATTTCAAAAGTACATTTTTAAAAATTACTCTGCAGATGTAGGACTTAAAGAAAAAATAAAAAATTATACCCCCCCCCCCCCCAAAAAAAAAAAAAAGAGAAACCTTTTGAACCAGAGTGGCTTTTGACTGGACATCCATTATGAGTGGCTCACGTCGACACGCGCAGCTCCCAGCCGCTGGCCCCTCCCCCTTCCGGGTACGGGATCCCATACCCTGCTAAGGGCTGGGTATCGATGAAATTTTTTCGATACCAATACCAGTAACGGTACCTTGACTTTCATAACGGGTCCTGAATGACTTTTTGCGATACAGATTTTAGGAAATTAAAATTAACCAAAACAAAAGTTGTATTCCATATTGTAGTACAAATCTCATATTTTAATTTTCAGCTCCTTGGCATTTTTATGCACTCATAACATCATAAACTTAATTAAAATGTTTCTTTTTAAGAAAGTAAAGGAGTTCACTGGGCCAGCATTGGCGCTAGCAGGGTAAAAAAAAACTATTTACAAATTATAACTTTATTAGCTCAAGTTTCTTTGGCCATGCCAAAAAAAAAAAAAAAAAAAAATCACACAATTTGAGTTCTTCCCTGTTTTTTCCTTTCAGCAATTCACCTATCGCCTCACAGAGCCTGCATAAAATCGCATGAATGATAAACATGCAGCAACATAAATATGGTGAGATACTTTAAAAACAGATCTGTTTGCTTGTAGATTTGCAAAAAACGTGTAAACTACTAATTTATATTGAAATGTACGTCAACATCATCTGGGTTCAACTGATCACTAAGGAAGTTTGAAAAATAAAAGGTTCTTATTGAGATACTGCTTCCTTTAAGTAGCAGAACCACTGCATACAGTCCAGAACGTGGTTTGGTTTCACCTGAAAAGCAGAGTAGCCCAAGAGCGCATTAAGGGTTAACTACTCATAAGCAACCTACAAAATGTTTATGAGTGACTGAAAGTAGCATATTAGGTTGTAGGTTAGTCGCAGTTTGCCAAATATTCTCTTAGCAATTATCACTACAGCCGACCTGCCGTTTATGACGAAATATGCATTATAGTGAGCAAATTCCAAGGACGATTTTGCAGGTAAAATGATTGTTTAATGTTTTCCATTATGC
>JAABNX020000090.1:12197513-12215224 GCA_015163995.2 Mormyrus lacerda | reverse complement strand
GCTATATCGCTAAACAGTGGAAGGAAATGATAATGAACAGAAAGGGCGACCAAGACTGCCAAAAAAAACTATTTCATCTGGACCCGAGTCGATCGGCTCTCTCCTGAGGTCAGTCGCCATCACCGATGACGCGCCACAAAGCCCGAAATGCGCAACTGGCCGAGATCGGTCATCGACAAGCCGTAAAAGCTAAGGACTGAGGGCCGCCATTAAGGCATTTCGCTAACCGAAGTTTTCCGGCTGCCGTCTCCAAAAGACACCTCAGTGAAGCACAGGGAGGCGTCTCACCGCGAATGAGACGGAGAGGCGTCTGATGACTTGAGGGAGGTCAGGACTGGCTCCCTCAGGCTGGTCGCAGTCTGCTGGAGCGATTACAGCATAAACCAGGCCCAAGCAAAACAGCGCCATTAATACACACCTTCATCCCTTCACCCTAAAATTTAATCTTTTTTGTAACTGCTTTGCCAAACCTTGCATACTAGATGCTGTACAAGTACAAATATAATTCCTATTCGACAACAAATAATGACTTACCGCCACACTGTATCAAATAGGGCGTTGAATCTGGACAGACCGGTCTAACAGGGACAAAGAAACACTTACTCGCTCGTAATACGGCGGCTACGATCAAGTATCTCAAAACTGCCAGTCAGACACAATGAGGTGTGTAAACTAGTACACAACAGTGGCCGACTCAATTTTTATGAATCTGAATGAGCGTCTAGGACAGAGCAGCAAAGACCTGCCAGGCAAATCATAGGTGGCGAGGCTGGCATTTAATGGGCCAGATTACTCGATTTTTTTTTTTATTATAATAATGGACAGAAAAGCCTGCTTGATTTCCTAAGTCCCTAAAACCCCTGGTGCACACTAGGAGATCATAAAGACAGGAAATGAAGACCCAATTCAGGTGAGGCTTTTAAACGGCACTAAGGAGAAGTCATGTTTAGGGGTGTCCGTGCAGCCTTTGTCTACACCCGCACGCGTCAAAATGGAGGCCACCACCCCGTGACGACGGCAGCACCGTGGGGGGAGCCAGCGTCAGTCACCTGCCCTCCTGAAGCGCCGCAGAAGCCGCGGGGTTCAACGAGAGGGGGGGGGGGGGGGTACATAGGCCCTCTTCTCCTGCCATTTCATCATGGAATCAATAAAACAAAACATGGAACGTGGAAGTAGAAAAATCGCATAAGGGGTGCGTTACTCGCCATACACACGCTGCATCAGAAGAGGCCACAAAAATAACAATAAAGTAAAAACAGAAATCAAAATCTAAATTAAAATATGCAAGATTTACAGACTGAGGAACTAGCAAAATCATGATATTTTTGTTTGGGTGGATTGCTGAGGTACTATAGCATAATTTAATATAATTAGCATATATAGGTGTTTATCAAACCTTACACAATATTTTTGAGTCTATAACCATGGAAACAGAAACTGATGTGACAAACGTTTTAAATTCTCAGAACCGACGTGAACATTATAGCTCCCGTGTAAAATGACAGTAGTCGGTAAAGAGAGGGGCCTGACTGCCGTTAACAGCCGGGCACATGTGCAGGTCGCCCACACAGCAGCGCTGCCATTTCACGGCTCACCTGAGCAGTACAGCATCTTATCTTTCTTTCCCCCCGCCGTCTTGCTGAGGACAGCCATCGCCACGACAACAAGGGTCATCCGAGCCAGGCGGGCAGCCATTTCAGCCTGCTGCGGATGAACAGGACACACTGTCACGCAGAGAATGGGCACCCACTTCGATACACAGACTGGATTCAAACAAACACTCTTCACCTTAGCTGCTGTTTCAGCTATTTTCATCTTTACGAGCTCTCTTTTGGATCTTAAGATCTTGGAGCTTATTTTAAATTGATATTAAACAAATGCTTCCAGGTTTCCTTCAAATTAATCAAGCATTCAACGGAACCTAAATTTCAGGTATTTCCAATTGCTTTCTCTGGACAGTCCAATAGCTTTGATGGCTACAAACATAACGGACCCCTGGTGCTAGTTATAATAGCCATAACCAGATTTAAACCACTAGTTACTGTAAGAGAAACCAAGTTAGTATTCAACATAATTAAAGTAATCTGGAGTTGAGACAGTGAATCAGTGAGATGGTTTGCATGTGTCTAAATTTCTGAAACTATGTAATGTGAGTGTTTTTAGCGCGAATGTTAGACTGGAAAAGGAGTCCGGACCGCACCCTTTATGTTTAGTGTGGAGGGAGGTGATTCTGCCCTTAAGAGCTTAAGTTTGAGAGGACAGTAGATGCTAAATAAAATCATCACTGTTAATCTGAGCCCGACAAAGAGACGGTACTTTGAGACGCGAACGGTTCATCCCTCTACTGCCCAGTCACATTTGACTTTTATAAGATACCACAACGCGTACAAATAAGCATATTGTGACAGACTTTCACACAAATGCATTCAAATAAATTCTTAAAATGTCTTTATTGTACACCAAGTGCACAGTTCAAAGTACAAATAAGGCCAAAAAAGGAATCTGATTAAATCATCTTAACATACAGCTAATCTGAATCATTTCATGCATCCATCCATGATCTAACGACTTAAGTCCATATACTGTGCATGCATAGAAGCTATGTACAATGTATTTTTTCCCACCCGCGATAAAAATGAAATTCGGCCATTATCTGGGGTGACAAGCATACGACAGATGCAGGTCTTTGAGGCCTAAACTACATGCGAACATTATCGGCGGCGACTTACCGCTGATCAATCATCAGAGAGAAAATGAGATGCTTGTGCATCATGAACATCGTAATATGAATGCAACATTTTCCAGCACGTGTACCGGTATTTAACCTAAAGATATGTCGCTAATTTAATGGCGGACTAACCTTTGACATACACACGAAAAATGCAATAGAAAAACATGACCTCCAATAAGCATCGACTGTAATATGTATATTTAATATTTATTGTGATGTATAATTAAGGGGAATTGTTTGTACACTATATTCAGAGTCCTTGTCTGGCACATACTGCATAAAAACGACGCACTGTGCACATAAAGTCCGGCATAATTAGTTGTCCAAAATATAAAATCAGTTAAGCAAAAAAATACTTAATTGTCTCATTTGTATTTCAACCCGCTTGCTTAGTACCCGAAGGAAAGCTCTTATTACCACGGCGTCCAAATTTAATACCCCTAAATGTTCCTAAAGGTCTGACGTCACTACTATTTCATTTACTGTTAAGTCCTATACAAACATGACCATTTCTTGGTAACTTAGTAAGCGGGTTTCCCATTCAAAGTTAAATTGGCAAGCAATGTATGTTGTTTTGGGTAAGAAAGACCCAAATGTCCAGCTGAACCTCCGAAGCGCACCGCTTCCTCCACTTTTACACCAACTGCGGACATGAAGATCAGGTCCGTCAGGAACCCGAAAGACCGGCTGAAAATTGCAAAAGGCCGATCCCAGCAAAATGCATTTTTAAACCTAAGCCTTTCCTTAATCGTGAATATGGGCATATATAGATGTCCTAATGCAAACATTTTATTATCAGGGACAGTTCCCAGAACTTGGTGGCGCTCAGATAGTATTGCGAAATTTGATGGCGACATTTCAACATACACGGTATTTTTCAAAGGAAAAACTGACTACGAGAAATGAGTGTTATCGCGGATAAAAACAAAAACTTAAAATTGAAAAAAACTGCAATCTACTTTAATCTTTGTGTATCAGTGAAGGGAACTGCGACTTCTTTATACGAAATTTTGATAAAAGCAGGCAAAAGTAATAATAATAATAAAAAAAAAAATCAATGAGTCCGCCTTAAGATAAACAGACTCATCTGCCTGTTTATTTAATTTAACCATATGGCAGCCCACATTTTATGTATTCATCTTGCTAGGTAAATAAAACGATGAGTCATCCCGTGTGGAATTAAACATGAGAAGCGTCCCAAACGCATGGACAGCAAATCCGCCAGATACCTGTAGCTGAGTGCTCTTCCTACATTGTTAGAAAAGTTCCTTTGCACTATCCATATGTTAAGGCAGACACAAAAGACTCATGTTTAAAGTTAAAAACACACGGCTTGGCGTCCCAGAAGTTCAGCTACCTTACCTGAGTATAAATGAAAACCTGTAAGGTGAGAAAGAATGTGGGGAAAGTTTTTCAGCGTAGGCAATAACTGGATTACGTTTAGATATTATGTATTTGCTCCAACAAACTACGCCCTGAGCTTGTATTCCAGTTTCAAAAAAGTGATGTATCTTTTTCCGTTTGTGCTGCATTAATGCATTTAGAGGAAGAATGTAAATTTCGTATCAGATAAAGAGACACCGGACACTTACGTGCTTGTCTGTGGCGCTGCCACGATCGACGAGGAGGAGGGCTCTGAAATAGATGAACAGCCAGGCAGCCAATAAAATTATAAATACGGAGTTTTTGTCCAATCACAAGCGAGGGAATAACTTTTTAACATCCGGATGTGCGGTGAGACACATTACATCAATTCAATGACTCACAAACTGAAACCGATTGTTCTCTTTCAAAGATTATGTTTAACTCTAAGCCTGTCTCGGTAATAACGTTTTTGCATGCTGATACGCATTTGCGGGTGGTTAAATGACTTTTTGACGTTTGGTAACTACATAAAACAGACATGTTACAACACTTCACCATAATCAATATGAACATTTTACAAAGTTTAGCTAAAATATATAAAATGTTCCAGTTTTTAGGTAGGCACAGTTCGGCCGATTCCTTTGTGTTCTGATGAGCACATCTAGATGAATTTGTTGGGACTGATCGTGTAGTTACTGTTTTTGCCAACAGGGGGATGGTGTCAGGCCGTATAGGAGGCATTTCTCCAGACAGTTCTGTCCTCTGTCTGGGTCTGCAGGCTTCTCAATGGCATGTTCAGGTTTTCATTAGGTAGGCCATATTTAGGCTGTTGACTGCAGTGAACCGGTCCTGCTGAGCATCTAAATGGCGGAGATTGTGATCCACGGGATATCTCAGCATCCAAGCCTCCTGTTGTTTACAGGCAGTTTAATCGATGTTATTATTAGATTTTATTCAGCATAGAAATGCCTCTTTCTGGATGAGTGGAAAATGCTCTCAGTGTGCTGTTGTTTAACAGAAGACTGGTTCAATCGCAGCTGCACTGCTTAAAGAATCTCCAGTTTCATATTCGATCTGGGGCTGGCAGGATCCCAGAAATCTCCCAAGAATGGCTTCGTTTTTGTATGGCAGACCAAGATCCCTTAGCCTGAATTACCACAATAAAACATACAGTCATTTAAAGTAGGAGCTTAAGGTAGAGTTTTAATTCCAGGTGCCTCGCCTGGTTTGCACGCTACGGTAAATGGGAAAAATACAGGAAAACTTTAAACAGCAAAGGGAACTGAGCATAGCCAAGACGACGGGATCATTATTGCCTCATTGTGGTTATTAAGGTTCACAAGTTTGAGTTTCCTATCATATTGAACAGACATATTGTCCAGGATTCGCCCTTATTAATGAGGGTGGGCAGTCTTATCCACAAAGAGCCAGTGTGTATGCAGGTTTTCACTGCGACTCCCTAATTAGGTCACTATTTAGAGGACTGATTGGCTGAAGAGTCCTCACACCTGGGTTTGAACAGCTGACCTAAAGGTTATCCGAAAAACCTGCACACACACCGGCCCTTTAAGGGTAAGGCTGCCCATCCCTGCTTCATAATGTGTGTTGATGTGTGAATGTCCTGTAATTCACCAGTATATCCTGCTCTTAAAATCCAGTTCCTTCTAAATTACATCGCTGAGTATAAAAGAAAGGGTGATGCTGAAATAAAGTCTTATTTTGTTCTGGCACTTGAATACATATCGGAAAACATACAGCGGAAAAAGGCTTTACATGAAACAATGATCAGGTGGTTAAGATATGGAAAGGGTTTCATGTGAGTATATTATGACTCCAAGTCATCTACTTCTTTAAAGTTAGTATCTTGTGTTTTATGATTGTAAAAACGAGAGTTCACTACAACTGCATGTTGTCACGATTGCGGGCGGCTCGGGTGCGGCAACGAGGCATGGTGCACAATAAGGGCGGACCGCCACTGGCGGCTCCAGGAACACAAAAACGGGGTTTATTAAATAAAACAGAAAACACTATAAACACAACAAAACCAAAAGGACCATGCGGGGCCAAAAACTAAAGGGGATAAATCAAGACTACAACAAAACATAAACACAGCTGAATACAAATCACCATCAACAATCAATGAACCACTGGGGACAGGAACTTAAATACAAAACTGAACAAGGTAATGACAGGCAGGAGTGAACAGACAATTAACCAATAGGGGAAGGTGCAGGACAACGAGCAACCAGGAGAACACACAAGGGCAGGAACAAGAACGGGCAACGGGTGAAACTAATAAACTCACAGAACTGAACAGGGAAAACGAGACCTAGACCAAGGAACAGGGCAACAGAAACTAACACTGGTGAAAACAGACAGGTATAAACAAGCAAGGGCACAAGGGAACAAACCAAAACCAACTACAAAATCAGACACAAGAACTAGAAAAACTCAAATGAAACACTAGGGAGCAAAATACAAAAACAGAGGAGGTGGGATTTGAACACAGACAACTGGCTGCTCAACAAGTTGAGCCATGAGGCCAACAGAGAATAGGGGGAAAACAAAGACTCACATGAAGGACGGGATGACCAGCAACTCTTGCTGGTCAAACGGGGAAGGGACACAGTGAGACAACGGGGGCTGACCCTGACACATGTGAGATTTCAAGTCCAGGTTTTCCCTCAAGTTTAAATCCACATTTTTACTGTCCTTGGGGAGAAAGGAGAATCAAAAGTAGCATAAAGTAAAATGTAGCACTCCCATAAACAAACATAATTCTGAAACCAAACATTTCAAGGTAATCTATTAGGTGCAGAGATAGAATTAATACCTGGTACTTTTGAAATATTTTAAGCTGGGCCCAGTCTGAGGAAAGCCAAGTAGCTCTATATATAAGCCTGCCTAAAATCCAGTGAATCTGAACCACAAAGCGAGAGGCTATCCATATAGTAACAGACCAAGTTTTCTCAAGTCATCAATTTCAAAACAAATAGTCGTAGATATGTCATTGCATTGTTGGATATTTAATGCAATTGAGTATTTATTTGCCTATTGTGGTTATAAAATCGAGGACACAAAGGAAATCGATCTAGGTTTTATCAGAGATATCTGAAAGAGTGAAAACACTGGATCACTGGAGCCCTAGCAGGGTGGTCAATTGCGACTATTTTGTTTGTCTTACTCAAGAAAAGTCCCTATACAATTTCTTAAATTTCAAGTCTTCCAAATCTCTCTGGCCTTAAAGCATTGATCTGAGAAAGGTATCGACACATTTCCTTCATCATCTCACAACATGACGAGCCCTGATATTGATGAGATTGTGCTATCCTCACCTTCTTGGTTTCTGCTGTAGTCCATGTTGATGTCACTTGGTCCTGGAGGACTGGTGCATGCGTTTGATGACCCTTTATCAGCAGCAGTCTCTATTTCAGATTTATAACCTTTTTCCATCTTTAGCTCATTATACACTGTATACTCAGCAGCAAAGAATCATGTAATATGCAAAGTTTATCCTCATTCTTCTTTCTATTATTAAAAAATACTTATTCTCGATGGCTTTAGGGGGTTATAACCTAAAATTCATCTTTTCCAAAAGATGATACTTTTGGATATTACATTATGATAAGAGCACTTTTAAAATTACACATGGGAAAACTACAAAAAAAATATAAACAAGTAATGAGATAGATGCAAACTGGATTAACCCGATACATTGTTGCCAGCTCTCACGCATCTGACTCTCACGCTTAAGCAAGAAATCTTACAGAAAATCTATATTATTGCATTATAAACTTAAAGTTAGCTATATCATGAGTGTTGGGGTATAATCTGCTAACCCTACAGACTATTTACAAGGTAATACAACGGTTACATACATGTAAATGCGTGTGTAGACTTGTCTCGAATTGAAAATCTCACGCCAGTTACCTGACCAAAGTTGACGGATGAATCTCACGGCTGGACTCATGTTTATACGGTCAGGTTTAAAACCTTGGTTTCTGTAACGCGCGGCGCACGCGGCCACTTCAGAGGGATTTACTGCGCATGCTCAGAACTCTCTGGCCCGAGTTTAAATCTCCTACTAAGCCGTTTTTACCAAGCGGCGCAACGTCAGTGGGGCCGAGTCGGCTAGCTGGTTTAAATTTACGATTGTGAAATATTGTATATAAGTTGAGTTAAATTTGATAGTTTATGACCACAAGTTATGGCCGGCAGCGCCCGAGGTATGATATCTCAGTTCGTACTCATAAATGATAAGTGTAGTCGCTCTTTTTCCAGCTCTCGTAGCGGCCACGTTTCCCGCCCGTGAAAGCAGTTCGGTATCTGGTTCCCCTGAATATAAACTATGAAATTATAAGACAACGCTATTGTTTAACACAGTATTTGCATAATTAAAGAGAGACGTTATTAAAGTTTTTCCCGGTGCCGAAGGGGACTTGATATGTTTTTATTTCTAAAGACCAGTAATGGGTTTAAATAGTGCATTCATAACTGAGTCACGCCATTTTTTCTGTCTGGTGATTATTTGGTGACTAGAGATAGGCGAGATTTGTCAGGGAGAATGAATTTACTTTTTAAGTGCCTCTGGGTGAACCCGGGTTCTGTCTAAATCAGGATCTTTTATATCGTCCTTAATTAACATGGTGCTGCGAAGCTAACAAGCTAAAGGGATATTTAGCAAAACCAAACGTTACTATCCAGTCACGGCTTGAATACCCTTCGTAAGTAAAAGTTGCTTTTTAACAGCAGCTGTAGTTTAAAGACATGACATAAGGCGACAAAAGGACAGTAGGGGGCGTAGTGGTTATAAAAACTTGGTGTGCAACTTAGAAATCTGGCGATCAGCCGAGAAGGGAAATTGGAAATCAATTAAAATGCAATAAAATTAATCAGAACAGTATATATACGTTTAAAGAGTACTTTCTATCTAATGTGAGTAAGCATTTGGTGTATAACAACTAGAAGATCATCCCTTTGTACGAAAATGTTGCATATATTTCGCTGGAATCACAACATTCTGTCCGTGTAATTTATTTGTGTATTTGATGCATGTGTGGCCCTTTTCTTGTCGTTTCACAGAGGCGTTATTCTCATGGTAATGCTTCCCCTCATCAGATATTTGACATATAACTGGGAGCTGTGAAACCTACAAGAAATCAGCCGTGGGTGGCTTCTGTCCTCTTTCTGTAACGCTTAATTCCTGGGGGGGCACAGCCTAATGAATTTGTGAATCGCAAATAACAGTATTAGCATGTTTTCATCAGAAGGCGTGTAGCAGCCGCACTGCTGCGTATTGAAGAATTACTGTATTTTATAGCACAGGGATAAATAGGATGGACAATCAGTAGCTATATGATGATGATGATGAGGCGAAATGAAAGGCCGGTGACACTTCAGGTACACAGAAATGGGAGCCCAGCCATTGAAAACGTTTCGAGGTTTGTGTTTTTTTGGCCTCGTTTTTGGATCGATATAGAGGTTTCTGCAGATGCTATGGGACTAAGGGCGTGAGGTCAGAGGGCAATGCCCGCCCCTCATCCAGCCGTGGATCATGGACATACCTACAACCATACCGACCACTGCATTCCGTCACCTTCTTTGTGTGGCATCACGATTTCCGGAACAGACGACTGACATGGCCACCGCCCCCCCCCTGTCTCGCAGGCGATGACTTTGACGAGTGTGACGGGCCCGGGGGCACGGGGTGGTGCGAATGGATGAGGGACGATGACAATTCGGGCAGGTACGGCTCGCAGCTCTGTGCCAGGGAGAGGCGTGACGGAGACCTTAATCTCCTTCGCTGGCGTGTTAAATTTTCCCGCTGGCTGCGTGGATTAACCTCTGACACTCGTCCATTCTGTTTCGGAGCGTCAATTAGCAGTGTTAGCTTAGCTTAATTGCCGGTCTCCGTTTAGTGAGGGTGCTTGGCGCAAGTTTGATTTGAGAAACAATTGTTTTTGGTTGATTTGCATCCCGGAGGAAGTAGTAAAATGAAAGGGCGAGTGTTCAGGCATGTGTTGGGGGGGGGGTAATTTGCTCAATTTTTTTTGCTGCTGGCTTAGAGGTGTATCATTTTAACACAAAAAAGTATAAAATTATTTATTTATTGATTGACTTGGACGGACATCTGTGACTAAAACAGCATAATCTGTAGCATGTGTATTGCATCTATTTGTAAATATAAATATTCATAATTAAATGATTCAACATTTATTAATTTCATTGGTGCCCTCTGTTTATGTTAATTCTTTTTTTATTTATGCCTTTTTAAATAGGACCTAAAATATCGTGACGCTCCCTTTGTAATGGCAGACTGTCCTAACATCTGTATAAATACTTCCCTAGTTTAATTGACCCTCAGAGTGAACTGGAGGGCGACGACTTTGAAGACGAATGGCTTGCGCCCAAACAGGTGAGGTAGCCGTTTACCCGCCTGCAGGAGTGTGTGAACCAAACGGGGTCCGCAGGTCTCCCATCCTGGCCCCAGAAAGCCCACGTGCCAGCCGGTTCTCGTTCTACGAAACCGTCGAGCCGCCGGGATCCGAAATGTCAGACGAGGGTGCCGACGGAGGGTGTCGGGTCCAGTGCAGGTCACGGGGGCCGCAACGATGCCGTTGCGCGCCTGCCCCACCGTGGCTCCTGCCTATTTTTGGCCGGCCGGGCGTCTCGGCCTAATTAAACAGCCAGGTGGGCGGACAGAAAGACCGCTGGTCATGCCGGTTCCAGCAGAGAGGCGTGCAGGTCAGTCGACGGCCCGTTGGCGTCCCGCGGCTCGGCGACAGCTCAGCATTACCGCCGCGCCGTTTCCGTTTGCTGCCGCGGTTTGCTTTTTTTTTTTTTTTTTTTTCTTTTCCCTCCCTTTCTCTTGTACGGGGCCGCCCAGGGCACCGGCGGTAGACGTGAGACACGTGGGGGTGTGGGGCTCCCTACATACAGGCTCCTGTCTGCAAACCCGTGACAGGTTGTTCCTCCACGGGGGAATCGGCCCCGATTCAGATGCCAGGAGAATCTCGGCGCTTCCCCCTCGGCCAATGACGAGCCGTGAAGACAGAGCCCGCCAGGTTCTGCGTGACAAATGCGGTGTTAACCTCTTCGTTGCCGCGCGGACACTGGCGTGTAATCGACACAGTACACGTGGCAAGCTACACTTAACATGAGGAGTGTTGTATACAACGTGTTCCATACTCCCTTCCTGTGGTAGGAATTGCTTAGGCCTTCAGACTCCAAACATGGCTTTTCCCCTTTAGTGCCGATTGCTCTACCTACCCAGGTCTACTCTCTCACAGCGCTAAGGAAATCACAAATATATTCATATTGTTTTCAGTCTATTGAAAAAAAATCCAATTACATACAGTATATGCAGTTCTGGTAATTAATACTTAATGAATTGAGCCATACATCAGTCATATCAACAATGAACGTGCCATGGGAAAGTCTTAAGACATTGTGGGATGTCATGTCGGTGGTCGCCTGGAGACCGTGTCGTCATGGCAGTACATAAACCCCATTGGAATGTGTGCAGGTGTGTTGACTTTGAGTTTGGCGTGCCGAGTGTGTAATTTATATAGGATACGGATGGGAAGCTGTCATTCTGCAGCGTTTTTGTGGCTGGTCCTGCATGCGACTTTTCCAACGGGGTATGCTCTTCCCGTAGACCCTCTCCGACGTGCAGGATGAAGAGCTGGACGATGACCTTCTGCACAGTGATGACGACGGCCCCAGGTGAGGGGCTTGGCTCCGAATGCCAGGCCTGTCACCCATAAATGGCTGTTGGATTTTCCCCACTGTCCATAACAGGGTGGCTGATAATTATCTCGCCCTGATCCCGGTGATGGCAACTTACAATCTGGTAACCTTAGGTCTCGGATGAATTGCCACCATTAAGCTGCCAAAGGGAGGATTTGTACTGATTTTGGCTTATCTGACAGATAAAAGGTTCAGTAACCAGTTGTCAGCAGTCAGGGATCTCCAAGGCTTTAACTGGATAACCATTATGGATAGAAAGCTGGGTTTTTGCCTACCAGCTATACTTCCTCAGGATACTCCAGTGATCGCGTATGAGAGCGTTGTGTGTATTTGCTTGTGCTTTGTGTCGTCCCGTAGTCCTGATGTCACTGCCAGCCAGGACTCGACATTTGACCCCGGCTCGCAGACCTCGACCAAAGTAGGCCGACCCGGGGGTGATGAGGGCCCGGGTGTCGTCAGGGTGGACGACCGGGCCGGCACCCCTGCTGATGGGGGGGTCAGCGCCGAGGATGTGGTGGACATCGGAATCGGTGGCTCGTCGGACAATGAATTTCAAGTACGTCCTCTCCATTGTATAGCCAGAGATAATGCGTGCCCCCCCCACACACCCCCCTGCTTTGGTTTGGGACGGATTTCAAATCTATTTCTGTCCCCGGGGAGCTGGGGGAGGGGCAGGGGAATTAGATCCATTATCTCTGTCTGCCAGCATGTTTATCTGTTTCCTGACAAAGTTCGTGTTGACAGCTTGTTTGGCGGTAGGTAATTCTCTGTCCGTGCAGTGCTGTGACCTTGTGGGGGTGCTTTGTGTCGTGGTGATGCGCTGCCAGTTGGCAGAGGTGGCTGATGGGATGCTCTTTCTGAGGGTTTCAGAGAGGGATCTGATAATCTGCTGCTTAGAGAACATTATTGACCTTTTAAAACATACCTGTAGGGTTTGAATGCTGTGGAAGGGATTGATCCTTTTTGTCTGTTTATTCCTTAATTTCTTTTTCTTTTGTGTTGTTGACCTTGTAGGAAACCGAAGAAAGAGATTGACCTATAGGTGTAAGAAGGGTGACTGCTGTGCTTTCTGTGACCTTATTATTTTGCCAAATTGTGGTTTTCCTTCCTGTTTTTTTGGCCTTACTGTCAGTGCCGTGCTACGGTACATAAACGTAATTCCTAGATCTCCATTCCTGTTCGCGTCTCCAGTCACAGGGCGAGGCGGGATGCCGCTGCGAGATGCCAGGGCATTGCCGCTCTCGTTCACCGATGGTTAGGTCTGCCGAATGGAACCTTTCAGGGGGATTTAGCCGTGTTTTCCCACGGGATCGATGTGCCGTGTCATGTCTTTGTCTTTAAGTTGATACTGATTAAATGGGTGTATTATCTCTGTCATGTGGGCCACCGGATTGCTCTTCGTAATGTGAAATCTTTATTCTTAGCTCGGTGTTGAAGCTTTTCCAAGTGTTTTTGCAATACGTCTTGAAAGCTTTAGAGAAAGTGAAAGTTTTTGTGCCCTCTGATACAGCTGGGTGTTCTTAAGGTGGCTTCATGAATATGCAGAACATCGGGGTTTGAACCTATGAACTTTGACTTTAAGTAAATAGTGGTGTTGTCCTTTTAGAAGCTTTTTTACCAGTTACTCTATGTGCCCCTTGTCTTAAATCACTTCAACATCTTGTGAATGTAAATAGTTTGAAAATTGTAATTGCCCTTTAATTACATTTGCTTTCTGAAATGCTGTTCGGAACATTGTCACTGTTCGGCTTGAAAGCCATTTGGCAACCATGTTTATTTTTGGGTTTCCAGGTGGATGATGGTTTTTCTGGAGGTATCAGGAGTCCGCCGATAACCGTCGAGGTCCAAGAGACTGTAGAGGATGAGGCTGACAGAGGGGAGACTCCAGAAGCGGTTAGCGAGGAGGAAGAGGTGTGTCTAGAGAAGTGAACTGTGCCTTCCTGAACTGGCTTCTCATTAGGGTCTGACAGTAGCGTTCTTGCAGCCTCAAACTGCTGCTGTGTCCTTGGGAGAGGCACTTAAGCAGCTGAAAAGGGTGCTTTAATCGCCACAGAAAGAATGCCATTCAGTCCCATTAAATTTGAGAGAAGACTGACATTTCTGTGACCAAATATCTGTAAAACTAGGCGACTCTCCTAACAATCTAGATGAATAAAAAGCACTGCGGCCTACTTTGGAATTTTTTTTTTTTGATTTTGGGATGAACTAAATAAATTGCTTCGATATCTCCTTCAAGTAAATAATCAATCCATCCACCTTCCAACCTCCTGAGTGAAGTCGTGGGGTTAGTGAATAATGGATAACAGTAATAAGTGAATGTCTCTAGTCTGTAAGGCCCAATAAATTGTGGACAATCTCAGTGTGTTTCTCGCACTTGAGCTGGTTTCAAACTATATTTCTGTGGCAGAATGAAACGTGGATAGAGGAGCAGAAGAGGAAGTCGGAGCTGTCGGAGGAAGAGGATGAAGAGGAGGACCAGGAATCCCATCGGCTCCGCTTCAAGACAGAACGAAAAGACGCTTCCGCAGTTCCTCTCTCGGCCGTGGCAGACAAACGGAGGAACATCCCGGAAACCTTAGGTACACCAACTCTCCTCGAGAAATAACATTTGCTTTGTGCTACATTTTGTTGTCTGTGAGAATCTGTGTCCCGTTATGTTAAGAGACGACAACAAGGCGAACAGGATACCAGACAGAAATTAGCATTACTCATTAATCATTTCTGTCTGGCTGAAGGTAACATGGTTACGCGGTATGTATAATAAAAGTGCAAAATAATACCTAATGAAAGTGCGTAAAGTACGCTTTTGATGTGCTGAGTGACTCATGATCTGTGGACACACTATCTCTGATTTGTGTAATACAGGGCCGTTTTCAAAGTATCACTTTTCTGTCTTTAATCATCAGTTGAGAGTGCAAAGTGTTAACGTTAGTTTGTTTCAAAACAGAAGGAACTGTCTGGACAGTTGCGAAAGAAAACTCCGGAAGATCTCCTGCATCTCAAATCGTATAAGGGCTAACGGAGGGGGGGGGGAACATTTAACAAGCCAATTGACATTTTAGCTAAAGTTACAAATGCAATTTCCATTGTGTCGACATTTGGTGACCTTATGTGACAGCTTATTTCCAGGGGAGGAGAGCTCCCTTTCTCACTGATTGAAGATGTCGTCCGAAACCATGCTGTTATGGAGCGCGGTGAAATTAATCTTGACACTCAGCGCGGAGGGAGTAATTGGTGGTTCGGGGGTATCACGGTGTGCAGAAAGGATTTGTTTATGTTTGGAGCAAAAAAATGGAAAAAGACTTTTTTTTATGACATAGACCCACCCCCCCCCTACTCCACATAAGATTTTTGTGGGGGGGGGAGGGGTGTTAAAGTTTCAGTTAAAATATTTTTATTCTGTATTTTCCCAGCTCAGGCTGTCTTGTTAAATGGTCTTCACTGCCCTCTGTAGCGTGCTGTACCCCCCTTACGCCTTTACTTGACCCGCCCCCCACAGAGCTTTCGGAGGAGGCTGCAGCCGCCCTGTTTCTCCAGGCGACGCCGCGGACGCAGACACGCGGGAGGGGGAGAGGAGGCAGAGCCTGCTGCTCTACGCCCAGGCTGCAGGATGTCGGTCAGAGAAGACAGGTGACAGCCTTCCCGGGCGTCCGGTGTCTGCTTCTCTTTTACCGTTACGCTCCAGGGAGGTTAGTGGGGGCAGTCAGCGCTTACAAGCGTGTTAGCGTTAGCGATGGTGGGCCGCGGGTATTAGCGTTCGTAAGTTCACCCGGTGACAGTGGTAGCCGGGTCACCCAGGGTTACTGTTAGCATTAGCGAGGTCGTCTACCGTCAGTGTTAGCGAGGTCGTGCAGAGTTACCGTTAGCGAGGTCACCCACCGTTAGCGTTAGTGGGATTATCCACCGTTAGCGTTAGCACTCTGAGTTTAACCTTTCACTACGGCCTCCTTAAGATGCACAGCCTGGCACTGTCTGCCGTCATCAAGCGGAAATAATTCAATATTCGCCCTTTTTAATAGGTAGCAGGGATGAAAGCGTAATCCTTGCTGATATTTACCTTTGATATTAGCTGTCCTGTGCCTGCAATCCTGCCAAGCTTGTCACATGCTGTGAATTTCTGCGTGTTTATCTGGCTCTGTGTCCCTCTGTACTGTGCCTGGCGGCGTGGCCCCCTGTTTGCTTTTCAAAATGTCAATTAAGCAGCCTATTTTGACGCTCGCACCCATGTTGATACATGGATTATACTAAATAACTTGGCCGTGGTCCATTCAGAAAGCTGTACGTTGGATTTAATTCACACTTTACTTAGGACTTAGTGTAATGTACTTTTAAAAAGGGAAAATAAAATTTTTCTCTATTGGACCATGTAATGGCTTCGTTTAGCTCATTGGGATGCTCTTGGGATGGCTTTTGAGTTCAGACTATCCCTTTTAAAGCCTTTTCAGGCCGTATTCTGTCTGTATTGTGAACTTGCAGTAATTTAGGATAACAGAACTGAATAATGAAATTTGTGCGAGTTAATCTCTGAGAAGATACAGCCTGGAATATAAACACCTGTCTAATTGAATTTAAAAGTCCCCGATTCTCGTTATCACGCCTGACTTAATTACCCAGCCAACAGGCCAGGAGCCGAGTGTAATTATCCGCAGCCGTCATGCGCCTCCCGCATAAAGTGCCAGGTGCTTTTTTTTCTCCGCGATGCGAAAAACCGGCACTTAAATGAAATGGCATATTATTCCATTAACTGCGGACACAGCTTAGCCACTGGTGTGAGCTTGGACGGTTACCAGCGGCTGCCCTGGATTGCTTAATCCTCATCTTGACAGCAGGGGGCATAGTGGGTAAGGTGCTAAATTTAATGAAGGGGTAATTTCAAGTTTAATTGCCAGAAATTACGTTTGAGTGAAGACTTTTGTTTTCTGGATCACTTGCTTCAGGAAGGCATTGTTTTTGTTTTTTTCTTTGTTATACAAATGAAAACTTAACAGTGTTAACTTCAGTTATGAGCTGCGTAACGTGGTGGGACACAAACATGCTCACGTATGCTGTGGCCTCTCTGGGATCCTAGATCCCGGCCAGCAGCGATCAGGAGATCGTTCCATGTCTTGCGGGGACCCCACGTCCGCGGTGTGTCTGCGTGGGCCTAGTCTCACCACAAACAGTAATGCACCTAGACAGCTGAGGAAGAGCTCAGCGGGAGGTGAAGCCCCAATCGACATCTCCTTACCTGGGGGGGGGGCTTGGTGGGCTACTCACAGGGCCTAGGTGCTGTCCGTGACCCTGAATTCTCTCTCCACACACTCCAGGAAGTCTGCCTGAGTACTGAATCGAAAGTTCCAGTTGAACCCAGTAGCAGTGGTGTTGCTTTCGCCTAATGAGTTAACGAGGTTAACGATTTTCACTTGGATTAATTCACCTGCCAGGCTGTTTCTATTCTTGAGTTTTGCTTGTTTCATACTCATCAGGCGGAGGGTAACACACCCCCCCCCCCCTTTTTCCATTTTCAAGGGTTATTCATCTCTGCCATTAAGGACCCAGTGCCTGCGTGCGTTCCTGTCTGTAGGGTGGGGGATGCCTTAGTTCAGATGCCATCGTGCCCCCAGGCTCCAGCCGAGATTAATGGAGGACGGGGGAGGGGGGCATGTCCCCCGATTTTATTTGGTTGCAGATGAATTTCTAGATTATCACTTTAGGCTGTATGTCATTAGCGTATAAATGTGTTAATACAAAAAATGAAGTCCTAGGAATAGTCGAAGTCATAATTAAGGGTGTCCTTTAATTCAGCAAACCAGAAACTTTGATGTAGCGCGAGGAAACTCGGTCGTCAAGGATGCCAAGCTTACCCCCCCTCCCCCCCCCCCCCGAC
>JAABNX020000090.1:12131657-12146288 GCA_015163995.2 Mormyrus lacerda | reverse complement strand
GGCGGGGCACGCAGTGACAGCATCACTGAGATCAGACCTGATCTGACTGAATTTTGACTGGTGCAGAAGCGAGGCTCTGCGGACCGGCAGGAACCCTCTCACGGACCGGCACCGGTCTGCGGCCCATAGTTTGAGAAACGCTGAGCTAGAGGGTATTATCAACAAACCACAAGCTAAACCACTTCCCCTCAGTAGAGATCTTGCCACTCAACTATCAACGCAGACACAGGGTCACATTATCCTGTGGTGGGAGATAGGTGTAACATAGTTACTCAATCATAGTGTCTTGGTGCCACCCACAGAAAATGATTGGTTAATTAGCGATTCGAGTTTTGTTAAAAACTGGGTGTAAAATAATGATCCGTCTTTAATCTAGAGTGGTTCCCCCTGGCGGTTATTTTTATGTCTTCTGGTTGCATTTCTCGTTCTCATTTGACTTAAACCAGCTTCTGAACCAGTTAAATGGATGACATTTAGCTAAGTGCTGACTTAGCAATATGTAATTGTTAGCATATTAGCCCAGTGAAAGCAGACCCTGTGGTTGGAGGGTGTTGGGGGGGGGGGGGGTTGGTTGCTGACTCATCTCAGGGTTTGCAGTAAAAATCCCGTCCTCCCTGCCAGCACATTACCTTAAAAGCACCAGGAGCTGAGGAATGCAGACTTGCATCACACAGCCATTGAGGACAAATGGGTTGCAGACGGGGACACCTCCCCTGGAGGCGGCGTGACTGGCGGTGATGTGCGGCGGATATCACGGACGCTTCAGGAGTTACTGGATTCCAGCATTAACCAAGTGGCTCGTGGGAGTTTTCCTTACACGAAAATGTTCTGAGGGCGGAAGGAACAATGATTAATTCAGAGAGATAACCAATCAGATTGCAGAGGAGGTGGGTACAAGCAACTAGAGGAGGCAGGACCAAGACATGATTGGTTCGTCCCAACTCCTCCAGTTACTTGGACCCACCTCCTCTTCAATTTCATTGGTTATCTTCCTGTACCAGTCATTTATGCTTCTGCCCTCACAACATTTTAGTGTAAGTGAAAATACCATGGACTAATCTAGCAGTATAGATGAAGGACATGGGCATGTGTGGAACTGCTTTACTTATAAGTCGTCTCCAGGATCAGGATTAAATCCAAGGCAGGGAAGCGGGTTAGGACATGGGCTCCGCTGATGTTTAAACAGCTCTGCGGTGAGTCGTTTGGTATCCGTGGCGATGAAACGTGTTGCCAGTCCCCAGGGCGGTCATGGGGGCCGAGCGCGGGGTGTGAGCGACATGCGTGTCTCCCTTTTAAATGCCACTTGTGTTATTCTCCGCTCAGACGTTTCCTGGTGCCGTTGCTCGCAATTACAGTGCTGCCCTTCTACGCCGATCCCCTCCAGCCGTAAGAACCATTAACTCCCCTCTCAACGTGACACGTTCCCATCGGCTCCCCAGTTCACATCTCTCTGGCCCTGAGGGGCCCCGCCGCGCGGCGAGTCAGAAAGCGCCCCCTGCCCCTTGGCGTTTTCCCGTGCAGAAAAGAACTGTCAGGGAGCACGAGTCAGACTGATTAATGGAGGGAGATGCACCTGTCAGGATCCGCCAAGGCGCTATATAACTTCGCCGCACCGGAGTGAGCGACGAGAATGAAGTGCGTGAGACAAAAGCAAATTACAGATGGAATTTCATTTTTTATAGCTCATTTTTTATTTTTTAAAGTTAACTTTAAAACGAGTTGAGAACGTCTCTCGTGTTAGAGTATAATGACGGTGAACGTGCTTTAGTGATTTTAATGGAAATACTGACAATACCTGTGTCTATGTCCGGATGGTCATGAATTCAAATCCTACGGCTGGTAGAGTAATTATATCACCGTTGGCCAATTGAGCAAGGCCCTTAAACCCAGGGGCATCGCTACAAATTTTGTACGCACATAATATTGGTCCTCCTACCCAGACCAATCCAATTTATGTTCCAAATTTTTTAGGCCCTCTGCTCCCCTCCCCCCCACTCCTTTACGGCGCCCCTGCTTAAACCTGACTGCTCCAGGGTTGCTGGATGTCTCCTTGCATGTATGTCGCCTTCAACAAAAAACTGTCTACTAAATAAACAGATGTAAGTATAAAGGTATGATCAGAAGGTCGCTGGTTCGAATCCCAGGGTCAGGAGAGTGATGTCCCCATTGAGACCATCAGCAAGGCCCTTAAGCTACAATTGCTCCAAGGACCAGCTGACTATGGATTCTCTTTCAAATAAAATGTGAATGTAATTTCGAAGCTCATTTTACGTATAAGATGTCAGCGCTCCATGGAAAACATGCCGGTAAATTCAACAAAGCGGCCTCACACAAAACGTACATCGCGTCGTCTCCGATCGGCCCGGTCACCTGTGTCAATACGGCCGTGCTCCCCCGTCCCTCTTATCTCGCTTATCTGACTCAGTGGCACCCAACCTACTTCAGTGTCTCCTTTCTGGTGACACGCCCCCAGCTGCAAGACCAGACGGCTGGTTGGGCAATAAAGATTTATCAGTGGTTCCATTGACTGACTGATTGGTTACACAGGTGCTTTACAAACTGATCAAGACCTGTGGGGGGGTGGGCTGCAAGGATGGTTTTGCAATCCGATCTAGACCAGGATGGAAGTGTTAGGGCTGGTTTATTCGCAACATGTGTTATTTGTGCAGCTACGCGTGGAATCAGCGCTACGCGTCCGCGAGATGCAGTACCACCAAAAATCTTGGGGGGCAGTGTTGGTCACGTTTCACCACTGGATTACGTGTTTATGGATAATACGGTTGGGATTAAAATAGCATTTAGTTTTTTTGAATGCTTGGCATGTTCAAAACATGATACTTTCAGGGGTAAATAAAATATTTCGGACACTGATGTATGCCTCTGGGTTCAGTGTTTACAAAATTTAATGCCAGTTTAAGTTTTTCCTGTTTCTCATATCTGTCTGAGCTAAGCAAGTAGTGCCATATGTATAAAAGTACAATGAAATTCTTACTTGAGTGCCACAGACTATCACTGTGCAATGTTACAATACAAAACACACTAACTAGGGATGGGCGATATTATTACTGACATTGCATGCTATGCACATGCAATTCTTACGCCGCAAGGACTATGACAGCTGGGTTGAGATCAGGCTTTTGCATACCTTCATACTGCATGGAAGTTATGACGCAGTATAAGGAATTTTCATAAGCGACGTTGTTTTCCAGTTAGAAATCTCCGTGATAAAATTTACCAAGCAAAGACGTGTTTAAGCTTTGCTGAAACAATTATACTGTCATAGAAGACAATGCAATTATAATGACTGTTTCTTTTTAAGATTTTTCAAGATTATCTAGTATATGCTAGAAAAAAAAATTTGTTTAGTTACCGCTACTTTTCCATAAGCTCTGCATATGCTCTCCAAGCCAATCGTTTCTCACACTGCCTCTAGTTAACTTTAAATCCTCCAGATTGGCGTAAACTACGTGGGGGGGCATGAGGGGACCAACCCAGGTGAGCAGGAACAATCGAGAACAGGTGCCGGTCAGGGAGACCTAAGCTGATTTCGAGGTGCCGTGTTCCACCCATATGGGTCATGTCCACTCTCAGGGACATGCAGGCATCGTTCGTGGCGGTTTAGGGGCTGGGGAATGATGGGGGAGGGAGGGGGGGGGGCAATAAGTTTAACCTGTTGATGGACAGGCATAGTCAGACTTTGAGAAGTAGCTTTCAGTCCTTCTCAGTCAGCATAAAAACAGAGGAGGTTCAGGTAGGTCACGTGACTCTGCCTGAGCTTAGCATATAGTACATAGACCATAGGTTGACCCTTCCAGGTTTTCCTGCTTAACAAAACTTATGTTTAACTTTTCCATACGTTTTCAAGCACGTTTAGCTTCTGCGGGATGACAAGGTTGCTGAGGAGTTGTGGTTTATCTCCAGCATTGTGCAGAATCAGTCAGATAGAGTCTTCACCTGCCTTAGCTATGTGAGTAATGTAGGTCCTGCTTGTGTTATGGTGCCGACGTGAAGCACACAGGAAGCTGCATTAAAGTGGAAACGTCATGCTCCCTTACCCTGACAGCGGCCTGCATTTATAACACTCCGCTCGTGCCTTTTTATCCTCTGGAGTGTTTAATTTGAGAGAAAAAGCTTTCTTTGTGGCTACGGTTCCTTTGAAGCCGGCCCAAACATGTGAAGAATGCATACAAACGCGTTAGAAGAGAGGAAAAAAAGAAATTCGGATTGTCCTTTCAGCTCGGCGCTATGCTTTATCTGTTGTTCTGCGCTGCTACGGGTAGGTGACACTCTGCAGCGGTATCCTCCGCAGCACACCAGGTGATGCGATAGCGCGATGGGAAACCCCATTGGCTCCGTGTCAATCCAGTCAATCATCAGGCTCAGAGATAGAGGAGAAATACAGCCCTGTTTTTTAACCAAATCCTTCCCCCCGGGGTCTTAAAGAATGCAGCCTCAGGGCACGTAGACACAAACAGGACACGGCTGCGATCTCACATCTCACTGCTTGATAGATTCTAAAGGCAAGACATTCCGGTCGACTGCCAAGACATACACTTGCAGTCACTGTTTCACAGGTGAGTTTCTGTCAGTCTGATGAAAGAGGGCAAGGTGCTCGATTCACAGCTCCTGGATGGAAGATCGCTCGAGTCCATTATCGGATTGGTCAGCTGATGCGAGAGGTTGCCAGGCTGAATGACGAAAGGTCTTTGTTCAAAATGTCAGTGTTTGCTGGAGGAAGATGCTGTTCGGTGAGGCGATGCTAACTGGCTGAGCGTTTCAGCTGGAAATGCAGTGCCATGAGAACTGCCATTTTTGCCGAACATCCTTCTGTCAAACATTGAACATGCAGCTAAGTCTTTATGTCAAGCTTCCCTGAAGTTCATAAGTCAAGGTCAAACAAGTGATTTGTTCATTCTTCTGCTTGTCCTAGTTGGTTTATATTCAGAATAAGTCACTTTTGGGTGGTCAGTCTCGGTTCAAAGAGTTCGTTCTTGCGGCTTAGCCGTTTCGGCTCCCCCTGCTGACAGTGAGCTGTACAAACATCAGAGTATAAATATCCTCAAGGACTCCATAACCCTTTTCGTAATTCCTAAGCAGCCCAAAATCAGCCCGACTACCTGGATGCATTATATGGCAAGTCCTGCTGGCTCAATAATACAATCTTGTCCTCTTGGGGTGTTTCTCAATACCAAGAACGCAAAGACCGTACTTGTGGTCTTGACAAGACCGGTCTTGCTAACTTGGCTCCCAAGAATGAACTTGGGGCGCAATGAATCATGGGATTGGTCTCATTCGACGAGGATGCGATCAATGTTTCCTTGATATCTTGGGCGGGGCAAGAACGACATCCGGGGATTTTTACCGTCCTCTGGACTTCTGATCTTAATCTTGAAACCGATCTTTGGCAGTGAAAGATGATGTAAAACGGGTGTGTGAGAGTACAGCTACGGTCAAGTACGCATATTGAGAAACCGCCTTGGTGTCCCTTCCTGCCTCCCTCCCATTCCCACCTCCAGTTCGGAGGTATGCTCTTATTTAAGTGCCGTACCCTATACACGTCCCCACAAGCCTTCCAAGGCCCCCTCCACTTTTCTCTTAAGTCGCAGGCTCTTTACACAAAAATGTTTGTCTTTTTTTTTTTATTTTTTAAAATACCACGTTCAGGTAAAGGTTCAGCGAGACGAAAGTTAAACAGAAAGCTTTTTTTAAAATGGTATTTATGGAGAAGGATGAAAAAGGCAAACAGTGTGGACAGCAGGCTCCGAAATCCGCTCTGATGACAGGTGTAAGAAAGCGGCCTTTTATGCGGCGCTGAGCTCACCCCTCTGCGTCTTTTAATGCGACTGTTTGCTTAAAATGCGAGCGAGGGCCAGACTTGGGCCCAGTCGACACGTTCACGTAATTATGTCAGGAGGATGTCAAACTCAATCCCTACGGGGGGGGGGGGGGTGTCAGGCATGTGCCAGCAAGATTCTCCTTCTCTCCCCAGTAATTCCTTAATTAATTCAGTCCTTTCAAAGTTATTGACATTTTTCATGGATCTGAGGGCTATAACTGTTTGTCAGCGGATTTAAGTAAAATGGCGCATTTCATTGCTACATTGTGCCGGCATTTCCATAAGCTTAACACATAAGTTCTGCATTAATTGCAACAGATATTGCAAACACAGTGGAGTGACCCGGAATGAAAGTCCAGACTGACAGTATCAACATAGAATCATCAACAGACTGTCTAACACCAAGGTTGAGTAATCAATTGTCTGAACTAGTGTAAACAGTGTCTGAAACGACAATCTTCTGACTGCTGCGACAATCCCACATCTTTGCTGTCCTCCAAGGTCATTCGTTTGCCTTGACCTCAAAGTCAATCTCACCCAAGGAGCTCAAACGAAAAAAGTCACAGTGAGGCAATGCTGTAGACAAGAATCACCCTTTTCAGCTGAAGGAATGTGGGCCGTAGTGTGGTCACTGTCTCGAATGTTCCTCATGGATAACGAAGGTGTGGTTTTACTTGCTTTTGTCCATTTTCAAAATCGACACCATCGACATGAGTTACTGCCACGCTTCAAAAACGCCCTTCGTGTTTTCTCCTTTACGCCGTCATACCTTCTCGAGCGAGAGAAACCTGAACAAGCTTTCAGGAAAATACACCTTTGGTCACAGACAAGCACCTGCTGGACGTCTCGTCAGACAGGTTCTATGTCAAGGCACAGGTGGACAAGTGTCTCCAGTATGGTTTGGAACATATCTCAGCCATTAGTAGAATCAACTAATGACATCCAGAAGATTTATTTTTTTTTTCCACTAGTGTAGACAGATGATCTATCTTCTTGATGGCTATTAAGAATCAGCTACCCATCTGTGGTAGATGGGAACACTTGTCATGTGATCATGTCTGGTTGCTCGTCTCCGCAATGTTTGTCTGAACATCACAAAGACTGTAGGGCTCCTTCTCTACAGATAACTCTATTGTAGGGCAATCAGAGGCATCACCTTGTACTTGGTTGGTTCAATGTAAATGTAGACCTTAAATTTGCTTCAGAGTTTACTTCGGTTTACATTTTCGCTGACAGCAGTAATGGTGGCATGGAGAAGATCTGCAAGGCCGTAAGTGAACGAGGGTGTATTTGCTCAGCTTTACTTAACAATGGAAGCAGAGTCTCCATGTCGTCAGGCAGGAAAGTATTTTATGAGTTTAAAGACATGCGCAGATACACAGAAAGGGATCAGAGGAAAACATTTAGGGTGGCGAACGAACGCTGAGTGATGTCCTAAAATAAAGCCATCAAAGAGAATAGCAGTGTAATTTTAATTCTGTTGGGGGAGAAAAAAAAATGTGCGCCATTCATAAACTTGCCAAAGCTTGTTCAGAAAATCCAGAAAAATGTTTTCTGCAGAGGTTTTTGACTTTTAAAGGTCCCTTTTGAAAATGAATGACAAAAAAAACCTTTATTCACATTGAAAGGACAATGGAGAGCCCATGCATTCTTTCCTAACTTCTCTAACGCTGCCGAATTGTGATGCGAGTTTAGCATTTTCTGTACGATCGGTTTATTGGCAATTAAATTGGTGGCCTTTCAGCACAATGCAAGAGCAGCACCCACCCAGGAAGCAGTGTCATGGAAAATAGTCTTCGAAAAGGTCACGTTTGGGGCAAAGAGAGGAAAAGATATAGAGAAAGTTTAGCAGAGAAATTGTATAAAAGCTAAATGTCATGGACCTCAATACAAAGTTTCAGCCCATGCCAGAGGGCTGAAGGCAGACCACAACGTCCTCAGGGTTTCCCCGTGCCATGCTGTGCTGATACTGTGCTCCTCTCATTTATTAAGGTTCCAGTGCACCAGAATTCTGAACTTTTATTATGGTACAGTTCTAAGTTCCCGGTGTTGTAAGGTTCTAAAGCTCCAGTACTCCAAGGTTCCACACTTGTAATATGATAGGGTTCTATATGCGCAGTGTTCCAAGGTTCTCAGCTGATGTTCAGTTATTATTAAAAGTGCATTGCCTCAGTTATGCTTGTGTTAGTGTATAACGATAGACATTATACTGGATCATCCATCCATCCATCCAACCATCCATCTTCCAACTGTTGGTCACGCCGAACCTGGAGTTTACTCCAGGAAGCAGAGGGGAAAAGACAGAGGACACCCTGTATCACCTGCTACTGTTGGCCACACAGGCACTCGCACAAGTATGACAGGCTTTGAGAATCCACATCGGCTGAAATAGGAAACCGGAAAGCCGGAGGGATCCCACGCGACGTCGGGAGAACATCCTGACTTCAAGCTCTGACGGAGCCCCAGTGCTGCCCTCTACCGACTCTGTTCAAGTTCATTAGCTGAAGCTCAAAGACACAAAAGCAGGACACAAGTGCGTGTTTAACACCACTTAGAATGACACATAAAAGCATCCCAGCTGAACAATTCCTTATCATAACCCCAACGGAGAGGACAGAAGACATCACCCTGAACGTTAATTACCGGTTTTTATTGTGATTTTATTGCTACCAAGCAAAATTTTATAGGCTGATTAATCTGTCTACATTGACTCTTCTTTATAGGGTCCAGAATCTGGTGGTTTATGGTCCTGCTTCACTAGCCAGACAGTAAATCATGGGGTGAAAAAAAGCACAATGACTCGAGTGTGAAGTATGGCGGCAGATCTAGGCTTAGCACCCGAATCCACTGCCATACCGCGCAGAGCATCAACGTGTGCGATCGCTCATTTTCACATAGTATAGCATGGCAATGATAAATCAATTAAGTTACGAATTTGAATTAAGCGTGTAGGAGCAATGAATAAGAAATTATTCGAGCAATTCCTCCACGCCAGAACCACAACAAGTACACATGCTGCCACAGTATTATGCCAACATGACAGGCCTTTAACGGAATTGCTTTGAGGGATATTGGCCCAAGAGTACAGCTAGATGTGGTGGGGGAAACTAGCTAGTGATTTTCTATTTGTGTTGTTCTAGATTGGCAAGAGCCCTGGATTAAGTCATCTGATGCCCTGGCTGATGACTTGGCCTGTTCAGACTGGAGGAACTGTAATTAAAATGACAGCATGTCAGGCTGTTGGTTCCTATTGGCACTGATTTGCTTGGCAGGGAGCCCTGTGCAGATAAGGCTCTATTTCATAAAACCTGTTCATTTATCTGTTTATAGAACCTTAGAATTGTTTATTCTTACCGCATGGAAGAAGGTTATAATGATAATTATGATACTATAACCACCAATTGTACAAGTACATAGGAATTCTTTCGTTTTCACAGCTTCCCGTCCTCCACTCCTTCCAGACATGGAGGAGAATGAAGGTTGGAGTCACAGTACAGGGTCAGCCATTTATACAAAAATCTCACAAAGAGATTTTTAAAGACCTTGCTCGAGTAAGCAATAGGTAAGTACAAAGCTAGTGCACCTACCAGAGCAGGGGTCTCCAACTCCGATCCTGGAGAGCTACTGTCCGGTAGGTTTTCTATCTATGTGGCTTCTGATGAGCCACACCTGTTCTCAGGTAAATACCATATAAACACCTCCGTTACGCAGACCGCAGAAGACCCTTCGAGTATATAAGCGCTCGCAGAAAGTCTTGGGACGCTTGCTTAATTCTGTGACAAGATTTCAATTTATCTACTGACAAGCAATACTTAACATCTCTGCACGTATATTTCACACAGACATTTTCTTTTTATTAAGTGTCATAATGTTTTTTTGACTGACTCATTCAGTCTGTTCTCACCATTTTCTATTAATCGCAGTCATTTGTCCCAAATGGACACTAAACACAAATGTTTGGTGTGTTATTTTATCACAAAGGTGTTACTAATTTAAAAGGACCCAGTGAGGCTGCTTGTCAATGAACTTCTTAACTCAGAATAGCTCTTTTAGAACTATATTTCACGTTTCAATTCATTGCTACTCGAAATGAATGAATGACTGATCGTTTCTAATACGATATATATTTGTAAACAAAAGAATTTATTGATTTTGCTATAAAAAAAACGTACAATATTGCAATATTGTTATCGAATTAAGCAGGCGTCTCAAGATTTTCTGTAACGTGACAGAGATACATGTTGCTTTTCTGCACGAACGCCGAAATCCCGTCTTTAGGCATGTAGGTCCTGAGGCATATTTGTACATTTCACATGGAAACTTAGGGTACTAATGGAGTCCAGTCCTTTCATCCGTGACCAGTTAACATTTGCCACCGTGACCAGTTAACATTTGCCATCATCCCATGTTGTATGGGCTTTTGATGCCTTAGCTTCCGGCGAACCCTTCGGTTTGTGTTTATGCTGCTCGTACTCAGAACAAGGCTGGCTTAATCGGAGGAGCCCTGTCCGGTTTCTCCGAAAATGCCAGAGGAGGACGACGCAGGTGGCAGGGGGGGGCGAGGGGGGGCAAGTCGACCTGCACTGAACGCAGTGCCGGTGTATGAAGGCACGGCAGGCCAGGAAATTGTGAAATGGCTGTAATGGGTGATGGTCTCGTACCTCACTGTAAGGACCAGTTCCTTGATATCATGTGGGGCAAAACATATAGTTTGGTTGCTGTTCCAGCATTAATCGTGCCTTAAATCACCCACGTTGGTGTGAATTCCAGGGCCCAATGCATAGGGAGTAAGGTCCAAGTATAACACCAGGGTAAACAAAGTAAACAAGGAGACTTATTTTCTTTGGTATTTGGTTCTTTGTCTCGTCGCAGTTGGGATTTGTAAAGGAGCTGAATCGGAAATATTTAGCATGTAAAGCAGGTAGATGAGATTTTGTTTTCGATAATGACACCTTGGGATAAGCCATACTGGCTTCTCTTAAAGCAGGTTAGTGACCACTGCTCCATTCACTGGCCTGGTCAGCCGGCCACTGTAATATTTCCTGAGGAATTCTGGGTAAATTGTAGAGCTCAAGTCAGACAGTCACAACCCCACTGGCAGGTTGATTTCTAGAAGGTTGCTTTAAGCATATTTTAAAGGGGGAAACCACAAGAACTGAACACGCTGCCATTGTAACGCTAAAACAATTTTATATACCAGGAATTTTTCCATAGCTATTCTCATCGGATTCATCTTTTCAACTGCTTTTGGGACATTTCCATCTGTTCTCTCCCTTAATCTTGTATCATTCAGCCAGGCAGACAATCTGATCTGCGTTCAGCGCATGATATGTATGTCTGCGACACAAAAGACGGGCGGGGAGGAAAATAAAAGGAAGAAAGCCATGCGCCTGCCCACTTGCGTGACGGGCTTTTCACTGTCCGTCGACTGTGCATGAGGTGCAGAGGGATCACGGCAACATTTCAGGGTTAAGATGGTTATCCAGCGGTCGACACTATCGATTAGCACTAAGGATGATATCTGCGATGTCTGACCGGGAGATCAAAGGCGGGGAACGAGTCCAAGTCATCTGGCACGAAAACGAATTGGCGGGCAGGAGAAGGAACACCACCTACTGCAAGGGTAATTAGGGGATTTTACTCAGGACTGGTATGCTAAAGAAAACAAGAATGCAAAGTTGGATTATTGTAGGAAATTCAGATCTGGCGGAAGAAGACTGGTAATCATCAGGAACCGCGGGGCACCTTCTAAGGTTTCATTTTCAAAAAAACGATGACACCCAACAGCTCCTAGCTCTGTCTGTTGGTGTCTGATGTGAAACATCAGCCGAACAAACCAACACAAACAAAGCCAATGAGATTAAACCAGCCTCTGCACATCTGAACTTACCCTCTGCTGACAGCTGTCCATCATCCGAGTCAAACTGCTACCGTTTATCAGCAGAAATTATCCTCATACTGAAAAGTAAGGCAGAGGAAGTGCCTGTTTGTTTGAAGCAGTCAAGGGACGTGAGGATCAGTACAATTCAGAGTGAGGTTTAAATTCAGAGTGAGGTTTAAATTCAGAGTGAGGTTAAATTCAGAGTGAGGCTTAAATTCAGAGGGACGGTGAAATTTAGCTCTTACAATCTACTTTTTTTCAGGGGGAAACATAGGAAAGCATTTCCTAAAAATATACACTGAATTGTCACTGAACTTGATCAGTAAGCAGCATTATTTTATCATGGGTAAAAAAGATCAGAACGTTACCTTCAGCCATGTCCTGTGATGTATGTCCTGCTGTCTGGCTTTGTGATGAACGCCCTCATTTCTGATAATATGCACCCTATGGCTTGTCGGGCTCTTTGTACATCTCATACATCGTCCTTGTCACTGAGTCTTATTTAATAACTAACAAGATCACATCATTTGTGGGCTATAAAACAGAGGCAGAGTTGGGTAATTAAAGCCCAAAGAGTAAAAGTCCAGACCGGGATTTTGTTTGAACCAGCCAATTGAGTACTCTGTGACTGTGACTCTTTATACTCAGTTGGTTGGTTGAAACAAAATCTTGGCCTGGACTTTTAGTCTCTGGACATGAATTACGCGACGTGGCATCCTGAGATATGAAGTCATGTGACGCATTCATTCACTTTGCCTGTGTCTGATTTTCTATCGTATTGTGGTTTTCTTTGTTTCCTCTCCACCATAATGCGCAGTGACTCTGCAGTGACTCTGCAGTGCCCAAGATGCCTGTTTTTTTCCCCCCTTTTCTGTTTCCCTGTCCCTGAGGCTCCCCTCTCTTCTACGAAACCATGCCTGCACCCAAAGTTCCTGTTCTGTCCCCGTGTCACGTGGTTCCCGACACTGTTCCACCCTGGGTATGGGTGGCAAACTGTTTGCTGAAGCCAATAAGCATGGTCACATTTGCGTGGGTGACAGTGAGATGAAACAGGGGACATTAATGTCACTGGTGCTGGGTTCACTGCAACCAGTATAGAAGAAGTGGATTCGTATTTATGTAAAAGTATATACAAATATCTCAGGTCTAATAAAGACCCTGGTCTGTGTAACTCCTTATCTGCTGCAGGTCTTCAGTTACTGTCAGCACTTTGACATTTTGCTGCCTGTTTTGCTGGATGAGCGAGTTGGCTGAAAAAATCGTTTAGGAGGCTTCTTGAACTCTCCAGTTGACCTGAAGCTCTAGGTTAATATCTCAGTATTTTAATTCATTCATCTTCTAAGCATTTTTCCATGACAGCAAGTGTTTCCCAATCCAATCCTCTGAGACCTGGGAGGGAGCAAAAACATGGACCGGCTGCGGGTCCCCGAGGATCGGATTAGGAAGCACTGCACTACAGGTTTGTCTGGAACCCGACCCTGGAACCGCAAGATGTGAAACAGCCTGGATGAGGTGTCAGTGCATCGAAGGACGCACACAATCACTCACTATGGGCAATTTACAGATATCAGTCGTCACGACCACATGATTTTGGAGTCTTCAGAAGACATGCACATAGTCCGCAACGCCCAATGAGCCTCCATGCCACCCTACATGCAAGTATTTTATTTTATAAATATCTTAGATGAAATAGTAACTCGTGTGAATATTTTGCATTCCTCTTTTGTAAACAAAGGCTTTTCACAGTGTGTGGCTCTTGAACTTTTTGTGATCCTACGGCAAAAGATCCGACACAAGGCAGGGTGCTGTGATTGTCACCTAAGCATGTCGGAAAAGGGATCTCTTGATAAGGAGTAAGCAACCCTCCCCTTTCTGCAGAAGCGTGAAAGTGGGCGGCGATCTACCCACTAAAGCACGCACCGAGGCGCTCTGTTTTCAAAAACGGAGCCCCGTCGGAAAGATCAGAGGCTGCGTCTGGAACGAGCCGCGATTCACGCCGTTTCCCTCGAGCCGCTGCCCCCTGGCGTGAAGCCTCGGCGGAATGAGTCTTCCTTAGCCTGCCGTAGCACAAACGGCAAAGATATCGGCTGAGAGATCTTGCTGGCCACCCTGCGCTCGGCACACACTCATTGTTTTCTCCGGCTCGCATCTGTGCGGTCGGCTGAAGGCGATGTTGATGATTGGCCGCTCTCCAAACGTTTCTCCCTGGGAGGCTGCTCCTGGTTCTCAGGGGTGGGCTGCGCAGTTGAACTCAACTTACCGAAACATTGACACTAGAGGTTATCGTCACGGTTCTAACAGCACGGTGTCTCCCGTCACCTTGGATCGGTGGATCTCGTACCTCTTTGCGGATAACGGAACAGTTCTAATACTGCCGACACCTTTCCCCCCTTTTTTGGATAAATAGCAAGAACTTTGCAAGGGTCAAGAACCGCATTGAAACTCTGGCACTGGTGAAGAGCACACGAGGCCAGGCAGGGCGAAAGGAACCCCAGAAATCAGAATATGATCATCTGAGTCACAAGTTAGCTTCACATGAAATGCAAGCTCAGATAAACGCTACTAAGAAGTGCAGATGTTTCATCACCACGGTCACAAAGAAGTCACTGTTAAAGAAGCAGAATACGAGGAAAGAACACAGAACGTAGACAAAGTGGGAGCCAGTCCTTTAGGCTGATGAATCTAATTGTGAAATATTTGGGTCCAGCTGCTAGTTTGCCATTTTCCAGCTGCTATGTATCTGAGAACGTCCGAGTTCTGCATGTGTGGATCCCACTATCAAGTATGGGAGATACAGTGTCATTTCAGCAGGATTACAGCTGACCAAAGTGACCCAGAACCAGGGCTCTGAACCGGTTCAAGGAACAAAAACGAAAAACGAAAACAAATGACATTGAACAGGAACAAAAACAAA
>JAABNX020000090.1:12103166-12121313 GCA_015163995.2 Mormyrus lacerda | reverse complement strand
TGGATACAGCATATTGTAAGCGATTTAAACCAATAAACATGGGGTGAATGACTGTGGCGTGCTAAGTGTGTGTGTGTTGACTTGCTTCTAATCGGGTGTATGTACTGTGGCCCTATATGTGCCCAGCCGCCCTCCTGGCTTTGGCCTCCTGCCACAACTTCCTTCCTCTTTCTATCTTCTGCTGGTCACTTTCCACTTCCATGCTTCGGGTCTCATATGACAGCCTTGCGGGAGGACGCCGGCTCCTTCTCGGGTGTCTCCTCGGAGTGAAAGTGGGTACACCATTTTTTCCCGCCCCTGTGTTGGTCTGCTCTTCACTGAGGTGTTCCTCTCCGTTCACCTTTCCAGTCGTAACCCCATCTTCCATTTCATCCATACCATCATCTTTTGTCCCTTCCTTAGCATCCAGCTCCATGCCCGTCTCACACAGTCTGACATCCGTTTTAGCTCCCAGCACAAATACATGGCTTACCTGTAGGATCGGTAAAACCAACTAAGGAAAAAAAGAAAAAACAGGTCGCATTTGGCAACCTGTGCCGACCCTACGGAATCACAGAAGGACCAAAAAAAACGCCAGAAAATCATAAACCTGAGACATAGCGTGGTGCAACAGTGCCACATCCTAGCGTAACACATCTGCTGCCTTACATATGTAATGTGAAATGTATCTATAATTTAAAAAATATCCAGATTCTATTACTATATTTGATTATTGGGAAAACATTATTTCCCGCTCTGATTCTCACTGCGTCCTCCATTAAAATTACATGCCTATATAAATAAATCAAGTTATTAAAACGTCGCCTTGATAAAAACGCAATTCGTTAATCCAACACCATTCGGCCAAGTGTTTTTTTAGAGATCGTTTGGATGAGCACAATGACCGAACGTAATGACCGAACGTAACTGATTTTGCTGGTATATATTTACCTGTGTTTCTGTAAGCATCAAAGACTTGGCCAGTTCAAATCGTTTCGGTCTGGAAAGATATTTATTAAGTCGGAAGTGATTTTCCAGCTGCAAGAGCTGCTGTCCCGTGAATGCCGTTCTTGGTCTTCTGCATTTCCCAAGTAAATGAGGTTGTGCCTGATCTGGAAAAGAAGTATGGGATCATCCTGTTTTCCCATCCTGAATAGCTTTGAAATTTCAACGTAAATACAGACGTGATTGTAAAACTATTAACAAAAAACAGATTTAAAAACTATATATGACATGTGTTTACCCTGTTCATTTAAATCTAAAAACAGAAATTATGCGAGTCTCACATATACATACTCAGTGTGGGGTAAGACAGTAGGGGAATTGTCATTTTTAGTTCTAAAAACCGATAACCAACCAATTATTACATAACTAACTTGTATTGTTTTGAATGTGAACATTAAAAAATTAACTTTGTACACAGTTTTTCACATCATTGTCAGTGGGTCGAATAACATTTCCATATAATCGAGTCGGGTGAAAAGTAAATTTCCCCACCTAGATGTCTTTGAAAACATCTGTGAAACTGTGTAAAGTAACAAAAAGCCATTGTCCTGTACGCAGTTTACGATGCTTAATTTTCACACCTCACTGCCACTTTCAAAGTGTCCATTATCTGTCCCTTAAGTTTCTCTTCCTCTCGTTGAACGACATAGTCACCTCTCTTTTTTATTGGTAAACAGGCATAGTCGAGTCCACATTATAAAAGCAATGCTATTGTTATAGGTTCTACTTATTTCTGTTAAACGTAGTTTCCGTACAAAGTGGATGGTTGCAGTAAAGGACTCAGCATAAATGTACAATTGCACCATAAACCGAATGTGTGCGTGTATTCATAAAAATAATGGGTTTGATATATGCTTCCAAATGCAGATTGTCAACACAGAGAACTACACCTGCTTTAATGCATGATAGATTGTAATGAATCCACCAATATAATTGAACGGCAAAGTGAATTCAAAGAAAATGGAACGGCTTACTTACATGTCAGACCTGTTATTCTGGGAACAATCATCTCTGCCGCGGAAAAACGGAACCAGTGGTCCAGCTGAAAACTTTCCGAAGGAAACGTGACAGGTTCGCCTTGGCGATGCTGGTGGGCGACTTGCGGAAAGGTGTAACACTGCAGGACAGGGAGATAACCGTAAGAAGCCGCTGAATGGGTGTAGATCTGGTGGCCAGAGAGGTACCGGGGGGAGAGGCCCGCCGAAATGGGTGCATGTAATCCGGGGATTGGGTACTGCGTACTTAAACACCCTGGTTTTGGGACGGAGGTGCAAGAGGAAATCCTCGGTGGAGTCTTTTTGCAGAAGCTACCGGTGCTGTCATTAGATTCAAAAGTGGACCGATTTCCAGAAGCAGAAAGGGGACGTTTCGATGGTTCGGTCGCCAGGAGCGCGTCGATGTGGAAGGCTCTGGATCTCTCCATCCGAGTAGCGGTCTCGTCGCGATGACAATGCCGCGACACCTGATTGACTCGGTCGCCTTCTTAGATTAAGAAAACCGGATATTAGTTGGGCAGATTTTGCAAGCAAGACTTGAATTTCACTTTCAAGCAGCGGAGGTGATTGGTTCCGCGTCTCCGCTTCAGTGATGTGCAATTGGTTTGTAGTTTAACCGTTTGTTTTACTAAGGGGTGTGGAGGCGACCATAGCGGCCGTAATCATAGGAGAAAACCCAGTAACTCAATTTCGGGGTGTGTGAGAATAGGCCTACATATCGGCCTACATGTGTATATACAACTTAAGCTTCTACTTGGTTTATTGGCAAATACACACAATAAACATATACAACCACACACATCAATTAGCAGGCAATAAAAAGTAACATTAAGTAAATAAAATAATGAATAACATCCATTTTAGGAGCTCCTAGCCTATGTTAGTCACCCTGAGCTTGTTTTGAGAAAAATGGGTAATCCAGGTAGTCTATAGTGGAAAGGAAGCAGGTCCAATGTTGGGGGTAGGGTTATTACTTAAACAGGCAGAACATTTACTAGCTGACGCTTGCTGATGAGAAACCTCTTTGGCTTTAGGAGATAATCATACAAATTCCAACAGAGGTGAGCTGGAATTGAAATCCACAAAACCAAGAACCATGACACTCAGATTGAACATGGTACCACATCAGTGATGTGTGATGATTTGGAAGAAAACCCACACAATAAGGGTAGAACATGCAAACTCCAAGCACTCCACTTTTCGCCGAAGACACACAACTGGCGTCTCTAAGGTGCTTATAGAGTATGGTTGTGTGTGTGTCCTGTAATGGACTGCATGGTGTTTTGTATAAACTAAAAACCCAGTATAGGACAAAACAAGGTTTAAGTTATAACAAACTAAGTAAAGTTTTTAGGAGACCCCCAATAGATGCAGTACAACAGCTGAGTGAGATCAGAGCTACATGAAATATAAAGGAAGTCAAACTCTCAGAGTCGCACATAATCCCTTCTGACAGGGAAGAAGAGGACAGCTAGAGAACCTCAATCTAAGGTTTTGAACAAAATTAGACCAAAATTAGATGTCCTGAATACTAAAGACACATTAAAGAGTTCCTGCATCCCTCTGTCAGTCAGTTAGCAGCCAATTTTTTTGCAAGATCTTTCCAAGGCCTAAGGGGACAAACAGCCTTATTTTCAGTGTTCAGTCTTTCCTGATTTACTGGCCTTTGTTATTGCATAGACCAAATGTTTACGATTAAGACGATAATAAAAGCGTCAGGATAATAAAATGAAACTTAACCGAGAGCCTGACAAGGGACAAACTATTCTGAAAATTAACTGGCGTAAACTAAATGTGTTGCTGTTGTTTGGTTTTACAGTTTAAATTATGCACATTTATACAGCGTTTATTGTGCATCACTGAAATTGGTAATGTCCAAAGTGTGCATTATGTTTGTATTGAGGTTCGCTTTTCTAATGGCATTTGTTACATGCAGACGTTAAACTAAGTTTAAATTGAACTTCAACGTAACATTCTATTGTTCCCGACTACATCACGTCTTAAAGGTACAATTTGTCCTGGGTCCAGCCGTGATTATTTCTTGAATCGTGACCGTATATCTTTCCGCATCTACTGAGTTTCTGCATCTGACACATTCCCTGGAAGGAAGAAACGCTTGCAGAAACTGGTTCCTCCGTAATGACTTATTTTAGCGAATGACAATGCGGCAAGAACGTCGCCGTCCAATTAGAATTGAATCAGCCATAACAGGAGGCGGGACTTCCGCGTCGCCGTGTTGTGTTTCTGGAAAAAGAAGGGGAAAAGGGAGAGATTTCGTTTTTGTGTTACAGCGTTTCATATTCCCCCCTGTTTGCAGTGTGTGATTTCCGTTGATTATTTTCCCATTTTCAGGTAAAGAAGCGTGCGCTTGTATGTCGGAACAATGACAGGATAGATTGTCCAGGGGCGCTAGATTGTTAGCAAGTTCGCTAATCTTGTAAAGATGAAAATAAAAGAGAAGCGATCAGTGTTAATAAAGGGCTGTAAACTTGTATGGCTGGCTAAAGACGGGCTGGAGGGGATCGCCGCCGGTATGTGGAGAAGTGATCAGACATCATCCGTCGGCTAGATGGTATAAGATGCATACGAGCGGGGAGGCTGTGCTGAGTCATTTTTGCTAGCTACATGGGAAGAAACAGAAAGTGCTTTTTCACTGCAGTCAGCTGGTCAGTAGGTCTGGGAAGGTTTGGTGTGTTGATGGTCGAAGACTAACACGCAGTCAGCAAACCCGAAACCCATTGAAAGTCACTGATGAAGTTTCCCCCCGGTAACACAGAGCGGCAGGTATAGGTGTCTGCCCCATTCATCCGGCGAAGAGCCGTGATGGTGCATGTACTTTAATTCGCGGTGATACGCAGTCAGATATGGACAGTCCTGTCATTGTTGTATGGTATCTGAATTGCTCCTACTAGTTTTGATTTCCCCGAAATGATGGTAAGTAGGCGTTACCAGTCGCTCGTGACACTGGAACCTGCTCGGATAACTGGCATGTTGACCAGGCTTATATTCACGGCACGCGGTGACTACCAACATAAGACTTGTGTGTGTGTGTGGGGGGGGGTAATTATAAGGCGCAATGATTAAGATCAAGGTACGGAATTTGTGAAGGGAAAGCAGTATCGACGGGTGAAGTTCACGTACGGTGTCATTAAGAGGATGGTGAAGTCACAGCACGTTGGATGCTTGACAGGCTAAATAAGAATCTGGTTAACAATAAGAAAATACTCTGGTGATTAATCAAATAATTGCAATAACGATCCTCTCATATTAGGATGACAGCAGGTTAAATACTATTTTTTAGATTATCTTCATGTATCCATCAGTCTCCTAACTGCTTATTTTGATGTGGTTGTAGGTGTTTAAATAATGTTAATATCTTAATTTTTATGCTCTTATTTGACCCCTCTTATTTATATAGTGCCATAGTCATCATTCACACCTCAGGAAAGATTTTAAGTTTGATGAAATGGGACATTCTTGGGCTCGGTGTCAGTGAGTAACAGGATTGTTATTTTGTCGTCCTTGTTGTTTACAGTTTACTATAAGACTGACGGTCCTCATCCTGTTTCAGCTACAGTTCAGGCAGCATCGCGACGCCAACAGCTTGTTAAATGAAAACTTAAACCATGTTCAGTTTTGAGGGAGATTTCAGGACAAGACCCAAAGTGTCTCTCGGCGGAGCCAGCAGAAAGGTACGCCATCATCCTTTTCATTTTCGTTAATTGGTTTTTAGTGCTCCTTTTGAAGACTTTTGCCCAAAGATTCGCACACATTAAAGAAAGTTTCTCCTGTTTGTATGGTTAGACTTAAGTAAATGTGGCGCATTAGTACAAACGTTTTCTCAGGACACATCAAAACTAGGAATTACGAGTAGCAGGTTATTTATTTTGTATTGTCTTGGGGGATTTTTTTTAAACCCTTAAGCTTTCTTTTTCGAAAAAGCCATCTTAACTGAAAAGATTATCGCGATAAGCATCACATCTTTAAATGTTCTGTTTCGATATCTTCCTGGAGTCGACGTGCCTGTTTTTTGTTTTTTTTTTAAAGGAAGAAAAGGCTTCCCTCTTGCATCGCACACAAGAGGAAAGGAAAAAGCGAGAGGTATGCGGCTGTGATCCGTTTAGCCCAGACAGCGCAGAGCGGCACCGTGGTCCTTCTGTCTTAAGGGCAGCACTCATATAGTGGGATACGACAGCGTTTCTCAACCCAGTTCTCGCGACCTGCCTGGGAAACCACGATTGCGGTCCCTCCCACCTCCCAGCCAATGAAGAACATCAAATACCCGGCCAAGTGTTTGGAAAGCGGGGAAGGAGAAATGGGTTGAGGAGCACTGGTATAGGAAAATGGTGCATGGATCACCCACGTTAATCCTTTGTTTCGCTTGGGTTGATTTTTTGACAGCTGGTTTGAGCCCTTTAATGACTTGGTGAAATGTAACAAACGTGTTTGCTGACTCCCTGTCTCTCCTCTCCAGGATGAAAGGCGGAGATTGAGAAATGCGATAATTATTCAGTCGTATGTCAGAGGATATAAGGACAGGAAACAGCAGGTGTGTAACGTGCATTTTTTTCTGTCTGGTGATTCAGGCTCGGTCTGGCTTGATTGTGTATGTAGAGCAGTGTTTCCCAATCCGGTCCTCGGGGTCTGGTCCTCGGGGTCCCACAGTCGGTCCACGTTTCTGTTCCCTCTCAGCTCCCGTAGGGAGACTGTGGGCTGTCTGTGGATCCCCAAGGACCGGAATGAGAAACATTGATTTAGAGCATAATTTATGCTATTTAAATTATTTATGAAGTGCAAGGAGAGTCCAGGTCTTGGTCTGAACTAGCTGACTTGTATGTCCTTGCGTTTTTGAATAGTACTAGGTAGGGCTGGGCGATAAAAACGATTCGAGTTTTAAAGGATAAAAGAATGAGAGAATTTGATAAAATGACGATAAGGAGCATTGTTATTACGCATATCAGCCTCATATTACCGTATTACCTTCACCCAGTAAAAGCGGCGAGCGCAGCAGAGTTCCTGCTGCTGTTTTGGTAAGAAAAGCTTCCCTCAGAGGAAACTCAAGACTTCTCCATGAGGTGAAGAATGTACTTCACCTTTTGAAACATTGGCAACCGGGAGAACATGCAGAATGCGAATGCTTACGGTCACCAGCAGCAGCAGTTAGGGTTTTCCACTTTCAATCTGACCTCCCATGTCGGTTAAAAATAAAACAAATAAAATTCAGATAGAAGTCTGTTTGCTACCTTCTTTAATGTCCCGAGGCTGTTTAAGGACAAAAGAATTGTAAAGAAATCTGAAGCCCAGAAGTAAAGAAACTTCAGCTGTATTGTGTTAATTATCCATATTCGTTGATAAAAAAAAAAAAAAAAAAATGATCGTGAGAAAATATTTTGCCATATCACCCAGCCCTGGTACTAGTATTAAAGTAGTCGGTCATTTCACCATATCGAAGCTCTTTGAGACTTTTATGTTTTCAAGCGGTGCTGCACGTAACGTGCCTGTGTGTATATTCACGGCTTGCTGGCACTTCCGTCCTCAGTACGCCCTTCAGAGGAGCGAGTTCGATCGCTCGGCCTCGGCCTGCCAGGCGCAGTCTTCAGGGGGCGGCCCTGTGGGCGACGCAGCCAGCCTCAGCCTCCTGGTGCGCCAGCTTCTGTTCTTCTACCGGCAGAGCGAAGACTCGCAGCGATTGGTGAGGCTCAACTGAACTTCCTATCCGTACTCAGTTCTCTTTCCATTGTGCCAGTTAGAGTGAAGAATCTTCCTTATTCGCGGTGTCAAAATTACGCCTCAGAATCTTTGCGTCTCTGAGTAGTTATATGCCAGTTATCTCCGGCACAGCGATTCTCAACCTATGGGTCAAGTTCCGAAAGGGTGGTGAGGCAGAGTTGGAAATGTAAGCATTTTAAAGCCAGCAAGCTCCTATGCTGATCCACGATCAGCTTTCCCAGCCCCGATCCTAGAATTAAAGGGTGTTGGGTCTGCAAATGCTTAGCGCAAAGCTAATGAACGTTCAGCCAACCCAGGAAGCCAAACCACTGATGCTTAATCTAAAATTCACCAGCACCTCCAATCAGATTTGTGCGATAGGCGTTGATTGGCGTTAATTGCAGTGTGCACTGCGCGTTTGACCGTAATGTTAATTTAAACCCTCAATATGGGGTCGCGACTGAACTGGGATGGTAAAAATTGGGTCGCGGTTGAGAAAAAGGGTTGAGAACTACTGCTGTAGAACATCGTGCTCTGCGATAATTGAGTATAATGAATCTAATTGTATTGTGAGGGACAGAGAGAAACAAAACATTACGTTTATTAATTTAGCAGGGACATTTATCCAATGCAACGTACAGGGGTTACCCTGTCCCTGCATCAATGAGGGGATTAAGTTCTTTCTCAAGTCAGACAATCCCAGAAGCAAGTTGGGGGTCATTGCTCGATGGTGAAATCACTCTGGCAGGATTTGACCTGGCAACCTTCTGGTGAAAGGCATGGCATCTTAACCAGCCGCGCGATGCGACGTCTTGTATTTGGCACTCCGGTGACTTCCTGCTTCCTGTTGGTAATGGGACTTATATTTTCTTGTCAAACCCCCACCTCTCTTGCAGATATGGATGTCGCAGTGCCTGGTAAAAGCCAACACCCAATTCGTGAAGCTTCTGTCGGGACCTGAGAAGCACACGTGCGTCTTTCAGATCAAGAGGATTCTGGGATTGTGCTGCAGGTGGGTGAAAGTCTGGCTCCCACTCTCCATAGAGCGTCGAAAAACACGATGCAATAACGACCTCCATTTTGATTTGCTGGCATGATATTTTATATTCTACGCACCGTGGGGCGAAACGGCATTTCAATGCACTGTAAACTATGTATACTGTTGTATTGACAATAGATCCCTCTTGAATATTGAATCTTGAATGAGGAAAACGGCCGCCAGTAAAACCACCAGCGGGAGCAGTGTCGACGGGAATTGCCTTGTTTTCAGAGTATCTTTCCGTCTCTCCCCTGCCAGGCTTTTGCTGGGCTGCAAACAAGAGAATCTGAATGTCACGGCGCCAATGAGAATGCTGGAGATTTTCTCCTCGGAGATGACCTATTTGCCCGTTCTCCAAGATGCTAATTGTGTAGCATCCCTGATCGAGCAGATTTTGCACTATATGGTACAGAAAGGTAACACAACCTCTGCTGGATTTCACCGTGTTGATGGTTTACGTTGGCGATGATTCATCTCTCGCTCCTGCACGCTCGTATTTCAACCGGCACCTTCGTTAGGTGCCAATTAATCATTTCCATTTGAATGTGGACTCCTGTAATTAAGATGGTTGTGGTGGTGGCAGTTTGGCTTCTGCATTTAGCACAATAGTTTGAGTATAAATACAATTTTTCTTTTCAACAACCCTGAATATGAATTGCCCCTTTTTTGTGGTGGGTGCCCCTAAAGTCTGGCATAGTTGTTTTGCCGGTGGGGGGGGAGTAGGATTTGAAAGGCAAAGATAGTTTTTCTTGCTCATGGAAATAATGCCTTTGTTCTGAAAAACCGAAAGGCTGTACCCAGAAATGAGAAGCCTCGCTTTAACAGTTAGCCGTTCGTACAACTGTCATCCCACAGATTTGTAGGTGATAGTATCACATTTTCAAGGAACTTACAGTATTGTGAATACTTGTGTCTAACTCTTCCCCCCTTCCCCTGGAGAACTTCTCTGTTATTGTTGACATCCTGTGTAATTCCAAGGAGTTTCACTAGGGTAATATACAGCCAGGTTTGCTACACTGCGACTAAGGAAAACCTTGCTTTTAATAAAATCACACATAAAAATACACATTTCCAATGTGAAAAGTTGGACTCTGGGAATGCGACTCCAAAACTTAGTAACTTATGCCAGACAAAAAAAATAAATAAAAACAGTGATTCAAGTGGCCAATAATGCAATTTTATGCCTTTTTAATAAGAAATAATAATAATACAGTAATAAAATATATCAAAAACATCTCCTATGGGTCTTTTGAGCCCCATAAGAATTGCCTATTAACCACTTCCACTGAACGTGCCAAACTCGATAACTTGTCGATTGCCGACAGTCGGGAGTAGTGAGCCACAGCCACCTAGTGGCCAGACGCGCACACAGCACAAATACAGCAGGTTACGGTATGCAGAGAGCCATTGAAGGCAACATGGCTGCAGACAGTCTATGAAAAGCAAATGTAAGTGGATTCAAAAGGATGCTGTGTGTTTTCATATGATAATTGGTCAAATATTGTTAGAATTTCAGACCTTGTTCTGTGCAATGTGTGGATGCACAGTTCACTGGAAAGAACTGGTTCACTGGAAAGAACTGGTTCACTGGAAAGAACTGGTTGAAAAGAACAACTCGTTCACTAATCGGAGATCACTATCGTCCACTTGGGTAGCGTGCAAGTAGTGTTTCTCGTAGCTAATCCTGTTCCCTGAACATGCTCTGAGATAGCTGGCACCCATTGTAGCCTCCTGACGCTGACCCTAGGATCCTTGCTCTTAGTGGTAATCTAACGCCAGTAAGGGGAGCCCTTTACGACCACGCTGCCCTTTCCGTCTGCACGCTTTTCAGGTTACTACAGGTCGCTGTACGTCCTGGTGAACCACAAGCTTCCATCCAGCCTGGATTACAGCGACTCCCCGTCTGTCCCGCTGGCCGGCACCCTGCTGGAACACACGCTTAAACCCTTGCACTTTACCTACTCCTCCTGCACGTCAGGCGCAAGGTCAGTGTGTCCCAGTGGGAGGCGCCCATGAGGTTATGTAATGTATGTGTCTTCAGTTCATTTTTAACACAATGAAAGAGATACTTGGTATTTCTTGTTGCCTAATCTAAGGGGTGTATTCTGACCTAAATAATTTCTGGACAAATGATTATGCAGATGATTAATGTATCATAGAAGGTAAATATTGTCAGATGGTGCTGCTTATAATCACTTCCCTTGTTTTCTTCCCTCTTCTTCCTCCTCCTCTGCCCCTCCCGCTGTCCCCCCCCCCCACCAAAGACAGTACGTGTTTTCCGTCTTCACCGAGGAGCTGTTGACGGGCCCTTTCACGGAGCAGATGTTTCACTTCTTCATTCCGGCCCTGGCCGATCCACGGCACGCCTTCCCGTTCGAGGGCTTCCTGGCCTCCCTCCGGGGTACACTGCTCACCTCCGAGGTTGCCAAGATGCAGGCCCCCTGGCTGTTCTACTTCGTGCTGGCTGTTGGCGAGGAGAACATAGGTAAGGCGCCGACGCCACTAAAGGGTGCTGGAGGGTCTCGGCTGAAGGACACCGGTGTGTTGAATGGTCCTGGGAAAGTTATGAACTTAATGCGCATCTCTCACTGAAAAGTGGCCTTCATTCTGGTACTCTAGTTATATTGAATAATCACTCGATACAAACCTTGTTTATGAATCAGCAATTGAGTAGTGTTAGTAGCTAAATTATTTTAATTACAGCTTATATTAACAGTGCATGTTTTAGACAGAGAACTCTTTGCGTAAGTTAGTATTATATAGCTAGTAGTATAGACTACTAATTGGTAGCTGTACGCAATAAGAATAACAAGTGGTGAAATTATCGATTTTAGTGCTGCATAATTAGCTAAATTAGCTGTAGCTTGTCTTTGAAACCGTTAGCCCTGCTTAGCTGTGATTTTTTTCAGCTGCCTGGCCCTGCGCAAGTTCTTTGCTAGTGCTTCCTTGCGAATTTTGTACCTCGCGGGTATAATGCCTCACGGGTGTGTGTTAGCCCCATGGGTATTTGACTCGCCGCGCCGGTTCTGTGCTGCAGGCCGCCTGTCAGAGGAGGGGCTTCTGCTCTACCTGCAGGCCCTGCAGTCGCTGCTGCCTCTGCTTCCCGTGTCAGAGACCAACGTCCGACAGGAGGTCACCAGCGACTCGGAGGACGAAGATGACGTCGGTGTGACGGGGCCAACTGCAGAGGTGAGCCATGTGTGTGGAGATGAACTGATGGGAAGGGAAGGTAGCAGTGCCAGGAGTACAGCTAATCCCTTAGCGACGTAGCTCTGGCTCATGAGCAGCTAATCCCTTAGCGACGTAGCTCTGGCTCATGAGCAGCTAATCCCTTAGTGAAGTAGCTCTGGCTCATGAGCAGCTAATCCCTTAGCGATGTAGCTCTGGCTCATGAGCAGCTAATCCCATAGCGACGTAGCCCTGGCTCATGAACAGCTAAACTGCTAGGGACGTATCTCTGGCTCATGAGCAGCTGAACCCTTAGCGACATAGCTGTGCCCCATGAGCCATAAACCGTTAGCAATGTAGCTTTGGTTTCTGAGCTGGTGAACATGTGGCTGTGGCCCATGAGTGGCTAGACCCTTAGCATTGTGGCTTTGCTCTCTGAGCTGGTTAACCCTTAGAGACATAGCTGTGCCCCATTAGCGGCTAATCCCTTAGCGATGCAGCTCTGCCCCGTGAGCGGCTAAACCCTTAGCGACAGGACCCGGCACTGTTTCGGCTACAGGAGGACGGGCGTGTGTCGGTGCAGCTGATCACGGAGGAGTGCATCCGCAAACTGGACTCCAAGCAGCAGACTAACGCCCTCCTCAGCTTGGTGTGGAGGGACTCCGCCAGCGAGGAGGTTTTCACCATGATGGCTTCTGTCTGCCACACGCTCATGGTGCAGCACCGACTCATGGTGCCCCGGGTCAGGTGAGCGGCTTCAGCCCTTCATGGTTTATTTCCATGTTCCATTCGTATTTATCCACTTAATTACACTACGCATATTTAAAATTATATATTTCATGTGTGTTGTTGTACGGTTTTGAAGTATTCCTGATTTTGGTTTGGGGTGACATAATTGACTTGTAATGGTGGCCCTATTTGCTTACCAAACTGGAAGTAGAGCTTTTTGGTGCCGTTTGTCCATCAGCTCTTTTTTTTTTCCTGCTGGGAGTCCATCGCGTCCATCTTTGTCAGGGTTGCAGGGAGGCTAGAGTCTATGCCAGGCACAGGACATTGGTACAAAGTAAATGGTAAATGCACTGCATTTATATAGCGCTTTTCTACTCCTACGAGCACCCAAAGCGCTTTACAAGCGCTTACAAACACTCCGTGTTTTGTCACGAAATTATTGCTTCTCCTGGGTTGGGAGCTTTGTTTGTGTCCACAGCTGTAAATCGCTCCTGTCCCTCAGAAACATAACAGGCTTCGATAGTAATTTCAGTACTGTCACACTATGAAAGCGAAGAGAACACCCGTCAGTGTAGAACCTTCTAGAACATTACCAGCCACCCTCCCTTCTGCAATCTGGCATGTTTGCCTGCTGGTGTTGTGTGGGTGATCAACTTCACACCAAATGAGGACGACATTCGAGCTGCTGCTAGTGCCCTGTTTCTCTAAGAGATATGGGGGGGGGGGCTTTGGAACTGTGTGACCTGAAACACAAGCAGCCTGGGCCTGGAGTCGCTGATTGCCCCTAATTGCCACCACTTCCCCCGCAGTTTTATTTTGCATTTCCGCAGAAGTGTCGAAGCATGCAGCCCCTCGCTGCCGATGATGCGGACCTTTCCCAGCGTGCAGCGTCGTTAACCTAGACGTGCTTGGCAGGAAGCCAGTGCCAGCTTTACGACCTCAGTTCGCATCACCCTCCAGCCTCCCTAGGGGTGGACGGATACCCGGCTCAATGCAGCATAGAGGGCCATCGAAGTGCCCCTTTTCCTGCTTTGCATGAGGAATTTGACACCTTTTTAACAAGGTGCCCCTTGTTGGTCTTTCCTGGACGTCCCAGATCAGCGGGTTTCCACCAAAGCTGTACTCTCTGAAGGGGTGGGGCCTCACGTTGCTGGTCAGCCCTTGGTCCTTATTTAGTGGAATCACAAATGGCAGATTGATCAGATTACAGAACGTTGAGTTGCACTTGATTAGAAAGTGATTGGTTCAGTAACGGGGCATCTCCCGTGCATGCCGGCTTTTTCGTTAAATAGTACCGACGCCTTCAAGCTCCTGTTTCACTGTCCTGCCCCTCCAGGCTCCTCTACAGCTTGGCCTTCAACGGCAGGTTCCTGAGGCACCTGTGGCATCTCATAACATCTATGACAACCAAGATGATCACAGGGTAGGACCTAAACCTCTCCATAACCCCTGCCTCCCTTTGCCTGTCTAACCCTTTAGATGTTTGACGTGTGTATGGCCAGGAATCCAGAACCCATGCGGTGGTTCTGGCGCACAAACCCTAGCATCTCCTTGACATCCTTATCTTGTTGGCCTTTCAGCTGTGTATGGTCCAACTGTAAATCCTAATTAGCTATGCAGTTCTCTTCAGGTGTGTCAGTCCTTTATAGGAACCAACAAAGTTGAAGTATGGCGGCCTATAGGTGCTTAAGATTTTGCTGGGGGTGTACCTGGTCTTGCCTGTCTCATAGTCATCCTCCTTCTCCTCTTCGTCTTCCTCTCAGGTCCATGGTGCCCCTGCTGCAGGTCATCTCGCGGGGTTCACCCATGTCCCTGGAGGACTCCAACCGCATCATCCCGCTCTTCTACTTGTTCAGCTCGCTCTTCAGCCACTTGCTCATCTCCGTGCACGACAGCGAGTTCTTCGGCTACTCTGCTGAAGGTACCAGCTCTGTCATTTGAGGAAACCGCCACTGTCCACGTCACTGGAAAACGTCACCGCTTGTGAACGTTGTTGAATTTGGGGGCTGTGGTTTCCAGTCCCAGTGTTCTTTTTCAGGTTTTTTACGATGGGACATCAGCTGCCTAAAAAAAATTATTGGTCCCAAGAATATATCGCCAAGCTAACTAACATCAGTAATATATTCTAAGCTGCCTTGCTAGCGCCTTGCTTAGTCGAGTCAGGATATCAGCTTGTTGTGATGGAAAAAGAGAAGCCTTTGTTTTTTTTGTTTTTTTTGGGGGGGGGGGTTGTTACCAGGCATGGCCTGAGGGGGGCGATGTGGAGCTTAGTGGAGTAGGTGGCTGTTAAAGAGTACGAGGTGGGGATTTGACCCAAGTCATGCTCCCCATCCCAGACGCCGCCCCTGCGGGTCTGAGCCGGCCGTCGGTGATGCCGTTCGCTCCAGCGGAGCTGGTGTCGCTGTCTCGCTGCCTCAGAGATGCCTGCCTGGGCATCATCAAACTGGCCTACCCGGACACCAAGCCCGAGCACCGCGAGGAGTACGTGGCGGCCTTCCGCAGCGTGGGTGTGCGCACCAGTGCCACCGTGCAGCAGCGCATACAGGCGGAGCAGAAGCGCTGGGTGCAGCTCTTCAAGGTGAGCTGGGGTGCCCTCTAGGCCTGATCGCATGATGGTTCAACCGGTATGGAAATCTTTGTCTTCATAGAGTCCTGTCCCAATACGGCACTGTGTAAGTCAGCACACATAAGTGTTTCTAAAAGTATCAAGGCAAAAGGTCAGATTTAATCCATTCTAGCTCAGGAAACGTGAATTTCGGGTGTAATGATATCTTATTGATTTCCATGGGGAGACTTTTCCTTTCATCTGTTCCATCTTGCTCTCCGTGAGACACATATGCTGGTGAGAACAAGCTTGGGGGGTAACAGTGAAGGGTCAGCTATCTGCGGAGCCCCAGCGCTGGGGGGGTTAAGGCCTTTCTTAAGGCCCCCCCCCCCCCCGACATGTAACTGTTCTGCTGAAGCCAGGCTTAAATCTGATCACAGACTCGGAGGCTTAGCCCACTGAGCCACACACCCGGGCGATTGGGGTTGTTGACGCGTGGAGATCATTCGTTTTCACCCCCTGAGTATTTTTACAAAGTTGCGCTTCACCACATCGCAGTGTTGGTGCTTCTTCACGTTTTGGACAGATGGCTTCGCAGGTGCTCCCTGTGGTCCAGTTGTTCTGCACAGCGCCGTGGCGATGGCCGTGTAAACGAGCCAGAACGCATTCCCAAAGCTCTTTGGGAGTCTGTCAGCATAAAGCGGCCAGGAGAACCATCTGTGTTGGAAGGAAACACTCTGCAGATGTTTGTGTTTCACTTACACGCTTGTTTATTAAACCGTGTGCCAGCTTCTCTGCATTGTGTTTTCAAACTTGAACTTCATTGCATCTAATGAGGTTCGAATGTGTTGAAGCAGCCCTGGTAGAATATTTGTGTTATTGCAGTGGATCTCTAGGTCTCCTGGGGAGGAAAGATAGGGTGTGATGCCCTTTGCATACCTGTGAGAGGGTGAGGATGAATGAAGGTTCTAGAAGGTGTGTCAGCGTGGTGTCAATGAGAGGGACAAGGCGGATTTAAAGATTGATTCCTACACTAACCTCTAGGTGATGTGTTTAACACTGGTATCCAGAACTGTGTTTGATGGAAGCAGAGGTGGAAATTTCAGGTGCAGAAAGTAAAAATCCAGAACCAACCAGTTGAGTCCTCTGACTGTGACTCTTTATAGTGAACTGGTTGGTTGGAACAAAATCTTGCTCTGGATTTTTACTTTCTGCACCTGAAATTTCCCCCTCTGGATGGAAGGCTCCAAGCTTGCGTTCAGATCATGAATCAGGCCGCGATCTCGGCCACTTTCTGCCTGCTTGTGTCGTGATGAGCTTTACACCTGAGGGGGTGAGGTTTTGAAGGCCTATACCAGGGGTAACCAGTCTTATCCGCAAAGGGCCGGTGTGTATGCGGGTTTTCGCTGCATCTCCCTAGTTAGATTACTAATTAGAGGACCGATTGGCTGAAGAGTCCTCACACCTGGGTTTGAACAGCCGACCTACAAGTTATCCCAAAACCTGCACACACACCGGCCCTTTAAGGATAAGATTGGCTATCCCTGGCTTACAGTTATGCCCTTAGAGTAGTAGCTGCTCACGGCCTGTAGGGGGAGTCGAGCTTTTCCTCATAGCTCCGTCAGGTAACATTAAAAGTGAACATTGAACACTGAACATAAAAAAATGCAGGCAATTCTTGAAGTGGGTGTCTCATGCAAATACATGATACTTGGTCCCCATCTGTCTCTCGAAGGAGGTATTCCTTTAAGGAGGGTGACATGTTGAGATGGTTTTTCAGGTCATCACCAACCTGGTGAAGATGGTGAAGGCGAGAGACACCAGGCGACCCTTCTGCCCCGCGGGCCACTGGCTCTCCGAGGAGGTCAACATCCGAGCCGATAAGGTATTCCATCCCTGCACCCCAGGGTCCACCCGGAGGACTGTATCAGTGCGTGGGGCTCTGTGCTCCCATTTGTTATGCGATTTTTGCGCTCCTCCACGCTGTAGCTACGGCCGCCATGTCGCTACATGAACAACGAGCTTCGGGAGACAGTAACTGAAAAGGAACTGTCACCAGCAGCATTAATGAAATGTTAGCATTACGGGTATGCAGGCATGGCAGGGGGGGGGGGCGTAGTGAAGAGCTGAACTTCTGGTTGCTGACTCCAGGGGTCACTCTACAGCAGTCGTGTAAATTCGTAGACGCACACGGATGGTCAGCTTTCTGAAGCGCTGCGGGTAGGGGGGTAAGAGACTGCTGATTGGCCGATTCTCCACACGCAGGTCACCCAGCTGTACGTTCCGTCCGCCCGGCACGTGTGGAGAGCCCGCCGGATGGGCCGGATCGGACCGCTGCAGTCCACGCTCGACGGTGAGAGACAGACATTACAACTTTATCTTTGATGTAGTTATGTATAACAAAAAGCGAGCAAGACTACACACATAGCAGGTTATGTTTTATATGGGATATGGGGACAGTGTGTATATCAGGGGTCACCAACCTTTTTGAAACTGAGACCAACTTCACGGCTACTGAGCCATGTGAAGGGCTTCCAGTTTGGAACACCCTCCTAAACTTATCTGAACTTCATGTATAACAAACATATTTTAAATGTTTTTTTTTTTTAGATATTGTCATCTTGAAATCTATATAAATGCAAATGTGATTAAAGAAGAATAGCAACAGGATAAAATTAAATTTTGCTGAGTGCTATTTTTAGAACGTGTGGTCGTCGGGGGCGTCCTGGTGCCCTGTGCGCACCGTGTTGGTGACCCCTGGTCTATTTCTTGAAGAGATTATGGAGGAATGTGTGAGCGCAGTAGAAGCGTATGTGTGTTACTGTGTGTCAGTGTGTGTGTACAGTCCCTCGGTCATTGGTGACGTGTCTGTCTCTGTGCGCAGTGGGCTTGGAGCCTCCACAGCTCTCTGTGTGTGAGGAGAGGCAGCTGGCCATCCTCACCGAGCTGCCATTCGTCGTCCCCTTCGAGGAGCGGGT
>JAABNX020000090.1:12087428-12099168 GCA_015163995.2 Mormyrus lacerda | reverse complement strand
CCCCCCCCCCCCCCCCCCCCCCCCCCCCCCCCCCCCCCCCCCCCCCCCCCCCCCCCCCCCCCCCCCCCCCCGGGGCTGTCTTGGGTTTTAATGTTTTCATTTTTACTCAACCTTACTTGTGTTTAATAAGAACATCGATGGCTGAACCATTGCTGCTCTCACGAATACGGAAGAAGGTGGAGAGGAAGGATGTGGGCTGACAGGGCTTTGGGGGGGGAGGGTCGTAGCGAATCGGACAGCGCGTTCACCAAAGACACACCTGCGCCCACCAGGCGGTGCTGTGACACGGCAACAAAGTGAGGGGGCTGGCAGGTGGGCGAGTGCCACTGTCCGCGCCTGTGCCAGGTCTTCTCGAGGATGCCAGACTGTTAAATCCTGTCCATCTTCACTGGCGGCAGTCCCAAACAACAACAGGAAAAAAAAAAAAACACACCTAGTCTGTGATTTATATCATGAGTGTTATCTTTTATACATTAACACCATAGAATGCTAATGCTTTGGCCTTTCTGTAGTGTTGGTTTGACACGTATTATCAGAGCTGGGCACCTGATGATGGATTTGTGAATATGTGTACGTGTTTTTGATGTCCTTCACATAGTACATGTACAGTTTTTTTTCCCTGTGCATTGAATAAAACCTCTGCCTTCTGTTTCATGACTTATTAAACTCGAGCCGTCCACGTGGCCCATATTGCTCAGAAATAAACCACGAAACTAATCTGTTTCTAAGCTGGAGGACGCGCATTTGGGTTCTGTGCGAATTGTTTCCTTGCAGAAATTAGGACACTCTCAGTCCTTCGGGCAAATATTTTTTTCAGGTTTTTGCACTGTGTTGATCACAAACCAGCATGTCTACGCATGTCCATTACCTGCTCTAAATAACCAAGGTCAGTGGATGCTGATCTGACTCGAATATGGAATGATTAAGAATATGTTTCTAAAGGCGGTTTGCAGGGGATTACCTTCAACGTGAATGGAAACTTCGGCAAATGTTTTGTTCTGTTTTAAGTTTGTGCATTTTCAGGCGTGTTTTGGGGGTAGAAAATGACCCCCAAGTTGCTTGAAGGATCTGTATGCGGTTTTGAGAGATGGAGCTTCCAGGTGTGCACCCTCGACGGAAGAGCTTCTGATCCCTCGATTAGACTGTGTGGGACTCTTACTGTCATAGCCACTAGGTGGTGCTGTTGTAATACTTTAAATGATTAGGATATCGCAGCGATACAACAAATTACATAGATGGTTCCTGGTTTTGGCATAATGATGACTGTATTTGTGTTCTGTATTATATACATTCAGCATAGGTGATTTGGCTGTAATATATCGCTTAAATGGAAGCAATTAGCATTACATTTGAAATATGAACGACAGCAGAGCAGTTAAGTGTGTGTTGATGGCATACTTCACAAAATACAGGGTTCAAGGTGATCTTACAGGGGCGTACATTTTTAATCAAATCAGTGAATGCTCTGTTCCTGCAGCATTTGCCTTGATTATGATTTCATTAAAGTATGGAAATTAATTCAGACTAGGTTTTTGATAGATACACGTTTCTGCTGTAGCTGTACAGAGAATCAGGATATGTTTACTATTGTGTTGTCAAAATCCTGTATTTTCCAAACCGATTCATATCGTACATGGTACATCCTACGCTGGCATTTAATATGTCTCAAGACACAGTAAAACAAAAATGATTTCCATCACCTTCATCTCTTAAAGAGCTGAAGGATTTTCTTTTTGGAGGATGGTTGAATACTCCATTACACACAGATCAAGGCTTGTAGGACAGCATTTCAAGATCCATCTGTTCTGAAGGCAGGCTCCTCCTAACTTCAACATTGCAGCCCCCCAGTCTTGGAAAGGGGTTATGTTTTATTACTATTACTATTTGGTATTGTTCCCTGCTGTTGTTGCTTCCCCAGGAGAGGTCGATAATGATTGTGGGTGGACTGTAAAGCCCTGAACCCTGGGGTGGGGGCTATTTATGGGTTAGTCTGGCCAGCTTTCTCTCTCGTGTTCAGTGTGTTCAGTTTTGTAAGACAACAACAGTTGCTATTAAAAAGCTAAAAGAAAAAGGCTGGCTCGGGGAGAAAGGAATTATCTGTCATCAGGAGTGTTGTAAGGGGGGGGTATAATATTTCCAAGTGCCCCTGAGTGACAGGGGCTCTAAAAAATAAGGGAAATGACTGGACTGGACTGGACTGGACTGGGGAGCCCAAATTTTTAGCAACACCTCTGGTTCTCACCACAGCACACAACAACAAAATACGTCTTCTGCATTTAACCCATATGAAACATCATGACATAGCAGGGGGCAGCTAATTCAGCGCCCGGGGAGCAGACCTCGGGGGCGGTACCTTGCTCAGGATACCTCAGAGGTATTTTGCTGGTCGGAGGAGATTCGAAACAGCAATCTTTCCAGAACAAGTACGCGTCCCTAACCATGAGGTCACCACTGCCATATGTTTTTGGGTGTTTTCGTTTAGTCCAGTCACTGATATATATTTAGAAATATATACGTCTCCGTTCAGGTTAGGGTTTTTCAATGTCTAAGTTTACCCTCACATCATGCCACGCTGTCCTCATTCGGCCATCTAGCACCTCATGATACAATAGCAAATTACTTTTAAAAGTAAACGGCGTTTGTAATACTATTCTCAACAGTGGCGACTGAGGACGCCATGATTGTAGTTTTTATGACGTCAAGTCAGGTAAATCGTGGCATTGAACTCCTGCAAGAGTTTCCAAGAAAAAAAAAATCCAACCAGATCACGTGCTCAAAACGCTTCGTCCGACTCGGCGCTCGTGTCCCGCAATTTCCACCGCGTCGTGAGCGGAGCACAGGAACGCCGCCGTGTCTCGCGGAGCAAGCGACGCAACTTCCGGGGGACGGAGCTTCTGCGCAGGTCCAAACAGGCAGCTAGCTGGAGGTAAAAAGGGCGGCTGATTCCTGAAAAGGTAGCTAGCTAAGGTAAACCGAGGAGGCGCTGTCACTTACGGGGGCCGGACAAAGGACGCCGCAGAGGAACTGCCGGCAGATAAAGAGTACGGTGAGCGGAGAAAATACGGCTATCTGTGGTAATGTAATAACATTGCCGGTCTTTGCAGCTTATAAACCGCTCAGGACAGCTGCTACAATAACGCGACAATTGCGACAATGTCACCGCGTTAACTACAGTGTTGCCGCAGTCGCTGTCACCTGCGAACCGGTGACCGGTCACTGTAGTTTGGCTTCGCGCTCACGCTGACAGCCCAGTCGGAGGTGCAACAGGGCAGTTGGATCCAGGTGTGTGGGCTGTTTCTAACCCCCTCCCCCCCCGCTCAGGTTAAAATGTGCATTAATGTCGTCGTTTCAGGTATGTCCACGTAATCACGCAGAAGGTCAAATAAGCAAAAATGCTTCTCTCAGTTTTTAAAAAAACACGCTTAATACAGGAACGCGTTAACAGGTATCATTGGAAGCTGTTACTTAAAACTTGTTTTATTGTTAGTACCCGGCTCGCGGTTAAATGTGGTTTTGAAAGGCTTTGCATGGCTTTGCAGATTTCTTCCTACGTTAGGTTGCTTACTGTGCTTGTTGACCATGATGTGTAAGGACGTGCTGTGATGTTATTAGTTATGGGGACAATGAATGTGTAAAGGGAGCATCTGGCACGACAGCTCTCGGCTTTGACCTGGATCCAGTAGCTTGTCTTTTGTAGATTACCTTGAATTGTATAATGGATGTGATTAGTGCGGTGTTTTTTATTCCCCAGTGTCGCTTGTATAGTTTAATCTTCTTTATTATTATTTTGCGATTCACCTGATGTTTGCTCCCATGTTCATATCTATACTCGCGTGTTCAGCTTTAGGTTTTAACATGAAAACCATCTATTTCCAAATCCAGATACTTGCACAGTAGATTTCACAGAGAGACCCACAGTCTTTTGGGGTCTGGTTTCAGGGACAGGAAGAATTTTAACATAATTCTCCCTATTCACTGGATTATTTAACTTTGTGTAAGCAACGGGTCAGTAGAGTGTTGTGGTAATTGTCTTTATTTTACAGACTTGACTTACTTGTATTTGTGTAGTGCCATTGTAGGTGGGAGAGAGATTTAAGTGACTCTAGAATTACTAATCACGCAAAGTTCATGTTACTTAAACATCAGGAAGGCTGTAAACTTTTAAGATGGCATGATTTGGTTATAATTAGCGTTTTGCCACTGTGGTGGGAAATGCACGTATAGCATTATGTTTGGTTTTGTTTTATGGCTTGATTATTATGAAGGAATCATTTTTGGCCTCCAGCCTGCAGCTTTTCAGTGGCATGGCCAAGCCCTCAATGCACTGCTGACATATGTTAGGCGTGAAAACTGTAGGCCGACCATGGCTGGAACAGCTGTTATGCTAGGGGTTTGGTCTCCGATTCCGGGACTCGAGAACAGAGATGCGTGTCGTTTACTCAGACATTAAAGCGTGTTTATGCAGTACACCCAGTGTGACTTTGGAAAAGCCCCGTCAGACTGGGTCTCTCAATCCGGCGTGGTAGCACTTTCCATTTCATGCCGAACTTCCTGACTGGATCATCTGATATCGGAGAATATTCTCCTCTGTCTCTGCCATGCCGAGTGTCAGCCAGGAACACTAGATGGACTGTTTTGCGTATTTGCGGTTGAGAGTTGATCTTGAAATCACTTCAGATGGAACGTGATTGATTGCCCGAAGACACTCGTGCTGCGTCGGCACTGCACGGTCCTTTTATGTCACTGTACGTGACGGAACAATTAGTTTTGTCAGGCAGTGTAAACGGGCAGCACAGAGAAACATTCAGGACATTGCTAATGAGGATGACTCTTGTACTGATTACATTACGGGGGGGGGGAGGGGCTAAGGACGGAGCTGTCTGTACTCGCCAGGAATATACAGAAATCTCCAGAGTGTCTGTTGGTTAAATACAGTACAGTCCTGGGGTGTCTAGGTGTTTTTCCAAGAGTTTCATCTTCAACAGTTTCTACTGTTTGCCACTTTAAGATACCCCTGGAAATTTGCATGCCCGATCACCTCCGAATCTGCCATCGTCTACAGTATTAACAGAAAACAGCAGGTGTTTCTCAGGAAGTACAATAATTGTGGGATTTGCTCACGGGTTGTTAACATCCTGTCAGCTCCGCCTTTGTCTGTGTGGTTCGTTGTACATTGACTCAAAAAAAAAAAAAAAGTGGAGAGTCGCCTTTTCCACAACAGAAGGGCATATGATCTGGACTGTAGACAGGTTGGAGATATTTAAATGGATCCTCAATGAGAGGAGCAGAATGGATCCCTGCTCTGGGTGAGGGAGCTGCCCCTGCGAGTGCTCCGTACAAAAGGAGTCGGGAGCTTGAAATAATAATAATTTAAGCAGCTGCAAGTAACGAAAAATTAAACTGGAAATTGAACAGCTCAAGCATGACAAACAGGTATGGCATTTACAATTACTTGCCATTGTGTGAGTCTACCAGGGGCAATTAATGTTTCACTGGATTTCAGCACCCTTGCAGGGTGTGTTGGGGGGTGGGGTTGGCGTTGGCGTGTGATTGTGTCTGCTCCAGGGGGTTTAAGAGGGACACAGTGTGGTGTATTACCATGCTGGGGGACTGATGTGCTAACATTTCGTGAAACTTTGCTTTATAATTGATTTAATATTAATCATCATATTCTTATTATTATCAGTGAATAAGCTGCACTCCCCCCCCCCCCCCCTTCCTTCTTAGTTTGGGGGGGGGGGGGATATGTAGCTGGGTAAAGCGCCCTCTAAAGTAGTTACTATGACAACACTGCCGTTGGTGGTCTGTGGTCTAGCGGCTTTGGCCTCCAGCTCAGGCTCATCCAATCCTGAGCAAATTGAGGGCAGTTGAATCTTGGCATCAGAATAGCAAAGGTCAGCTCTATTTTGAGTTCCAGGTCGGGGGGGTTGGGATCGGGGGGGTTATCAGGTATGACTGGCAGGCGCACCCTCCGACAAGTAGCCCACGGCTGTGTTCTGCAGGATGGGAGTAAACCAAAAACATTTAGAGAACAGACGTGGAGAAGAGCCCTGATATACTGACATGCATTTCATAGTTACCCAGATCTAGGGCATTACATAATGGTGACATGTCATCTGTGTAAGAGGCATATTAATAGTATTTGAAGTTATTCGTTAGCTGACAACACTGTGTATAAGTTGAGAAATACCCAAGCCCTTGTTCCACTCCTCCTGCATGCTGCTCAGAAATGCAGTGCTTCTTCCGGTACCTGCACACCAGCGTTGTGGACAGGATTCCTGCTCACGTAGTCAGCCCGGTATGCCCCCAAAGCTGCCCTAATTGCTATATGTGTGTGCCGAGTTGCCCCAGTTACTCTGGGGAACATGAAACACGGACTGGACTGCAAACCATGTAAATGAAAATGCAGTTTGAATGTGGAGTTGGAACGCAGGGGTGCCGTCAAAGGCTCGCGTTACTGCAGAAACTGTGTTTGGCTAAATGCGCATGAAAACGGGAGAGTTGCTCAGGAGACCTGAGGACGAAGCCGCACCTTGTGTGCTTGAAGATTCACATCTTGTGGCTGCACTCCGTTCCGGCAGGTTCTCGTATGGGTGTGGTAGGTACAAATATTTTTTACTTGAGAGGAAATGTAAACCCCTCATACAGAAATACAAAAGGCTGACGGATTTTATCTGACTGTAAATATCCAAGTCTGCCCCAAGGGATCTTCTTACAATGCAGCCTTGATGAAAGGTGACATCGTGTTATCCTGGGATCCGATTGGCCGGGTGGTGTCCCATTGACTGCCAACAAAACCTGCTTGGGAGCAAGTTGCCTTTGTAGAGTCTGTTGCCATAATAAAATACCCAATTAACAATTCACTGCTTGATAATCCTCAAACTACGTTTTTCCCCCAGCTGTTTCTTTTTTTTTTTTATCTTTATCAAATGACTTCACTAATTATAGCTCACCCCATAGCTCCCCTGCTGCTCACTTTTGTGCCTGGCCATTCCTGGAAGTTCAGCCTAGCCGCACTTATGTGGGCAGTGGTGGCTTGATGGTTAGGGAAGCGCACTTGTGATTGGAAAATTGCAGGTTCGAATCCCCCACCAGCAAGTCACCACTGAGGTACCCTGAGCAAGGTACCGTCCCCAAGCACTGCTCCCCGGGCGCTGAATTAGCTGCCCCCCGCTATGTCAATAATGGGTTAAATGTATTTCGTTGTTGCTCACTGTGTGCTGTGGTGTGTTAACACTGATCACCAATCCTCTTATGCCCAGTCGACACCTTGAGAGCTTCATGTTTGTGATGCATTAGTGAGGCAATACTGAATAAAATGAATCTGAAATACCGGTCTAACCGGCATTAGGATGTCTGCAAAAAGCAGAATAGAAAGCTGGACGTTCTCTGGAATCTCCCCGTGCCGTTCGCGTCCTCTGTGTGCCCAAGGCCAGATGGTCCGTTTCCCCGTCGCTCGTGGTAATGGCAGCCCGGTTATAATGTCCATCCTTCGTGCAAAGATCTGGTATCTGAAGAGCCCTTCTTCCTCCAGCATTAGTCCGGTGACATTTTGGAGAACAGAGGACACTCTATTTAGTTTTTATTGTTATAATTTAAAATGTACACTTACTACCAGGATAAATAGCTATAAACATTTTGAAGTATTATTATGCAACCTCAACAGTTCTGTCATTTGTATTTTTATATTTTGTTGTTCTTCTTCTTCTTATTTATTTTCTCTCTCTTCTATTCTGTCTTAATTTTCTGATGATCTGACATTAAGCTATAAGTTTTGTAAGTCTTCAGTAATAAAAATAATAATAATGAACGATTAATAATGTTTATAACAATAATGAAAACAATTTTGTTGGTTTTTGTTGAAGACTTTCACAGTACTGTATTTTTCTGGAAGTTATGAAAGACAGTCCGAACAAACCCAATAGGAATGTAAATGGGACTGGAGGGAATGAACCGACCAAGAACTGTGGGCTTTCTGAACTGCCGATGTCCTCCTGGCCAAGAGGAGGTGTGGGGAGAGAGCGCTGTCATCCGTCACTACGCTGTCATCCGTCACTGACTTTCTTTTTTACGGTTTCTTCTTCTGAGGCCTTCCATGCTGTTGAGCAGTGGGTCATTTTTGCGTTGAATGTACAGTCCGCGCACCGAGCGACACCTCACCCAGAATTTGGGTCGCGCCCCAGGTCAGCACACCCCCGTCACAGCTCACCTCGGGCGATTAGACGTGGCGTCACATGGCCAATCGGTGGCCTGCATGCAGACGCGCTTTTGTTCTGCCCCTTTTCGCCTGCTGGGCTGCGGAAGTTGGCGCCGGCAGTGGATGTACAGCGGCAGTGGATGTACAGCGGCAGTGGATGTACAGTGCCGGTATCTGTCCACCAACACTAATGAGTTTCCCCCGTCTCTCCCCTGTCAGTCAGGAGTGCCAGTTTGTTGCCTAGTGACTGTCAGAGTTCTTGTTGACAATCCCCCCCCCCCAGTACCGTGACAGAAGGGCATTTAGCTACTGGAAGCAGAAAGGGGTCTCCATCTGCCCCATCAGGCGCTTGTCGTGGGGTTCTTGCTGCCCCTCATAGAAACCCCCCAGGGGGTAATTATGCCCCTGTGGTGATCATCGTTATCTAACCCCGAGTGGCTGCTGGCAACACTTTGAGGGCTATTATGTCTTTGGACAAGGCTTCCAGATTGTCACGACACTCATCCGCTTATTAATCTATCTCTCTATTCGATTCTGAGTGTGTCGCTGTGAAGATCTGACCCACTGTATGCAGTGCAAGCGGCTGAGATTTACCTGAAGTAGCAGCCTGGAACCGTTCTATTCGAGTACCTAATGTGGCTGTACAGCTCTAATAGGCCCATCTCCCCTGGCATTTTGCCTTGCAAGTGCTCCAGTCTGTCCCCTTTACCTTTTAGTGCCTCCTGATCCTGACTGACTTCTATAAACGTCCCTTTGTGTGATTAGGGAAACGTTACAGAGGGTGCGGGTGGCTTTATATGAATCATCTGTTACATAAATAGGCTCACACTTAACGGCCGGTGAAATCACCTTGCTGGCCCTGGAATTCAAAGCCTCCTCCCCCCCCCAGTCTTCTTGTTCTGCCTGAGTGTTGTTGGTTATATGGTCTAGGGCAGGGGTGTCAAACAGGATGATGGCTAATCGAATGCAAGTGTTGATATGCTAATCTGCCATCATGGAGCTGCTATAGTACAGGGGTGTCGAACTCCACTCCTGGGGGGGCCGGTCTCTGGCTCAGGACGGGAGTTTGACCCCCCTGGTGTAGGGTTACCTCTTTCTCTGGCTCTCTGTCATGGTGGGTGTGTTCAGTGGTGGCCGCTCATTTGCTTGGTTATATTATCTGGAGTTACTTGCTGGCTGCAGCATCCAGCTCTGCCACGGTGGTGTAAAGCTCACTTCACCAGCCTGTAACATTCAGGGGGGGCGGGGTGGTAATTGACACTGTGCAGCTGTTCTAGAAGAATCCTCCTGGTGCGGGGAACAAGTGTGCTTCTGCTGTCTGGTGCGATGCTCACATCAGCCACCCCCCCCCCCCCCCCAAACAACATCTGTGACTGGCACTGAATGCCGGGCATAGACGTAGTACACGGTGTCTGTCTGTTCGAGACACGATACGGCCCGATTTTGCTGTCGTTCACCATCTGTCCTTTGTGTTTTCTTTTAGTGGAAGGTAAATGGGTTCAACAGACTGATTCTATGCTGTTCTCATACCAGGTTCTTAACTCCACCACGAGGGATGTTCACCTTCACCCTTTTCCACAGCAATCTCCAGAAGATCTCACGTTGTTCTCTTCACCCTGCAGACTCATCGTCCAGTAAGAACATGGTAGATTATTACCACATTCTAGGGGTGCCGAGAAATGCGTCCCAAGACGATATCAAAAAAGCGTGAGTAGAATCTTCCGTACTATTTTTAATCCTCAGACTTCGTGACCTAAATTCCCCACCAAAGTGAAACGCCTCTGTCCTCCTGACACAGGTACAGGAAGCTGGCCCTCAAGTGGCACCCCGACAAGAACCCCGAACATAAGGAGGAGGCAGAGAAGAAGTTCAAGGAGCTTTCTGAGGCGTATGAGGTTCTGTGCGATGGTGAGACCATTAAAGTCTAACCTAAAGGGCGGTTAATTACCCGAAACGTGAAAAGTGACGGCCATGCACTGTTCATGCTTTCCCTCTCTCCATATGAGTCACAGACGCATCACGAAAGCAGACCCTACCGGCCCTATACCAGTCGCTGTAGCTCTTTAGGTCTGGGCGTCACTGTCTGAGACCTGTGGTCTTCAGCGGAGTCTTGCTTTGTGTTGTGACTCATGAAGGTACGGACTGAGGGGGTCTGGTGAGTCTGAGTAACGGCAGCTCAAAGACAGGAGCGGGTGTAGGTGACAGGGACTCGTTAAATGGGAAGGAATCGTCGTCTGGGTCTGGGGTCTGGGTCTGGGTCTGGGTCTGGGTCTGGGTCTGGGTCTGGGTCTCACCAACAACACTCATTCCCCTCCTCGTTTTTATGGAGAGACGTTAATTTTTCAAACGTTACAGTGAAGGTCAGGGGTACCGAATTTGAGGGGCCCCCTAGTGACAGGGCCCGAATCTAACATAATTGGATTGGTATGATTTGGGGGCCAAATATCTCTAGGGACACCCCTGATGGAGGGATCAGACAAAATGATGCCGATCATTTTCACATTGTCTGAGAATAATCATTTTTTTGAAATTATTCTTTCAGTTTTCGCACATTCCGTCTTGCTCTCCATTAGGGACACGCACACAGATACTCAGTATATGTATGTGTGTGTATCTATTGCTTTGTGAGGACTCTCCATTCATTTCTCTGGGTATAACCCTAATCCCAGATATGACAGTAACAAAAACTTTTTTTTTTTTTTTGTGTTTTGTTTGCATTCACAGGTTTTTATAAAACTGGATTTCCTTTGTGGGTATTGACTTTGGTCCTCTCAATTATCTCACACACACACACACACACACACATACATACACACACAGACAGGTGAGAGCGAAACGTCAGCCATTTCTATGACTCCATAAGAGCATTTCAGCAGGTTAAGGGATTTGCTCAAAGGCACAATGGAGGTGTGAATATTCTGCTGAGGATGGGATCCGAACCAGCGACCTCCCGATCACATGCCTAACTTGCTGAGTCACCCCCCCCTCACCCCCCATGTTCTTTCAGTTTTGTCGTCGTATAAACACGGTTTCTGTCCGGTCCTTGGGGACCCTCAGATGGTCCACCTTTTTTTTTCTTCCTCCCACAGAGTGCACATCTTGCCTTGAAGGGATTAAAATGTGAACTGTCTGCGGCTTCCTAGCGACCAGGTTACACTGTTAGAAACCACGAGGTTTGACAGATAACGGCCATTTCTTTAATATTTATATGATTATAGGTTGATGAAACAATCCACAGTAATAGTTGTTCTAGCAGATGAGCCATAGAATTCTGACCATCTTGCATGGCCTCCCGTGTGAATTTAATGCATTTTTAATACTCTCTCCTGCTGCAGCCAACAAGCGTGAGACGTATGACAGATACGGGAAAGAGGGCCTGAGCGCAAACGGAGGTTAGTCATCTGGGCTCGTGCAAAAATCCCGGCCAAGTGCATGCAGAGAAACCTGGGAACTCGTGTTTTTTTTTAAAAAAGTGCATACACTCTTTGTGTTTCGTTCATATGAGCCCTTGATCAATAAGCTCCCGGGATTGTAGCTGTCGGG
>JAABNX020000090.1:12065531-12076076 GCA_015163995.2 Mormyrus lacerda | reverse complement strand
GAATAGTGAATAGTGAATAGTAAACCAGTAGCTTTTTTTCTCTGACGATTTTCCCCCTGTAGTTCAAAAACGCACTGGTGAATCTCTGCATCACTCTCAGTCTGTGATAACGTTTATGAACCCGTGTCCTGCAATCTCGTCTAAAGTGTCGCCTGCCTCAAACCTCTTGCTTCCTGCTTGTATTTACAAAAGTATTGGGACACCTGACCATTACAGCCACAGGAACTCTTATGACATCACATTTTAAATCTATAGCCATGTATATGGAGCTATGACAGCTGTCACTCTTCTGGGAAGGCTTTCCACAAGTATTTCTAGTATTATTTCTAGTTCACAAAGGTGTTTTATGGGGTTGAGGTCAGGGCTCTGTGTGGGTCAGTCACGCCACAGAACACGTTTCCACTGCTCCAAAGTCCAGTGGCAGCGCGCTTTACGCCGCTCCATCTCGCACTTGGCCGTGCGCTTGGGGAAACCTGACTCCGCGACTAGGTGCTTGATTTTATACACAATGGGCCTGAATGAAACACCTGAATTTAATGATTAAGAGGTGTGTCCCAATGCTTTTATCCATATAATGTACCAGGCTACAGCTCTGCATGGAATTTGGATACATCTTTTTAAACATTTCAAAACACTGACAGATGCACATACACTACAATCCAGGATGTTGGCGTACCCATAATGCACCTGCTCTTTCCTGTTTATGTGTGCTCTAGCCGAAGATCAAAAGATCGCGAAGGAACGATCGAAGGAAACTAAAACTACATTTTTATGAGATTTACGTGGAGTATTTTTATGAGATTTACATGTACATTAAGGGGAAGCGGAGCCTGTAAGACAGTCGCGCTTCAGCTTAACTAGGCTCTCTGTCAGTAACGCGCCCAGGATCGATACGAGCAACACGGGGAAGGAATGAACTGCGAATGAAACGCCGGCAGCCGAACTCCGAAAGGGCTGTTTCCTGAATGACCATCGTCACATTCTTTCTTCTCTCTGTCTCTGCATCAGAGGTCCTGAAACTTCTAAACAGGCGTGTGGGAGCCGGTGGGGATGTGCACCCCCCCCCCCAAAAAAAAAAAAAAAAAAAAAAAAAAAAAAAAAAAAAAAAGAGAGAAAAACAAACCGATATAAAAACATTGATCACGTGCCGCAAACCCCCGAAGTAACAGCAGATTCTGTATTTCAGGGATACTCAGCTATGTGTGTGTGTGTGTGTGGGGGGGGTGTCAGATGAAAAAAGATTAAAAACACTTTTTTAATTTGGTGACCCCCCCCAAGGTCCGTGTCCTTCACTGGTGCCTGGGTGCCCCCTTCTGATTCTGGACTCTGTTAGTGACGTCCATCCGCTCTCGTGCCACGTTCCTGTTGACATCCAGCCTTCAGTGACTGCAAAGGCAGGATCCCGTTTGCTTTCACTCCTGATTTAATTTCCCCCTCCCCACCTCAGCCAATGTTTGGATTTCTCCAAAATCTAATTTCAGATGCTTTAATCAGCATTTAACACTATAATTTTCTGCAAAGGGCGTTTATTCACACGGTGCCTGATAAATGGAAATATTACAAGTCTGTATCGGTTTTGTGTATACAGCTCAATGAGGAGACACCACGAAGATGGATTCATTTCATGAATTCTTAATAATCACTATCATTAATCACTACTGCAAATCAATGGTAATTATCAATAAATACAAGCTCATACCATGCTCTAACTGTCATAGATCACCAAGGAACGCCTTGTGTGAATGTCAGTGAATGTCAAGCAGGGTTATTTGGGATGTGAAAGTGTCACATTCCTACTGGCCTGGTCGCCACCGGCACTGTGGATGTGAAAGTGTCACATTCCTACCGGCCTGGTCGCCACTGGCACTCAGCTGTTCAGCAGATGTGAACGTGTCATAGACCATGAAACGTGTCATAGACCATGAAACGTATCATAGACCATGAAACGTGTCATAGACCATTTTACAGCTCTTTTATACTTAATGTAATATTACTATTATGATTATTGTTTTTATTTGTCAAACATTTAACATTTGAAACGTATCTCAAAGTGCTAGAAATTAAAAACATCATAGTAAAAACAACAGAAAACACCACACTGAATGTATATTTAATTGGGGGGGGCACTCTTGCCTCACACCTCCAGGGTCAAGGTCTGAATCCTATTTCCGCTCTGGGGATGTGGAGTTTGCACGCCCCCCTTCATTGTGCAGGTTTGTGGAGTCAGGCTAATTTCCATCACCAATTATATATATATATATATAAAATTAGTGATGGAAATTAGCCTGTCTCCACAAACCTGCACAACGAAGGCATTGGACAGGCTGCCAGTTATTTTGAGTCATTTATATTTATATATTTTTAGTTTTAACAAGGGTCTGGTGGCTGAGTTTAAAGTGTATATCTTTGCAGCTGAAGTCAGTACCATCAATCGAATTATCTTCTATCAAGAACATGTGGGGACAGGATCATACCACAGGGGGCGCCAGAGTAATTTCTTCTTTCTCCTAAGGAGAAAATGTCAAAGGAGATTCATGAGACTGAACTTTCATTTGTAATAACAGTAGTACTGGTTTGATTACACTAGCTTAACTAGACTACACTAGCAATGTAGCATTGGTGTTTACTTACTAACAAAAACTTAATTTTACTTGTTTAAAAAATGTCAAAAGTATGATTTGACAAAGTTGCACAATGCACATTTGCCGTCCCACGGCTGTGTGTGTTTCTATGAGACTAAATTGTTTTGAATGTGCTTGCTGGTGTGTGGATTCAGTCATCAGCTCCTGGTTATTTAAACTGGATTAGAGGGCTGAAGCCAGTCAAGGAGGAGACGGGGGCTGGGGGGGGGGGCGCTCTGTCACACAATGTATAATGGGTCGGTGACCACAATCCCGGCTTCACAAATGCCAATTAAGTGAAAGTAATCTCGGAGGTGCTAATGTCCCTGCCCACCCCCGGCAATGAACAAGACGCCCGTAATGACTTGTCCTTTCCTCTTAGAGGAAGTGTCCCAAAATGCATTACTGCATGTCCACTTCACTCAAATACCCACAGCTACCCTCACAAAGTGGACTGTGACCTCATCCCGCATAGGAGTCATCAGTCTCCCTTACCGTACTGACCAAAAAAATATGCCAAAAGAGAATGTTTTTTTGAAGATGTTTTCCAGTCCAGCTGGGTTATTTATTAGGGATTTTATCCGTGTGGTGAATCGATAAAATCCCTCCTCTGTGTGCTTGTCACCATTTACATCCAGACCTGGCTTAGATTGTTATGTTACAAATCTACTTGGAGGTAGCTCTCTCTTGAAGGAATAGTGGAACATCTACTGGTCTTTCAGGTGATCAGGGCCCCGGAGAATCGGCATCACATCTCCAGTGATGGAAAGACATGGGAAGGCAAGGACTAAGACTAAGGGTCGTTCCCCGAAAACGTGGTGGCAGAGAATTTGGCACAGAAGTGTGACTTCTTCGGGACATATGAACCGGTTGATGTCCGGTTTAGAACACATGTTGCGTAATATATATTCACTGGATTTGAGCTGCATCAATCTTAACTTCATGTACTGTTCATTATTTATAATAAGCTACAGGGTTTTTTTTTTAAAGAAAAAATGAAAAAGTAGATTAAAAGCAACTCGGCAGAGAAGTCAACGCTCAAGCATGATAATATATCATTAGTGAGCTGGGATATAACTCACATGTATTCATTTCCTCAACTGTATTCATCCATCACAGGTACACATCCAGACAGGGTGGTTTATAAGGACTCACAGTCACACACTGTGGCGCGGGGGGGGGGCAGTCTTATCCTTAAAGGGCCGGTGTGACTGCAGGTTTTTGGGATAACCTGTAGGTCAGCTTTTCAAACCCAGATGTGAGGACTCTTCAGCCAATCAGTCCTCTAATTAGTGACCTAATTAGGGAGTCGCAGCGATAACCTGCATACACACCGGCCCTTTGCGGATAAGATTGCCCCCCGCACTAAGGGCTATTTAGAACCAGCAGATAACCTAAGCAGCATGTGAACTTCACAGCCAAGAGCCTGGAAATATGAGGGTGCGCCCCCCCTCCCCCCCCCGCTGAGAGCCACTATGCCCCCATCAGTCTTATAGCCATTTACCCCGTTTAGGCAGGGGGTAGGGGGCGGAGATCATTCCAGGCAGCACTAGGCTGGCGATCACCCTGGATGCTAGTCTACTGAAGGGCACATGCGCACAGTACGGGCAATGTAACCATTCCAGGTACCCTGGGAGACCCCATGCAACATGGGGAGAATTCGAACCCTCGACCGTGGAAGCGGGAGACAGTGGTGCTAATCACACATGGAAGTATATTTATAATAATTATGGGTTGGTGAATATCATTGTCTTATCCTATTATTTTCAATAATTTTCTTTATAATGACTCCACTACTTCTGACCATAATCACAATTAATCGCTTTGAAACATGAATAATCTTTAACATATTTTAAGTTGAACATATTCATAAGTTGTACTGCATTCCCACCAGTACAGAATTTCTTACCTTTGACTGTAAAAACCTCTTTCAATTTGTTAAAAGTAAGTCTGGGCTTAAGTTCATTGCATTGCTGTCTATGTCATTTCAGCCATTTGTGGGTGGGATTACATTACATTACCTCTCTCGCCTCTTCGAATTGGCTGAATTGGCGGAGACACCCGAGCTCCTGATTGGTTAGGGAGAGCTGTTGCAGTTGCTAGGATTCTGTTGCTAGGATCGCCGCCGTCTCCAGGTTCCGCAGGAAACATGTAATGAATTATGGATGGATGATTTTCTCAGAGAGGCCTAATCTGTAATGCAGATGAGCTCAGGCCCCCCCCCCACCTCTTCTTCTGGGTCCATTAAAAAGTCGGGGGTTTTAAATTGGGAGCCGGCATTTTCGTTGTCCCAGTTGCCACAACCGTGGCTCCAGAATACAGATGTCGATTTGTATGCAGAGGAAAGGTCAAAGGTCAATATTAGTTATTTGTTCCTGGAAAACTGGGGGAGGGGGGGAGGCTTGACAATGATTACTCTGATCCCTGGGATTATTTATAGAGGGGTGACAAAAGACTGGTAGGACAACTAGAGGAACCACGGGTGGAAAAAGGAGAATGTAGCCAAAGACCCTGGAGAGTGAGGGTGTTTTCACCCACAACTGTGAGCAATCACATGGATCCAGAAGATACACTCACAGAGTCAATGTCACAGAACACAGTTTGAGGATATTTGGCGTTATTGTAGAAATGCAAGGAATTGATTAATAATCGGATTCATTCTGCCCCTGGTGATGGTCGCAATCCAAAAAATAATGATAACGTTGATACAGGACATGTGCATATTTGCAAGAATGTGAACTTGTACACAGACCCGAGTTTTGCACAGTTTGAAGGAATATTTGGGATTTATACTGTAGGCATAAAACAGCATAAGTGTCACAGTATTCAAAGATGCTGTCAACGAGGTTTAGGCTTCTGAACTATGATTTTTGGTCACTGTGGTGAAACAGCCCTGCAGACGGCAGTGGAGTCAGTATCAGATTTTATGTCAGTAGTGTGTGATACATTGGCACACAAAAGAAACTTGTCTGGGCGACTGCATAGTGCATGTTTGTGGTTATATAACGCTTACATGTTATATTTAAATGATGCAAGTGGTTATTAACCCATATTATGACTGCGAAGTTTTACATCTAGTAAAATGTTTAATGTGTATATATGCAGATAGGACAATGACTGCGTGTGTGTGTATATATATATATATATAGATACATAGATATAGAGATAAAGATGGATGATATAAGTAGCATTCAGTTTTGACACAGCTTGCCCCCCCCCCTCCTTTCTAATTCTCACTTTCAATTTAGATTTTCATTCTAATTTGCAATTACACAATTGTCAGCGATCTCCTTATCGATTGTAATTACGTAGCAGAGGCTTTCTTCATCAAGCACGGAGAAAGCAATTTTTGTATGCAAATAGTTGAAGTCTCCGGTGTACAGGGACGCACCGGCGTGGGGGTAAACTCCATCGCGTCGAGTGGCAGGTCGCAGTATTGGGGTCGCGCTCCCAGACCTCTCCGGCGCTCTCAGAGATGACACTGATGAAGATGACCGGCAAGATGCCGGGGGAGGGGTCCTCACGCGGAGGGAACGTCTTGGCCAGACTGTTAATAGCCGTTTGGGAGCCTCGATATGGGGCTGGGGGGGGGGGGCGGTTCCCGCCATTACCTAGGACACACGGACCGCCAGCGGCCCATTTCATTGGCCTTTTTCGAGGGGGTGCCGTAGAAGATATCATTTGAATCCACAACACCTACAGATGTTTCACATCGCTTCTAGCTGGCTTCAAAGAAGAAAGGAGTCATGTAAATAATGAAAATTATGGGTTAGTAGACTCACTGCCCTCGTGAGGACAGAACTACGGAAAAGCGTCAAGATCCTATTTATACTCCAGGCCGACAACATATATCAAGCACATGGGATGTCAGCCTGCTGGCTTCCAGTCTGCCCGTTTTACGCAGCACGCGGTTTCATTTTCCACTAACGACGACACACAGATGCTGTGCTGAAGCTGCTTTTTACTGGGGATGGTGCATAATCAGGGCTTATTGACTTTGGAAAGTAAGTCTCTTTATATCCAATTTCCAGCGCTGGACCCCGAATTATACAGGGACCTGCGAGTTGTTTTTAATGGTGTCTGCAGTCTGTATTTTCAGAGAGAGCCATTCTCTGTTGTCAGCGGGATAATTGGATTTCTCGAGAAGCGCGGTTCAGCCTGCGCGGAATCCGTATGAGTCACGGTGCCGCGCATCACCCTTTAATGTCGACCCCGGAGCTGGCTATAGGACGGTGGCTCAGTGTCACGTTAATGGTGAACACGCCGTGCTTAGAACGGCGGGCCTGTCGGACGCGGCTCCATAGGATCCCGTTCCGGAGAACCCGTGGGCTCAGAATCCACTCAGTAAACATCACCTCACATACACATATTCATAAGTCTGCCTTTGAGGCTATCCATAGGCTCAATAATCTGTATTCAATGATTCTTGTCAGTTAAATCTTACCCTGTAATGTGACTTACCCTGATCCACCGAAGAATTAAAAGAATAAAAGAAATCCATTTGACCGCCTAAATCTGCCATTTGGGTGATGGCTCAGCTGTCAAAGAGTGATTAATGCAAACAATCTTTTCAAAAACTGCTTGGGTTGAAATGAGATTTGGCGTAAAATCGGTTTTGGGTCATAATGTCTTTTTAATGCCGAATCTGAAGAGCTGCAGTGGTACCTTGATCAAGGGCCCAAGAAAAGAACAGCTTTTATGACTGAGAACCTTTTGGCCGGGCCTCTGCCTCCAGAATGGATAGACAATAAGGATGGATTATCACAAACAGCCGGTCTTGATTACTTTTTTAATACACACTGTGCGTATTAGCTATGGACTTAGCGTGTTTAACCTTGAAAGTTCACAACAACTTGTTTAACAGGCTGTCATTTTCAGGTCCAAAAGGTTGGCATGCTCCCCCCCCTCCCCCCTAAACTTAAAAATGTGTTTTTTGGCACTCAAGCTTTAGTCTAATGTCACGTTCTGATTTCGAAAGGCGCAATCAAACCAAACAGATTTCTAAGGAATCAGAGAATAGAGAGACAGCGACTGTGGACCCAGGCATAAATAGTGGTGAATCATCTTAAACAAAGCCATGCACCATTTTATCAAGAAAAAAAGACATTTATTACATTTATTTCTGTACCAAAATCAATTGTTGACTCGGGTTATAAATGCCTCGAAGACAGTGCCACGGAGTTCAAATTGTAATGCTGACTCGATGGCTGACAGACACAGCCGTGTAAAATCCCACCAAAGCACCCCGTAAATCAGAATGTCCGGGGAAGCAAAAACCTACCCCCTGCCATTTACGCCAAGATGTGTATCCACACAAGCCTTTCATACCTAAAAACAGCACCTGGCACGTAAATGATTGATGGCATTAAGCCAATTCTGCAGCTGTCTGAGTATGACGGATTGACCTAACCGGCTCATAATTTTAGACAAGTAAGCTATGTTAAAGCTCTCAGGCCCGATAAGTCGGCTTGTTAATCCTGTCATTGTCCTGAGGCGTTGGTCCACCGAGGAATAGCTCCTCCCTGCCAACTGAAAAGCATCTACTCGGGACCGTTGCAAAACCACTGGCCCAGTTTTCTAGTGATGTCACAATGGACTGGACCATACTCCCATGAGTTCCGTTGCATTGATGTCGAATATCGTGAAGGTGGCGTCAAAAATGGGATACGGTTCATCGCCGTAGACACCACAACGCTGTCAGCATAGCAGATTGACGCGGGATAATGTGAGAGTGCTTCTTCACTCATAGTGACAGGCAGTGTGTTTGTGCCGCATCCACTTAAGCTTGGCGAAACAAGTCTGTCTTTCACCACGAGTGCGGAAATTATTAACGCAAAACTGAGAGCGACGCAATTTCAATATTCACAGTTTTCCACAGACGAAGCAACTTTATTCACAAGTTTTCCCCACCCCCCCTTTTGTTTACACAGATAGAACAAAAATATCTTTTTCTGTCATTTCGGTTATTATGTACAAAAGATTGGACAATAATGGAGAGTGCATGAGGGCAGCGGGCAGAGAAAATGGAGGGTTAAGCAATCAGCCACACGTACGGTTATCAAACGAGCATCACGGAGTGATGATGATGGAGAACGCACTGCCTATGAATGTCACCTTCAGCTTGGAAAATGCAAAGGATTACATCAGGATAAATATTTCTACAGGCGCCTTTATCTCAACCCTTTGCTGTGAAAACGTTAGATAAACAAACAGCTTTAATGTGGCGATAGTATCCTTGGCTTGTGTGCGGCCCCCGACCTCCCTGACGTACCTGTTTATTGACTGGCTTATCTGCTGGCCACGCGTGCTGCCTGACAGCCCGGGCACCTCCGGCACAATGGCGGTGTCCTCATGGCCATTCCCGGCTCGTTCCCGGGCTAATTCGCTCACATCTTACTCATCGCCCGCTGAGCCCTGTTCCCGCTCCTCAGACCTCTCTTTCGCTCACGTGGCAGAGGATGAACTCCTCTCCTAAACGGCATTTATTCCCCTCGGTATGGCTGCGGACGGATGGCGTTAAGACAGAGCGACTGTCGGCGTGAGTCATGTTCTCCGGATTTCACGAGCATCCATGTGGATATACGATCCAGTATCTGGCTTATAAATCTTACCATTTGCTTTCAAAACCTGTTTTTTCTAAACGTGACAGTTGATTAAAAAAAACCAAAACAAACGTAATTGGTGAAGGACTTGCACAGTTGTGAAGGTCTTGATAAGGATTTTATGGAAACGGTTCCTCAATCACTAGTGTTCGGGAAATCGGGGCGAAACCACTGACCCAAAAATTACAGGGCAGCAAATTCAAGCCTCTGCAATATGAGAACTTTACACCATTGGACCAAATTCCAAAAATCAAGATAAAACCCATTTTCCCAGTGAATTGACCCAAATCAAGGTGATGCTTGAAAAATAAGCGTTTCATTAAGCTACAGGTCATTAATTTCACAAAACAGATCTCACTGCTTGGCATCTAAAGCTGTTCTGTTCTATGAACATTAGCACAGCTGGCTAAGTGCGATGCCAGTGGCCGCCGTACGGCACGTGCTTTTACCATCTCCCAGAGCGACTCCTCCGCTACATGATAAGATGGCGTCACAGAAACCGGCACAAGATAAGTGTCGCTCTGGCAACCGATGCCTCAGAAGTCCCTCATCCGGCTCACCTGGCAGTGGCGCCTTAGTGGGTTAACATGACAGGCGAAACCAGCAGCATCACTGCGCATATTTAGCCGAAAAATCCCGCGGCAGGACACGGGTTGTGGGATACGGGGGATCACAGCACAGGGCGGGAAACACACACCGGCAGCAGCAATTGGACGTTAGCTAAAAAACTGAGAGAGCGACTAATATTTAATTAGCACAAAGATGGTCAAAGTACTAACAGCAGATTATGGAGAGCAGGCTTCATGTCTGATTGCATGTTAAGCGTATTACTGTGCACGGGTCCAAATAAAATAGTTAGCCGTCAAATACGAAACGTTATATTGCTTATGTGTAATTTATTACTGAAAATGTCTAGCCTTCACCAGCTTGAAACGAATGATGAAATGATGAAACATCGCACATCTTGGCACGGCTAAACACCTCTAACAGTCCCTAATGTCACATGAGGAAACACACTCACGCACGGCTATTTTTGACACCTCAGCCGGCAGCCAAATATTTTATAAGCCAGGATATTAGGTACAGCTCAGGTAAATACATCTAAGGTCAGAATGGCCTGGGCTCTGTTAGCACCGGCAGTCTAAATGTGACAATTTCCTGACCCAAATTATGATGCACACTCACAATCTAAAACCATTTTTAATCTGATAGTTACTGTACTCTATTTACAGAAATGGTGGTTTTTTTAAGCTGTTTTCATTATCAACATTGAAGTGTCAGCTTGGGAAGAACTCCAGAGCAAGACGAGAGAGAGAGAGAGA
>JAABNX020000090.1:12029295-12043268 GCA_015163995.2 Mormyrus lacerda | reverse complement strand
TTTGATTGCATTCACAGATTTTTATAAAACTGAGGTTATCCAAATGGGGACCTCAAAAGATGTCCCCAAAAGTAGGGTAGGTTTTAAAAGACTTTGGGGACAGTTTGATCCTCTAATGTGATCTATGCAAACCCCGACACACAGACACACACACACACACACACACACACAGACACACACAGGCTGTACAGTTACCGCAGCACAGTAAACATCTGGATCAGTGAGGGCTGCTGTTCCTCCCTGTGCTTGACCTCACTTTACAGCCCAACAGCGACCCCGGTGAAACTCGACATACCCTCCCACATACTGAGCCAACGGCCCGCCCCGGTCCTCACACGGCTCCGTCGTTAGCCGGCTTTCTGTGCCTGACCGCACATGGGTTACGCCGCCGGTGAGGGGACACCGTCTCACCACACCTCAACATCTCACAGCTCCTGACAGCGATGTCGCGGCTGAACACGTGCGGCAGAGCGGGCTGTGACACCCCCACCCCGACCCACATGTAAGTGGGCGCTCTGCTGTCACTCAGGACACCTGTGCTCCCCGGGTTGGCTGTGGCCTTTCCAGCTAAACACCGCATCCCCCTGCCTAAAATGAAACAAACTGCTTTTTTGTAATGTAATGAAATGGCAAAAATATCCGTGGCTCTTTGCAGGAAAGGAAAGCTTTTCTCGAAGCCTTCATGTCTTTTAGCAGGACAAATTCCAAGGTAAACACCAGAACATGCACTCTCTGTGCCTTAATGCGGTAAATGGAGAAAAAGCCTCAACACACTGCATCCCAAAATCTCTCCTTTACACCTTAACACCCTTCCTCCTCACCTACACACAACCCTAGTTCATCTTACCTTAACACACTGGTTGTTCATTACATCAACATGCTTTCTCTACCTCACCTTAACACACCCCCATTACTATCTGAATACACCTATTGTATCCCACCTTAACACACCCCTTTTCTATCTAAACACACCTCATGTATCCCACCTTAACATACCCTTTACTATCTGAACACAAATCCTGTATCCCACCATAGCATACCCCTTTTCTATCTAAACACAGCTCCTTTATCCTACTTGGACACACCTCTTGTATCCCATCTTAACACACTCCTTCACTATCTGAACACACCTCCTGTATCCCACCTTAACACACCACATTACTATCTGAACACAACTTCTATATCCCACCTTAACACACCACATTACTATCTGAACACAACTCCTATATCCCACCTTAACACACCACATTACTATCTGAACACAACTCCTATATCCCACCTTAACACACCACATTACTATCTGAACAGACCACCTGAATCCCACTGTGACATCCTCTCTGTTTAGCATCTAAACAATCTCTCCATCTCACTTCCTGCCTGTTCCTCCCACATTACTCCCTGACAGTACTCAGCGTCTCCTCCTTCCCCAGTGACTTCCCCACACACAGAAAGTCCATATCCATCCTGGTCACGTTGGTTCATAAACACACAAACAGCCCCGAGTGTCTGAACACGGCATTAACGGCCCTGACCTTTTACCCACGCCTGGACCTCATGGCCCACTGGCGATCCCTTGACTGTCCACCGCCGTGCTATAAAAACAGGGGCCCCCAGCATCATCTTCGTCTCTGTGCTAACTTCCTCTCTGACCTTAAACGATCGCAGACAGTCCACTGGGCGGACGAGCCGTATCGGAGCTCGTTAAACGGAACGCGTCCGCGATTCTCATTCTAGAACCTCCGAGCAGAATTCCGTGACTGGAATGTTCAAACGGGTCAGTGAATGACTGCTTCATTAGTATGTGTCCAGGCCTGGCCAGCGGCATGTGTGCGTGTGGGTTTCTGTCCTGGGATTGGGGGGGGGCGGCTTTAGCAGTCTCCAGTTCCTGGAGGGAAGCCCCCGCTCTTAGCGACCGTTGACCTGTGAAGTTTCCTGCATGGAGCCCCGCGGAGAACCTGCAGCTGGATGCGGAGCACATAACTCGCGAGTGTGACGCGCGGGCGTGCACCGCCGCTAAATTTACTCGTGATAAGAATTCACAAGTAATATCTGGTATTTGACTGACAAAATGCCACCATTTAAGATCTTAAATGTCAGAATAGATGCCAAATCCATCCATCCATCCATCCGACAGAGGGTGTGGGGGGGGGGTATGGCTTCCACTCCAGCATGTAAAATAAAAATAGGGAAACGAAATGGATTTTCATATAGCAGCTCAGTGTCAGATGTAGAAAGAACAGAGCAATGCAAGCCGCACCCAAAGGAAGGAACACTACTCTCTCCATCAAGGTGCATTAAAAATCCAGGGTTCAGCACCCACTGAAGAGCTGACTTCATTATAAAATCAATATCCCACTGCTCAGGCCCCCAGACGAAGGGCAGCGGGGGGGGGGGGGGGCTGGGCAAGGGTGGGGGTTAGCCAGTGAAATTTAAACTATTTCCCTGCATAAAAGGCACACTTTTAATTACGGACTGTATTCATTAGGCTGTCATCATGCTTTTCATGGCATGTTAATTAGAGCGGCCGGGCGGATGTAAATGGCCGTCCGAGGCGCGGGGCGGGTAAATCCTTTACCGAACCGTTAAACGCGCTTTTAATCAGCCGCGCCAGAAAGCGGGCGGGCGTCTGGCTTATCACGCCACGGGAATAACGGGTACGTCTGGGACACGCCTTCACGCCCGGGCACAGAAAATGCTCGGGGGCCGTCTGAGTGGGGGGGGGGGGGCGCTTAAACGTTTCCCGCGCGGCAGGAACGACAGCCTGTGGGGGGCGACGCTGAGCCACAGCAGAACCCAGCATGAGGACGGGAAAGACACGACAGCCCGAATTAGCGGTGTTTATAAAAATAAAATAGCCCGACTTAATCCGTCACTGACGTTGTGAGGTTTCCTCAAATTATAAATAGCTTGTCACTATATTAAAATATTACATTTATTAAAATTCAAACAATTTACTTAGGGACCTGAGACTGTCAGTTTAGTGAAAACAGTCAATTTATCACAGGCATTATTGTTATTTAATACTGTTCAAGAAAGCCATGAATTTTATTGAAAGGCTGCTGCACTGTATCCATCAAACAAATTATCCTCTCCGAAAGCAGGACCAAACATCTTAATGGTTAGACACAGCACGATAAGCCGTACGATGCATACTTAAGCCGCTACAGTCTGTTATTCTCTTAAGAGACACTTTCGGACGTGAAAGCCTACCCTACGAAAGACAATTTTTACAAACCAGCCAATCAGAAAAGTCAGAAAAGCACCACACAGATTCAGACCCTGAGACGGCTGCAGTAGGTTACGCTACGCTAAGCTAATTAGCGCCGCGCCGGTCTGGCACACGCACCCCGACAGATGAAAGCGGCCCTACCTGGTATGTGGCGGATGCCCCGGAGCTGGCGTCGCTGCCTAGATTGGTGAGCTTCTCCTTCAGCTTGTGGTGGGAGCGGTGCCGCAGCACGTAGACCCCCGTGGAGGCCAGGAGCACGGCGACAATGCACACGATGGAGATCACCGTCAGGATGAGGAACTTGGTGGACTCTGCCTCGTTGCTTCTCGTGGGGAGTTCCGACAGCTTGCTCTTCTGCAAGGAGATACGGGAGCAGGCGCTGCGTTAGCTCGGCGTCTAAAACCTCGCACTTTAATAGGCCTTTTGAAAGCACTTGGCACCTTGGTTCCATATTGGACCACAGACAGAGATGCGTACACCTTAATGGGGTTTGAAGCTCCTCTCCTGGAGGACTGTGGGATTGTGGGTCCTGTGATTTAACATGATGCTGGTTCACAGGATATGTGCTGGTACGAAACTACCGTCCGTATCAATGGTCGCGACGACTCGTAAGATGAATGAAAACTGTAGGGCCGGTGTCCTGCTGTCAGCGATGCAGACGTCGTCTCCATGGTAACGCAGGATCGGAACAAACACGTTTTTCAAATAAAACCAGAGACGGGGTGTTTAAAATAACATAAACAGCCGAATTACCCCATTTAGAACGAGGTGTCTCCGAAATCCCTGTGGGATTTTTTATTTTTTTTTAAATGACTCACTAGCCTGGCGAAAAGCAGTCCTGGATTTGAGTCGCACAACGCTCTCGGCGTCCTTGCGGTGACAGCCGATGCCCAGCCAGCTGGGGGCCCCCCGAGGGGCCCGTGGCTAACAGCCAGACGGCTTTCTGCCTCACTCCCACATACGCGAAACAACGTCCCCACGATCCGCCGTCGTCAGGAGGGGTAGAGACAAAAAGGGGTCCTCCGTGAATGCCTGTCACAGTCGCGCGCCCAGCCACTCCCACCCGACAATTATCGCTAAAAAAAAATGCACAAAAGGGAAAATAATCGGCCAAATTCGCGCCTTCACATGACGGCAATAATTAGCAACCCGTCGCTCCCCTTGCCACCCTACTTAAGCCATTTCAACACCCCCTTGTCCAGGATTTCATCATTTAATAATTTCCCGGCACGCTCTCGTAACGCGGGAAAGCGAAAATATGCCCGCTGAGGGAAAGCAAAATGACGTCTTCTGACAGAACGTCACCCAGCCTGCTTTTTAAAGGCCGTGACTCCAGATCTTTCCGGAACCCTCTTGGTGTGATACCAACAAAGAGGGCAGCACCGTGTTTGAGGCCTGCCCAGGTCAGTCCTGCATCACATGATCAAAAAGCCTCAATCAAACCACCTGTGCACCACTATTTACATTTGAATTAACAATATGTTTATATATAAATATCCCCCAGGATCAGTAAAGCTCATTTTATCATATTTATATATTGTATTTATATATACATATAGTTATATCAAACCTACCTCCCTTCACTATTTTAACAGAGTTAGGTAACATGTTTATTTATATTAGCTAGCTGCACCAATGGACCTGTAATTTTTCAACATACAGATCTTATGGAACATTTCACTGTTCTTTGTGTCACACTTTGCGAGATTCCCTTTCTGCTCTGTGTCTGTCTGATCGTGGAGCTGAATTTCAGAGGAGGCGTCCAGCTGTACACAGTCTATGTGTGTGTGTCGGCCTTCCAGCAGGCAAAGAGTCGATAAGGTTCCCCCGTCCATCACGGCGCCTGAGTCAAACCCACAGAAAGCCGTGGCGGGTCGGACCGGGCACACGTTGATTTCACCTATGTCTGCCTCTGCTGAATGAAACGCAAATTAAATAGTCAAAAGGACTAAAAGCCGACAATTAGGAGGAACACGGCAGAATAGCTATCAGCATATGCTAATCCATTTCAAGACCCTTGCTAACACATTATTCAGCGCATGGGGCACTGCCACTTAAAAACTAAATGTAATTTTAAACAATAACACTTTATTTATTCGTGGACGCAGTTATATTGAGTGACAGAAGTGTGAACGATGTCACATACTGAGTGCACTGATCCTGGAACGGGAGAAAACTTAAGCTAGCAACATTAAGTTAGTGTTTTAGCTGTTAGCGTGGAAATTGCTTACGGAGAATTTTAAGGTACGTGAGAAAAGCTGTCCACTACATTCTCCTGCGTTCTCAACAGCCTGTCACGTTTCATTTAGAAACTATTGTGACACAGGTAGCTTTTGACTGCTGTCATTACTAAAACAGGAAATTCATGTATTTAGAAAAAGTATTTTGATTATCTTACGTTACCTAAATTAATGTTTGTTTTTTAACATTATTACATATTCTTTCTAGTACAATATACTGCATGTGTTTTGGTACTAATATTTGAGAGGGTTTTTCCATATTTAACACACTGACTGACAGTGCGTACGGTCAATGGTCTTTCCCTGTAGCGCACAGACTACTGTATTTTAATGCAGTGACTTGTGCGTCGCTTTGGCTTGCTGTGGAAGTGCAATAGTGTCCCATTTTTACTGGGATTTCATGGTGAAAATCAAGATAGTGGATGGACAATGTCCTGGGCGGAGAGGTGGATGGATAAAGAGACAGTGGACGGAGAATGTCCTGGGCGGAAAGGTGGATGGATAGATAGCAAACATAAATAATAAGGGCTTAAACGGCCCTGAACGGCCTGAACTGAAGCCCAGCCACACACAGTGTCGCTTGTCTGTCTCCTCTAAGCCTACTTGCTTCTACCACTTTATTTGTATTTAATTGCACTATATTTATTGCTGAAGTATAAATTAGAAGGCAGGTATAAATCTTTGCCTGAAAACAGATCTGTCCAGCGTAGTAGGTCTTATCGGAATCAGCGGAAGCTTCCGGATGAAGAGGAACACAAGCGGCAAAGTGCGGACGTAATTATGGCTGAATGAAACAGCGTGTTCTTGACGGCAGCACTGCGGATGAGACGTCGTCAAGACGGGTATTACTGGCAAATGGGACAGTGCATTCTTGGGCGAGTTTCCTTCCATCCATCCATCCATCACCTCTGATTCAGCACAGGGTCACAGTGATGTTTAAAATAAGCAAAAAAGCAAACAGCATCTTATTTTTCATTTCTGCAGTCAGAAAACCTGCAAGTTAAAACTCTCCATTAAAATTGTTTCAGGGCCTCAGCGACGCTGTGACTCAAATATCTTTCCCTCCGTTAAAACCCCCACGCTGAACCAAGCAGAAATAATCATTTAAACTCTTCACATCTCCACGTCCTTTTCAGCCCATAGCGAAGAGAAAAAAAAAACCAAAAACAAAAAGTATTGTCTGAGTGAACAAGAGGAGAGGACTCCTTTTATGGTGAAGTGGATCTATTGTCCCTCTGTCCGGAGGCAATTGTACTTGCAAATTTTGAAATTCTGACTCGCGCTGGGGATTTGTGAGGCAGAGGAGGAGGGCGAGCGCTGGGTCAGTGAGGATGAGGTTCTGGCAGACTCCATGCAGGCGGGACCACACCCCCGCCGGAGCTCAGCCAGCCATGCTACCTTTAGCTACCGGACAAATACTGAAAACGCAAATGAAAAATAGAAAATTTAACAATTATACGAGTTTGTGTATAATTATGTGTATATCTCAGGACCTTGGCTACATTCCGAGTAATTTTTATTTTGTATTTGCTGTATTCGAACAGATAAACCACGACAATATAAAATGAATGTTGCAAAACAAAAGTCATATTTATGACGTTTTTAGAAGCCCCGTGAAACCTTGGCGATTTTAAACAAGCATTTATGAATGATTCGAGATTCGAGGCTACTACACTCACACGCAACAGAGTATGAGCCAGAATGACAGTTTATAAAATACTGCCAAAAACAGCGCACCTTCAGCCCAGAGTGGACCGGACCAGTCTGCTACGCGTGGGAAGGTCAGCCCTGACGGTTCACGCATTCTGTTTTTCTTTTCATGTGCGTGTTTGTGCGTCTCATTTCGGATCTGCGCTGGGGTGGAGGGCCCCGGTGCTGCTCCTCCTGCTGGAGAAGGGGCTTGGGGCGTTCGGGAAAGTTGCGCGAGACAAAGGGCAGATGGATTACAGAGGCTCTGGATTATTCTAATCATTGACAGGGGTCACAAGGAGAGCCACTCGTGCGTTCATCTGTGAAGTCACCATGATCTCCGGCGCCCCCTTCAGGGAGCCAAACCGAGCTTCGCCAAAGTCATCCTCAGCCTCCTTTTGCGAACATTAAAAACAAAAATTATATTTATCTGCCAGACAGACTCTCAGACCCACATGCACGGACAGCACACCCGTCACACCGGACTCTCGTAGCTAAAATGAGCGTAGCCCTTTTTACCTCTGATTTACTTATATGTGATTAAACAACCGACATGTTAGGCAAAAGAGGGCTTTGTTAGAGGAAGGGATTCCAGAAGGCCTTAGAATCCTCCGGCGAATCCGGAATTCCGGAATGTTCATATGAAAAAAAAATATTTTTTCTGAAAATCATGCAGCTAAAAAATGTTGTACTTATATTTTAGTGAGAGGACTGAATCACACACTCACACACACACACACACACACACACACACACATTGGTGTACCTATCTAAATGGGGACCTTCCATTCATTTCTATGGGAAAAACCCTAATCCCAATCACGACACCCTTAACCTCTACCCATCCCTAACCTTAAATATAAGTAACCCAAAAGAAAACTACACTTTGGGCATTTTTACTTTTTTGATTGCGTTCACAATTTTTTTTTTATGAAATTAAGGTTATTCAAACGTGGACCTGAAAAATTAGCAGTAAGTAAGGAAGTTTCAGGTTTGTGTAAATCCCACCCCCCAACCACATACATACATAGAGAAGACTGGCCTAAATTCTTTCAGCATCCTCAGGAAGTTTTAAATGAAAAAAAAAACATTATAAGATATAGGATGCTGTTAGAAAGTGAAACGGTATTGAAGACATCACTTCTATAAACAAAATAATTTAAATTGATAAATTAAATTAATCTAAAAAAAATGACATCTTAAAAAATAAACAAAAATACTACTTTGTTAGATATTTAAAAAATGATAATAAAAAAATCTGTCCGTGGGTTTTCTCAATAGCCAAAAAAACGGAGCATTTAATTTTTTCAAGACTTCAAGTAAATATATCCGCAAGACACACCATCAGTAAATAGGAAGATGAGTGTCTGATCTCACATTTTCCCGTCTCACACATCCCCGTGGCCTGTTTGACACACAAACTCCACTGGCATGCGAAGAACACAGAGGAAACAGCAAAACACCCTGAAGGGTGTAAATCCTACCAGGCTGTTCCATAAATACCCATAATTACTAATCCGAATGTCCCTCAATGCTTCATATATGCAGTCATATGTAACATGCTACTCCCAGACACACAACCAAAGGCTCAGCGTTTCCCTGCACCTGCTAAATATCGTAAATATCCCTGATCCAGGTATCGCCTCCACATGATAACGCCCCAACCGCGCAAACACACCCGATCTTGAGATCTGAGACACGGCTGGCTGTGTGCGCGGCGGCGGCTCCGCGATCGCGAGGAACCCGCTGGTGCCATGCGGAGCACGCGGCGGCCTGAGAGGAGTTATCCGGTTACCGGCGGAGTGAGCACGGAGCCCCCCGTGTGCTCCTGACCGCCGTGGGCGAGGGAGGCCGGGGCGCTCCGGTGCCGCCCGCGGCGGAGGCGCGGAGAGCAAGCGCCATGGAAACCGGGCGCCGGTGTCGGGATAGGGAACGGGATCAAGACGCCGCCGCGCACGGATCACACGAGCGCACGTTTACCTGGATCCATGGCTAGGGGGCGTCCCTGGAGGTAGCGTTTTGTCAGCGGGGCGGGGGCGCCTGGCGGCCGTCTCCTACTCCAGACACGGGGCTTCCTGACGGATGGCGGCCGTGGAGGCACTGGCGGCTGCGTTCTGACTGCATCCCCGTATCAGCCCTCGCCTAAAAGTTACCAGCCTCCCGTCCACTTCAGCAGCAACAAAGGCCGGGCGGCCCGCACTCGCTGGGAAAGGGGAGTGGTCTGGCTGTGCTGGGGTGGGGTGTCAAGGAAAAAAAAAAAAAAAAAAAAGCCCAACCCACTAGGACCTCCTGGCTCCGAGTGAGCGCGCTCCGTGGAGGCTTCCTGAGCGGCCATGTGCCGGCGGATTGCGAGAGAGAAAGAGGGAGAGAGCGAGGGAGGGAGGGAGGGAGAGAGCGAGGGAGGGAGGCTGCCTTTCTCCCTGTGATTACCAAGCGTGGGGCTAAGCCCCTCCTTATAGCAGCCGTCCGCTGCCTGTCTGTACCACATGTCACATCCACTGGTTGCTATGGCGATACCTCCACATGTTGCCGACGGTGACGGTCTATGGAGCGGGGGATGTTAATAAGCTGGTGGCCGAAGGGGAAAGTGAATGGGTCCTGGTTTTGTCACTCATTTGTAAAGCTGCTTAGGCCCCCCTTTTTCTCATTTTTTGTGTGAATTGTTTTCCCCCCCCCCCCCTTCTGCACCTCGCAGGAGCCCGACAGCGATTTAAGAAGAAACGGTGAGAAAATCTCAGAGCTTAAGATCGTGCCCAGGACCAACATAAAGACAGATAAATGATTTTTAAAACGCCATTTCGAATCTTTTATTTTCCCGTGATTGGCTCTGGGGGCCAATCTGATTGGCGCGCATTCAGTCCGGACTCCGGCACATGCCTTTCCCGGGTCTTTGGTCCCTTCGTACCCGAGGGAGCTCTTCTTGGCCGCCATTCTGGGCGCTCACTTCGCACGAGGCCCCTGTGCTACGCTGTCGTGGCTGCGAAGCGCGTGACGAACGCCAGGGCACGCTCCCTCAGATGGGAGCCAAAAAAAAAAGCGAACAACCTCCACTCATTCGCCGCAAGACGCATTTCCGGCTCATACAGCAACCGAAATACTACGTACACAGTTTGCGGGGAAAACATCACAGGCACAGTGAATGAAGGGTAATTTTATGGCAGAGGGCACAGCTTGGGAAGGGGGGGGGGGTTAACTGCCGAGGTGGGATGAAGGGGTCCTGTGAGGGGCAGATGACCCTAGGAGGGGTGAGGCCTCCCTGCTCTATCTGTACTTTCAGCCCCCCCCTCCCCATTGTTCTCTGTGCAAGGCTGCTGGAGACAGGTCAGGCAGCCCAGGGATGCTGGGGGGGGTCTGTGGGCTGAGCCATACAGCAAAGGGTCCTATATGGGATGTGGGGGTGTATGAGATTAAGGGTATCTAAACGCTTACTCAAGGTCACTGAGTTAAGGTTAACTGAAGGCTTAATCTGGGTCGTCAGGTGAGAGCTAACTAACCGCTGTCTCTGAGACACCAAAAACTCAACACTACCCAAAAAAAAAAAATGTTAATCTCCTACTATATGGTCTTCGAAAAAATAATTTTCCACGCCATTACAGAAGTGCAGACTTCACAAAACTAATTTCAAAATCAACATGGTACAACCATAATGGCATCGGTAGGTGTGAATCAAAGCGTTACGGCTATGGTGAATACAGTAATTGTTAAGATTTAAGGGCCAATTCAATGTGATAGTCACAGCGGCAAGAGGAAGGTGTCCTCAGTGACAAACACTGAAAGTGAGACCCAGTCTAGAAAATTAACTGCCTAAATTAGCAAGAAAAAAAAAAGCAAATAAAAGAAAATTGCTAAAGTGAAAAACCTGAAAACAGTGACTGTAAATATGAGAGCACGGGATTTTCACCTTTCGTGGAAAAAGCGAAAAGTAGCTTTTAGACACAGAAATGCTGCAGAAATGTTAAAACGTCTCCACGCTGTGGGCCCGGGGCCCGGTAAGGTCACGGGACCCGTGGCATTTCTCTGCTAGAGAACAGCAAATAGCAGCAGCCGGATAGCCGGCATGTAAGCGTAATCAAACAGGCTGGCGGTCTGGAGGTGACCCTGAGAGGGCAGGCGGACGCTGGAGCCCCACGACTTCATGGTGAACGAGTCTCACCACAACTCTCACAAGAGCTTTCATCACTATCACACAACTTAAATGGTCGAGTGATCAATCAGAGCTGATGAGCGAAACATCGGCACCTGTATCAGACAGGACGCTGCGAGCGCAGGAAAGCGTTCTAGTCTATTTCAAATAGGAGGAGGGTGAATGCCTGCCTTGGGGCGGGGCCTATATTCTACACAGACGCGGCACCAACACAACTTTCAGGTTTGAGCTATACCAGCACCGGGAATTAAATCGATTTATCAATGTTCATCTGATTTGAAATACGCTTTAGTTAGTTAAATGTTTGTTTTCTTATTTCAGCTTCTTGACTTTGATGTATGGCTTACAAAAAAACTAGGAATAATGTCATTTTTTTCCTTAAATCTTAGATCTCATTAAACTAATTGAGTTGCTTTGGTTTTAAAAGTTAAACTTTTCATTTTCAATCTCTGTCGCCTTGACTTTGATCTATGGTTTTCCTACACAAAGATGTAAAAGGGACATTTTTGTGTTTATAATAGCACAGCAGGCATCAACTTTCTAGGCAAGAAAAAAACCATCAGAACAGACATCACGCAGTACCTTTAATTTTATTTCTTTTTTTAATCGCCATGTTATGTCGGTGTAGAAAAATACATCTCTAATGCTAGATTCACTCGAAAACGATCAGCGCCGGTAAGTGAGGCTGCAGCCCTACTATGATTAAACTATCCCGCCCTGTAATTTACAGCCTCCTGTGTCCCCTCTGTCGCGCAATATCTATGTGCGGGGATAAAACGAAGAATAATACACAGTGTGCAGAGGGGCTCCGAACAAGGCCGGGAAGCAGGGTTTACAGGCCCAGTCAGAGAGGAGAATAACTGGCCGGGGTCTTCATGGGGGCAGCATTGGATACTGGCAGCAGCCCTGCATACACACACACACACACAGAGGCATGTCACCTTTTCCCCACCAATACTACTTCACTATTTACTTACTTTTCCTGAAAGGCTAAACATCAAACCTTCATTTTTCTTTAAAAGAAGACGAATGACACATCCGGAGGGCTGAAGGGCACGACGTGGGCCTGCGTGCGGCGTAAATCAAAAAGGGTCATCGACTACAGCCACAGCAGAAACAGGCGCTTGGAGAGACCCTATGGCGGCACCAACAGGAGAACCGGCGCCGTAACCAGCAACCGCGTAATTATCCCGGTCACTTTGGCAACTCGCCCCCCCCCGCCAACTAAAGGTGCTGTAACACCAGGCGGGGCAGCCGAGTTCCTCGGCGGCGGGGTGCAGCGGAGACAATTCCAGGCGCTCGATGACAGCTCCAGAAAACACAAGCAAAAGGAAGAAACGACGAAAGACAAAGGAGAGGTGAGCAGGTGGAAGTCGGCACGCTTGCCGACGGAGGAGATCTCCTTAAAGCGGCATTCTTCCCGTCGCTGCTGGGCACGCTGAGATTGCGTCAGGACCGGATCGTCTGGCTCAGCCTGACCTAGGGCTCTGTCAGACGCCGCAGAAGGACGGGGAACAGAATGGGTTTGGTTTCAATCTCGGCATTGTCGGTGACACGGAGCATTAACCTAATCCCCGTGCTGGTGTAAGCCCCTATTGGAAATACCGTACAGAACCCAGGAGTGTATGACTTTAAAATCACGACAGGAAGCTCCCCGCGGCCCCGAGGGAGACACGTGATTTAATTGCTGCACATTTGGTGAGAGGCTACAAGCAGAGAGGTGCCACTTACGTCTCACGCCACCAGCAGGCAAACTCACGACATGGCATGATGGAAGGAAATCAAGCACGATGAGCAGCAGGGCACATCCACGCTGATACGCGTGAGGCGAAACAGGCAGATCACGCGTGTTTCATACGTGACACGGAGCTGCTGACAGTGTGAGATGTTGCTCCGTGGTCCAGGAGGGGACATGAAGGGCCAATAAGGCCAGACTCTTTTGTGGCTCTGGGCCCGGTGGGTCATGTCTGATGCAGGGAATCCCAAACACGCTGCAGTACACACAGAGAATGACTGACACATGCACAGTCACACATAAGCATCCTTATAGCTACGTCCAATTGCAGACACATGCACACCTTCGTACAGAATCACAGACACGTGCACACCCTCGTACAGAATCACAGACACGTGCACACCCTCGTACAGAATCACAGACACGTGCACACCTTCGCACAGAGTCACAGACACGTGTACACCCTCTTACAGAATCACAGACACGTGCACACCTTCGCACAGAATCACAGACACGTGTACACCCTTTTACAGAATCACAGACACGTGCACACCTTCGCACAGAATTACAAACACATGCACACCTTCGCCCAGAATCACAGACTCGTGTACACCCTTTAACAGAATCACAGACACGTGCACACCTTTGCACAAAATCACAGACACGTGCACACCCTCGCACAGAATCACAGACACGTGCACACCCTCGCACAGAATCACAGACACGTACACACCCTCGCACAGAATCACAGACACGTACACACCCTCGCACAGAATCACAGACACGTACACACCCTCGTACAGAATCGCAGACACGTGTACACCCTCGCACAGAATCGCAGACACGTGCACACCCTCGCACAGAATCGCAGACACGTGCACACCCTTGCACAGAATCGCAGACACGTGTACACCTTCACACAAAATCACAGACACG
>JAABNX020000090.1:12009913-12027285 GCA_015163995.2 Mormyrus lacerda | reverse complement strand
CCCCAATTTAAGAGCCTTTGCTTGGTCCCTTTTACTTATTCCCTGGGGGGATCAATGCTGTTGAAGCTGATTGGCCAGGTACGTCCTGCTCAGCTCAGCTCCTCCTTATATAAGACAGAGGTGGGGGGGGGGGTGTACTCCCAGCATGCCGAGTAACGCCCTAAGAGGGCCGAGCCCCAGCGCAGGCTGAGGGAGCAGCCCGTTACCGGGTTTTGTTAACAGTGCTCTGTTGCCCCCCGCCCCTGCAGTTGTCATGGCTACGCCTCAAGTCCCGCCCCTCGAGCCACGAGCAGGGCACAGCGGCGGTGGACACCCACGGCGGCTCTCTCTCCCATGGCCAGGTGCCAGCACACACACCAAGACCCCCTCCCGGTCATCCCTCCTGACAGCCCGATACGGTGTCTTGACTCAAGGCAATCACCCTGATTTCACAGTTTAATTACCGCTAATCTGAAGGAGCCCGGCCAGCGCTAATGAGCCGGCGCCGATCGGGGAGGGGGGGTGCAGGGCAGCCGCCGACGTGTCCACCCCCCGCCCCACGCTGACAGCAGGCTTTAAGCTACTCTGATAACCAAGCACGCTCCACTCAAGGCCGCTGTGCGTGTTCCCCACTCATTATCTAGCGCCTCGCAGGGACCCCTGAAAGCTTGGCGCGAGGTCTGACCCCGCCCCTAACCCTGCCTTATTAAATATTCATGAGCCTCATTTGCATACACCTTCCAGTGCTTTTTCGTTTTACCTACTGTAGTAACATTATCAAACGATCAGGCTACTATTTACTGCAAACGATTACGTGATTGATTGCGATGAGGGCTGTTCGTACATGTTTTAAAAAATGGCAGGCAGATGTTCCAGCGACCTATCGAGTGAACAAAGGGCACGGGGCGTGATGCCATTTCACTTAGAAACGGAGTCTGCGGGATAGTGCCTGTTTTCCAACTTTGCAGATGATTTATTTGTTCGAGCAGGCGCCGTACCAGATTGGCAGGCTGGGGGTTTCGTCCTTGGGGGGAAATGGGAAGAGCTCCACCATCACCAAGGACACTTACTATGGTCTGCAAAGAAGGATGATCAGAGCTGAAGAGGTATGCGACCCATCCAAAAAGGAGAGGACCGGGAAATGCCGGAGGTCCGAGAAAGACCATCCCTCGGACGTTTCCGGCACCGACAAACCCGTAAATCAGCGCGGGGCCTTTGGGAAAAGCGTCGCGCCCCAATCTTACCGCCCCATGGGCGGATACGTGTCCTCTGCCCGTCAGAGGTGCCGGGCGTCTCCCTCCACCTTATCTCCGATCACATTAAAGCTCGCCGACTCCTCCCAGCTGCCGGCCCTATCGGTGGCTGCATCGTGTTAATTCGCCCGCTTTCACTCAGCGGCGCCACGCTCGATAAGTCTCTCCGCTGGCGTCCGTCTCCTTGAAGATCTAAGCCGCTTTTATGGTCTTAACATGAAGGGGAAGCAGAGACTCACCAAGATGCCTTTTGCTGCAGTGTTATCAATTCAATTAAGCTGTGGGAATAAATGCAAAGACTTATTAACCAGGGTGATTTAAAAATGAAATCGTATTTAAGCCTCCTGGTTTATATGTTATTTGCAAAGCAGGGATTGCCTAATCTAATAAAATATTTTATAATATAATATAGGCGTGTTGCAAATTTCACTTAAAATATGTGCCGCAGTTTAATGTATTTTCTGGATAAAGAAGACCTCTGTATGTGTAGGAAAAAGCCAGGTTACAATCCTGGAATGAAGGGAAATTGTTGTCCTCTCTCTCTCTGTCTGTGTCTCTCTCTCACAAACACCCGCACACAGACTAGTTACCTATATCCTTGTAGAGACTCTTAATTAACTTCTACGGGTATAACCCTAATCTTGACTATGACAACCAAAACCCCTACCCATCCCTCACCTTAACCTTAAGACAAAATACAAGATTTTTAGTTTTTTGATTTCAGGCGTAGATTTTTATAAAATTCAGTTTCCCCTTGTGGGGACCGGAAAAGTGGCCCCCATAATGCCAAAATGACAGGTTTTTATCAGATTCTGGGGACATTTAGACCCCACCACCTAATATACACATGGCAATACTCACCCACCCATATACATAGCATACACATACACACACTCTCTCTCTCACACACACACACACACACACACACACAACCCGTTAAAATAAAACTCAGGTATGCCCCCCCTCACCTCAGAATAACACACCAGTCCGCTTCTGCTGTGGGTGTGCCCACGTCACCAGGGTTGCCAGATGTATTCGGCCAGCGGTACGTCGACATACGGGAAGGGGGGAGGCGTGTTTCGCCACTTGGACGTGGGCGGGCCATTCTGCTCTAGCTACACCCTCCCCTCCCCCCCAGAACAACCCACACATCACGGCACACTCTTCAGGAGGGCCAGTCCCCCGGGACGGCGAGTCAGAGCCACCCGGCCAGCAGTGAGCGTATTTATCCTAAACGCATCCCAGCCACCCACAGAGACAGCGACCTGAGGCAAGCAGACCCAGCGGAGGCCCCGGAGGTAAAATTAAAAGTCAAAAATAACTTTGCATTTTGTTAGGGCAAGTATATTAAAGTGAGAGCAAGCAAGTGCGTGCCTGCGTGTGCGTGCGTGCGTGTGTCGGACCCGTGTAGGGCTCTGGCGGCAAGCAGACACACAACACAAGGTGGGCTGCTAATCACGCTACACTGCCATGCCACCAGATGACCCCCCCCCCACCACCACCTCTGCACCCCCAACATGAGGCTGACCGCGCACATCATTGCCGATGGGTAGCCTGCCTCTGAGGCGAGTCGACGGAAACGCCATCTCGCTCGGAAAAGGTCATCCAGTGGCTAAAGGTCATGAATTATAGATCTCCCCGTTAGATCATCACCAGCCTGCCTTTCAACAACACGCTGCCCCACCAGCTGCTTCTGGACCAATGCCACACTCTGATTGGCTCTGACAGAGCTGTCCGGCGCGACTTCACCCTATGGTGCAACTTACACACAGGGCTCGACCAATCCGGCACCTCGACCCGAATATTGCCACAGCCTCCTGACAACCACTGCACTGCACTTCCAGATTCTCAGAAACTTAGAAAATTGTTAGGACTTAAGGGCCTTATCCTGAAGGTTGTGGGTTCAGATCCCATGGCTGGCAGAATAATCATGCCACCATTATGGATTTAAGCAAGACGCCTAACCCCAACGGCTCCATGGACACCGTCTGATCGTGCTCTCGTATCCCACACTCCCTCGCCAGCTGAATACACGTGTCACTGTCTCTCGTGGATCTCTGGAAACCCACAGGGATACATAAAGCACCGCCTTGCTACTCTCAAACTCGGAAGCCTTCTTCACAAAGTAGAAAAACAATGACGTGAGTAAGAATAAAATATTCATAGTCAGTCTAAGCCTGGAACCACACCCCAGCTGGCATTAGCATTTTGATTGCGTGACAACGTGAAGCACCTCTCTAAATTAAATCCAAAACCAAGCAGCAAAATAATTTAATATTTCATTACCAAATTTCTTGTTAGCAAACCGACTCGGTGTCGGGTAATGAATTGGCTTTGCAATTGTTGTGACGGTGTGTTTCTTTCTTCTCGTCTGAAAGAAAAGAGGACGGAGGATTTCAGAAGAGGGGCTGCATCTTCAGGGATGAAACGAAACAGGAACGGATCTGTCTGCACCGATGTGCCGTCCAGGCCGGTCCCTCATCACATGCAGGATGCCGCAGTGAAAATCTGCCCCAATGAATCCAGGGGCTGATTGCCAGTCTGCAGACCGACAGAGTCTGAATTACGGGCATAGATCTCAGCTCACCTGATATATTTTGCATTAAGAAATGCACAAGTTACTATGCTATGGATTGACGAGATGCATTAAATCAAAGCCGAAAAATGACTTAAGTATTAGAATAAACTGACAGATGTAAAATGACGATCCAGTGACCCCCCCTTCCCCCCCATAACGGCAGGAATGACAAGCCTGGCTTCGGTGCCTTGACCACAAGCTGGGTGGTAATTGGACCTCGAAAAAGAAGCACCCTTGTATCCTGTGACGACTGTGATTGGTGAGCATAACGGTTGCGGTCTGATTGGACCTGAATGTAACTGCCGCATGTTCGGGCCCCTCCGAATCGGCCCCGGCCTTCCCAGGGGCCACAGATACCCCACAGACCAGTCAGTTGGGTGAGGGGCCTCGGGTTCAAGGTTATACTCTCATCAAGTCAGCAGTGAGATGATCAGCCCGATGGAACATGGACCAGGAGGTAGGTGACCCCCCGCCCAGGGGGGAGGATATGTGTGCGGCTTTTAAATGGACAAACATGTCGGAAACCCCCGCAGAAATGACGCAATCACGAGCAATTAGATGATAAAGGCAACCAAGGTCAGGAGGAGAGGGGGAAGCCACACCCACGCCCAAATAAGGTGCCTTTGGACCATGTGACAGGAAGTGCTCGCTCATCATATTAAGAGGCACTCAAAAAATCAGCAGCAGACGTGCGTCCCGCTGATTCCTGGCTGGCGTGAAAACAGGCCACTCAGGGGAAATAACCAGGATGCATTTTAATAGCGCGCTAAACAGTTTGTGTCCTGATTAAACTCGGGACAATTTACCCACGGAACAATACTAATATCACAGCTAATCATCATTTAAATAATAAAAAAGAAGTACATCAACACCCCCCCCCCCCGAAGCTCTACTGCCCCCTTTGCCTTAGTACACCAAGGGACCCCGTGAAACAGGAGGGGGCATCAACAGCGTTTTGTTATTCCTGAAGACGGACACCGGCGACGCCCCCATGATGAAATGCTCCTGAGGGGTGGGGCTTAGACAGCTCCATAAAATCCCACCCCCGCCCCACAATCGTCACCCAGATTCAACAATGATCAAATCTACTATTAAATATCAATACTAGACTATGGTATAATATAAGACTATGGGCTAACATGCTGAGAGGAGCCTCTTTCTTGTACCCAAATAAGGAGATTTTTGGCCATCGTCCTGGGGATTTTAAATGGCTTGGAGCAGTGTTTCTCAACGTTGTCCTCTGGTCCCCCCCCCCCAAAGAGCTGGGTGGGAGCAAAAATGCGGACTGTCTTGGGATCCCTGAGGACTGGGTTGAGAAACACTGATTTTGACTAAATGACTGGATACCTGTGACGTTACTGGAGGAACTCACGTAGTTAAAATAAAGGAGTGCTACCATCGTTTTTGCTGTGAATCGGTACTAATTTATTCTGATTTCGTAAAACACGCGTTTTTGCTCAAACAGCTGCAGCACCTCGGCCGCTGCACTCGCACGTCGGCAAACGGCTCCGATTTCGCCGCGGCACAGAAAACCGCCTCCTGCCGCATGTGTTTGTTTTAACCCGATTTGAATTACGCAATTCGCTCAATCAAGAGCTAATTAAAGGACAATTAATTAAAAGCTCAGCTGGAATGAAACCGAGGATACGCAACGTACTGTTAGGCGCCTGCTTTAAGCACAGTGAAGCCGAACATGATTAACCTCAACTTCTCAAGTGATAAAATGAAGGAAATACGTGGCGGAGAGTTAGATTTTCTAAGAGTAAAATTGTCTAATTTACTAACGTAAACTGCAGGACAACATTCACAGATCTGACCCTGTATCAGCTTATTGCTATTACTGGAGAAACCATTAACTGTACATTTAATATTTAATAGCAGCGAGATTAAACTAACAATTAACAGTTTCATCAGCATCAGTTTACATAATGCATCAATGCAAACGTCCGACTAAGTGCTTCATATGAACTTAAGCGCTGAAACATTTTCCGACTGCGCATTAAGGCTAAAATTAGCCTCAGCCTGGGAGAGGGATGCAAACGCCAAGGCCAAGCGCTGGTGATTTTTTTCCCGGAAAACAGCCCCGGGGGCCCTTTAGGTAATAAATGAAGCCTCTCTGAGATTTGTAAACAGACGAGCCCCCCCGTCACGGCGTGGAGGGCGTCTGAAAACAAAAGTCGCTTCGCAAATGTGCAGTTTGCTGGTGATGATTTCCAAAGTGAAGAAACTATGAAACTAGGTGATAGAATGACCCCCCCCTGCAATTTCTTCATAAAAATTAGCAGCTACCACAACAGGCTCTTTCAAATAATACTAGAAACTACAAAGTTTGTGCGCCTGTTAAGGCAGAAATTTGTATTTGCAAGTGTCTCTAAGGAGATAAACATACCAGTTGACAGCGCTAGTAAACCAGTCCCCCCTTTTTAACCTAGGGAGAGGCTTGCTGATGAAAACAGGCTGAACAGTGTGAGGTCCCTGTTGTCTTTGGTGGGGGGGGAGTGTCTCCTCCACCCCACTCACCCTATGTTGAGATTATAGCATGTATTTAAGTACCTGCAGTCCAATTCTATTATGTGGTTAACTGACAGCCGTGAAGGTTCCGGAATGGAGGTGTGATACAGAGACCCAAGACGGGCGCACACGCGCATGCGCACACTCACGCACACCCAAGCCTGTTTAATTTACCCGACGCCTCCTGCACTGCACGATAATGCGGAGCGCGGGGATTTCCTGATTAGCGAATGCGCAAATGTCAGTAAGCCTTAATTTGGTGACAAATAGCTTTAATATCGTCTACTAGCCGCACACCAAAGAAAAACAACACACACACACTCCGATTTACATTTCGCGTCAGCAAAGCCAGCGAATGCGAAACGACTCGGACATCTGGCTTTTTTTTTCTTGTTGAGAATTTTCTGCTTTTCACAGGAGAACGCAGGCGCCAGCCGGAACAAGGAGAGCAAACGGTACCGGCTGGACCAAACAGTGCGTGGCATTAATCCTCCGGGGGACCGAATTACCAGGAAGGCACGGAACAGCACTATAAATGCTAATGACCGGGGGCTTAAAAAAAAACGCCGCCGTCTTACGGACATCCAGGCCCTCCGCCGCGCAGACATAAACTCGCAGTCTCAGGACAGACTGTAAACCGTGTGTCTGAACACCACAATGCTAAATTGTCCCTTAACTTGCTTTTACCCAGAAACCCTTGAGGACTGATCATTATAAACGTTTCTCTGGGTGCACTGAAGCAATTTAGCTCGTGGAAGTTTTACTTACGCAAAAAATGTTCCGAGGGCAGAAGGGACATTTTTGCGTAAGTAAAACTCCCCTGAGCAGCAATTTAGGCTGAGACGGATACCTCCGGAGATATCCCAGCATGCCCCTGGCCCACCAGATTGCACGGGTTGAGCGATTTTTAATCAATTAGCTCAGTTTTTTAATGACTACACCCTCTACAGTCCAAACAGTGCAATAAAGCAATTCTAAAGAACAATAGTGCAATTCAAATTTAGATTTAAATTCAGATATATTATATTATTAATTTATTATAAGCGGCATTATTTCATAATTGCAAGAATTAGCATACTGCAATTTGCTACTTTCACACAAAGAGTCGAAAAAAAAAATTAAACTGTTTGACTAATTAGCTAGGTTGTGTTTTATTTTGATTAACTCCTAATTATACTTCTGTGGTTGAACTGAAATAAAACACAACCAAAGCTGTTTTCAAAAGCTGCAAAAAATGTCATCTGAGTTCTAAGACTTCAGCAGATAAAACGGCGCCTTCGAGCTGAAGATGAGAACCAATTAAAAAAAGACAGCAAATACTAATCAGGGATGTGGCTCAATTAATTTCTGCCATTTATGGACAATAGATGTGTCCTTTTATTTACAATACATTATTGTATGGCTTCTTCCTCCCTAATAATTTCAAACTGAAAAAAGTGGTTTATGTCCACGTGGGAAAAAAAATCTGATTAATAAATTCTGCAGTATGGTGACTGTAGATGAGCTTTTGCTTTGACCAAATCATTAGAGGGTGATTTGATTTGATTCTACTGCAGTTTAAGGTCTGGACCAATGAAAGAAATGCTCCGGGTTCTAGCCTCAGGGGAACGTGTCTCTTTTGAACCATTTAAAAGGGTTTTTAACCGCAACTGCTGGGCTGTTCTCTGAGTATCATATAACAGCCACTCATGCTACATTCCAGCCAGTCCATCACACTCCTGTGTAAAAATAGTCAAAAAAGCTGTTTATTGGGGGAGGGGATATGAGGAATTTCTGATACATGCCAGAGACTATAGCAGTAAAATAAATATCGCAGGTTCGAATCCCCCACCAGCATGTCACCACTGAGGCACCCTGAGCAAGGTACCGTCCCCAAGCACTGCTCCCCAGGCGCTGAATTAGCTGCCCCCTGCTATGTCACGAAAGTCACATATGGGTTAAATGCAGAGGACACGTTTCGTTGTTGCGCACTGTGTGCTGTGGTGTGTTGACAATGACCACTAATCGCCAAAAATTCTAAAAAAATAAAATAAAATTCTAAATCTCCATTTGTGTAATTGAGCCATCTCTATCTCCATCTCCGTCGCTGACTTCTGTGTTCACGCAGGAATAGCTAGAACATCGACACACTAACTGGATCAATAGTCACCCCTGTGACATAACAGGACAGCATTAGAATGGAGCGGTCACGCGATTCCCGTGGCATTTTGGCCTCTCACCCTACCCGTCCCCATCGGCCGGTCCGGCCGCGCAGAGCCTTTCCCGCCCAGCACCTGTCCAGCATGCAGGGTTGATCCATCCTTCAACTTGCCTTAATCCTGTCTTGGGCACCATCTTCATGTTGCCTGACAGCAGTCGAGGGGATTTACATATCTATGACATATGTCATGTATGTAGCACGGACACCTGGAACTTTCATTATACCAATAATCCATCCATTTTGAAACTGCTTATCTTGGTCAGGGTTGTGTGGGGAGAGCATCCAGGGGCCCCCACACCAACCAATTATTTTCAAAATTTTTAGGGCCCTTTTCACTCTGGGGCCCTTGGAATAGCTCATGGGAGTTTTACTTACATAATAATGTTTTGAGGGCATAAGGGAAAATGATTGGTTCAGAGAGATAACCAATCAGATTGTTTAGGAGGTGGCTTCAAGCACCTAAAGGAGACAGGACCAACCAATCAGATGTCTTAGTCCTGCCTCCTCTAGCTGTTTGGACCAATCATTTTTCCTTCTGCCCTCAAAAGTAAAACTCCCATGAGCCTTATCTTGCATTCCATTATCTCTCTCTGAGTTGGAACTCAAATAAAAATGTCACTTCCCGTCGGAAACACACCTCCTTTCTGACGATTATGTTGGACAGAATTCGGTTGTCCTGGATTCCCCTGTGACGTCATTTTAACATGGCGGCTCACACAGTCAACAGTAATTCTATTTTATAAATATTTTAAATTGTTTATTTTGTTAAATGTATTAATAATTATAATGTAATGTAATTGCACATGGTCGATTTAGAGTAGTTTGACTAGTTCATCTTTCTTGCTTCTCAGAAAAAAGAATCTTACTGGAAATCTGGTAAAATATAAAGCAACGACACACAGCAGCGTGTTCATGGAGGCAGCCATGTTTGTTCCGAGATGTGTACCTCGAACGTGAGATTATTGGACGTGACGTCATGCCCCTCCGACTTCCGAGAGATAATTGAACGCAGGATAAGAATCATCCTTAGTTCCCTCCACTTTACAGCACATAGGGGCACAAACCTTAAACTGGATGCCAGTTCGTCGGAAGGCAATAAACACTGCTACTACCAATACTACTACTAATAATAATAATAAAAATAAATACTGGCATCGGGTCCAGGGAGTCTTGTGCATCCTGGGACAGCCACCAACTTACTCCTATTCCCCAAGATAAACAGTGAAGGAAAACGGATTAATTGAATATTAATCATGGTAATAACAATAAATGATAATATGGAGCTGTTAGTAGTTTGGTGTCAGTATGAGCTGCCCAGTCGCGATGCCCCTCCTGGGCTTCAGCCCCGCGTTTGTACCTCCCCATCACAGACACTGCTCATAAACCCTTCTGCTGTCATTTAAATGATACCTGGGAGACTGTGTGACAGGAAGGTCCCCCCCCTATCAGGGACGCCATGGGTAAGCGAGGGACCTGTCGGCAAATCGAACCCATTCAGGGGAGCGCTTCACTGTCACTCTGCCTTCTTACCTCGATTTGAGGGATGTCACAGGTTAATTTATATACCTCTCCATTCGGAGGTAAAAGCTTTATAAAGTAACGTTATACAACCGTGACACATTGGGGACACTTTATTTCCGCTAATAACGCGGCGCGAATTCATTTCCAGACGACTCATAGTGAGAAAAAAAGGGAAAACACCACAACAATTCTCAACCTCTGTTTTTGGTGATGGTTGCTGCAGTTTTTAAGTAAATGGACACACACACACACACAGACCCACAAACAGGTAGCTACGACCCAATGCGCATGTCGAAATGGGTGCGAGGAAACAATTAACACAGGAGAGCCAGCTGGGGGTGACAGCCAGTGGGGAATGGGGGGGGGGGGGTGTCATGCAGAAGGGAGGCTCGGGGAGTCGGGTGCGCTGACCCAGGAGGTGACCCAGGCGTTTTGTTCAGTTGTTATCAACAGCAGCGCCAGATGCCAGATACCCGATCTCAGCAGACAGCAGGACACCTCCAGTGCGATCCCAGCATCCCCTTGGCTGCACCGGCTCATCTGCATATCTGACCGGGTTTGTATGTGGCGCCTCGTCTTTAAAATGCCGCGGAATGGATTTTCCCATTAAATAATCCGATCAGTCTTATATTCGATATCGTAATGCAAGCTTTACGTTCACAATGTTCAAACCAAAACAGATGCTTGTACGGTTTCGTACGAAAAGACATTTATAAAGACATTTATTAAGACATTTATTTTTGTCTTTCCATAAAAGACAAACTGTAACTGAATGCAAAGCATGCTCGTCAAAGCACCTTGGCTCGTCAGAATGAATTTTACATTAATCAATACAAAAAATATATATATATATATCAATCCCTTTTAAATAATGAAGTATCATTAAAAACATCAGCGAGCGCCACTGAGACAGAACAGCATCTCAAGCAGACGCTTCCTTAGCAGGGAATTTGGCAGATTATATATTAAAATCTTCAATCTCACACAAAACGCAGCAGTAGGAAAGCCGCTTTTCACGCAGTAAGTTCAATCTGCAACCTAAAAACAGCTCTACTCCAAATTAATTTCCCTCCAGACAGCGTGAGACCTAAAGTGCCTGTATTAGACAGAAGCAAAGCATGAATATGGGGAATAGGATTAATTCCACTCCAGGGCGAGGCTACAAAAACCTCTAATATCGACAGTATTCTGCTATTCACGCCGTAGAGAGTTATTGCCACGCCATAAATAAATAAAATAAAAAATAATGCTTTAACCCTCGGATTATGAGAATACAAGCCCCGTTCATCTGTGAGATGGGCTTTTTTTCTCTGCTGGAAGAAAATTATTTGATTTATGTCAGCTGGGCAAAACCATTCGTTAGGTTGACGGTTCTTTTTTTTTGATCACTCAGAAAAGCGCTCAAGATAAATTTAAATGCAAATATATTATTTATGTACGTGTTTATGTAACAACACCTGCATCCATCTATTCGTGTCACGTAGGACAAACCGACACTAAGCTCCCGCAGACGTGTGTGTGTGTGTGTGTGTGTGACGGCCGGGGTGGGCAAGGAGACGGGCGGTGGTGCGGCGCTGTCATCGGCTCTGATACGGGAGGCTGGATGGAGCCCGGGACCCCCGCCTCAGTCTGTCGCCCCTCTCGAGCCAATGGCCGGAAAATCGGGAGTCGGCGGCACGGAATTATGTTCTTCTCGGCTGGTGTGAATGAGTGTTAACTGGTTACAAAGAAGCAGATCACGTCAATGCTGACGAGCAATGTTACCGTGAGTGCCATGTTAACATGCCGTAGATCTGCTGAGACCATAAAATATGAAATAAGATACACACACACGTTTCATTGCAACGCATGAATACCCACCATCGTTTTTGTCTTGTTGAACTTACCCTTATTCTTTTTTATTTATTTGTGCGTGTGTGTGTGTGTGTGTGTGTCTGTGCGTTTGGAGCATAATGAATCACCGTCTTTCAGCAACGTATAAAAAAGGGAAAATACAGGAATTTTTATACAGACTTACGTCCGTGACTCCTGCTTGTAGGATGCGCAGTCCTGATTCATTTCCCAGGTTATCTTCCTGTTTAGCTGTGGAAAAGAACAGGGATTCAGTGTGGAAAGAGGGCGATCAGGACGGAGGCAGCTTCTAAACTTATCATGCAGCCTGATTACACAACAGGGCAGGTTCCCCAAGTTTAAAGTCTCAACGGGAGTTGGCAGATTACTGAGACAGGCGGCCTATGTCAGTGGACTGGTGATATGACGCTTTCACCAAAACCTACTAAACCGTCACCAAATGCATTTTTCTTTGCATTCGATGCGTTACACGCTACGGAAACGCATTTATAAAATGATGCATAATTCCAGGCTGTTTGTTTGCATATGAATGCGTTACAAAGGGGGAAAAAATCCTTTTGTTGACACATTCGCCAGATGAAGAATATGTAAATCACGCGAGCGTGCTGAACCCTGTAATGTTCTCAAAAGTCTGCAATGCCTACCTAATTAGTATTTTAATCTATCAGAATAATTCCGTGCACTTGAGAATTTATATGCAGTATTCCATATAATTATGCACGTACTGCAGCATCAGAGGAATAATTTGATTGATGCTCTTCTGGGCGTTTATTCCGACGGCCGCATCGAGAGTGATCATATTGACAATGGGGACGCCTTAGTGGTCTGTCAGCACCCCTTTCCGGGCGGCCGGTCTGCAGGACCAACGCGGTGACTTGCCCTGGTGCCCCTCTAGTACCGGGTATTAAATTTTAATACTGGAGGGAAGAGTCTTGCCCCGCGTACATCCACTCAGACAGCATCTGCTTAATTGTACCTGATTAACTTCCACGCATTAAAGCCGCCCTTTATTTTATTGTTATTCATCTTGAAGCCGTATACAGCTGAGGAGGGAGGCGTGCATTTAAGCATTTCTAAGCGAAGTGCTCCGCTTACTTTGATGGATCTGCTGCGTTGCCATTATGCTGCATAATCTGTATTATTCGCCCGCTTAATCTACTTTATTAAAGTAGCCTACTTACACAAACAAAGTACCGATGGAACACACTGAAACTGACATTCTCCAGGCAGGTACTTGACGGTAATGAATATGCAACAGTGAAAATAATATTGCGCATTAATTTATATGATTTGAAGAGCAGTCAAATAAAAAAAGTTGAACACAGGATGCATTAAAACCACGTATTCGGTGATTTAATGGGGTTCTTAATACCAAAGATAGACATGCAAGATTTCTTTCCAAAAGTAATTCGTTTTCATCATTTAAGTAGCCCACCAATGTGTATTTACATTTTTAGCTGTTTACATAAATGTATGTAAAAGTACCGTCGTTTTAAAAATGAAAAGGATGACGAGAAATGAGTTTTTAAAAAAAGAGATGGAAGCACCCCGTACACCCGCCCACGTATGCCGGCCTTATTAAAATGATCAAATTAATGCACCCGTTATCATACCAGCAGGAGGCACCTGTGTGTACCAGTCACAGCCCGGCAGGAACACCCATATAAAAGCATATGGTCACTTGGGCAACGCGGAGGTGAGTCGGTATAACAGCACCAACGCAGTACGTATACAGCGGTTTTTGTGCATTTTGGGTAACTTGCCTCGGCGACAGACTGCAGTCGTAAATAACTGTGAGAAAGCGGATTTCTAAGCAGAAGAAGGCGGTAAATAATGTCCAGGAAAAAATAAAAGAAAATAGTGCTCAGTTTCGTAGGTTCCTCTTGGAATATTTCAGCTTTTCCATTCCGATAATACTACAAGTGTATCTCCATTGGCAATCAAGAGGGAAACTGTAGAGGTCCTAATTAAGGATTTTACCAGAGAGCGGCGAGTCTATTAAGCGGCTATGAAGTGCAGAGTTTTGCCATAATGAGCGTACCTTAGAGAAATGCTGGACAGTCTGGAAAACGTGAGGCCGGAGCTGTGTCTCGGTTAGTCGCCAGGCACCCTTTCAGAGGGCTTTTACACACACACACACACACACAGGTTTGTAATTATACCTTTGTTGGGACTTCTATGGGGAAAATCTAATCCCAACATGACACCCTCAACCCCTACCCAGCCCTAACCTTAACCATAAGTAACCAAACTATATATGAGACTTTTTGCATTTTTTGATTGCATCCACAGACTTTTGTGGGGACCTGAAAAATTGTCCCCACAATGTCAAAATAATAGGTTTTTATTGCATTGTGGGGGAGATTTGGTCCCCATAATGTAATATAAACATAATACACACACACACACACACACACACATGTATAATCGTGTGAACCCCAGACTTTTCTTTATCAAAGACAAACTCTATTACAGGACTAAAGGCATGCAGGAATGCACGTCGGCACTGGATGCTTTATTGGATCTTGCTTCTCCGTCCCTGTCACCCTCTCAGAATCCCCTTTCCTAAAAGATCCTGTTATGCCCAAGATGGCAAAGGGCTATTGATCTATTTACAGTCTCCGTCCCCCACACACGCCATCTCTTGTTCCAAAGAATTCATTTAGTTTTCCCCTGAATTTTGTATGAGTGCATTTCTCGCAGTGAACACATCTGTTTTAACAATACGGTAGGTGTTAAATTGAATTAGGTGTCATATTTGCGTACTTTCATATATGAGACAGGGGCGCGGACACCACACCTCCACGATGGGGAAAGCCACCCCTTATTCCGATAACGCCTGCCATTCAGGATTTCCTCCTCTTCACCGTGCGCCTGTTCCTATCCCCCCACGGACACGTCCTTAACCTGGAACGTCCCGGACTCCGGCTGTCGACGCTGGCCCAAATGCCTGTGCCCGTCAGAAAATAAAACGATCAATTAAGCTAATTAGCTGGCGTCACTGGAGCCCTTTACAGGAACGACACTGGCAGCCGCCAGTGCTAGCTTCACCGCAGCTGCAGCACCAGGCACGACAATGCAGTGTAGCAAGCTGTATGTAAAACTAAGTTAAATACAAATTGAGCAGGCTATTGGAGAAAGGCTCCCAGAGGCTGCCTGGTAACAGAGACCCGACCCCATCTCCTGACTCCCACCGCACACGATGCACGTCACTCCAGGGTAACCCGTAAGAAAGCCGGGTTCTCTGTCTTACCCTCCACGCAGGAATGAAGCGGCAGTCTTCTGACACACTGCCCGCCTCCTGTTACATCAGCTCTCATGGTGGGAGGGGTGGAAAGGGGGGCTTACAGCTCTGTGCCCGTTTACAGAGGGTTGTGGGTTCAAATCCTACAGCTGACCCCAAGTACCCCAGAGATAGCATCCCACCCAGCTCTCTGTCCCCAAGCTTTTCTCAGTTATACATCGCTTTGGACAAAAGTATAAACAAAAGGATAAAATACCAGCAGCCCCGACAGGCAAAATTCTTTATGTTTGCAGAACACGCTGGGGACCGGTGTGAGAGAACAGCCCTATAGTTTCTGAACGGTGGCTTGCTTACATAAGGAGATCTGTTGTGTTTTTTTTTTTGTTTGTCACCCAAGGTTAGATTCGTTTGTACGTGGATGTCGCTGTGGACCTCGCAATAGTTATTTAGCCCCTGATAAACAGCAGCATAGACGTTAAGGAGGCGTATTTCCTTTTTCTCATGACTGTACCGTCTCAGGTGAGAATAATAATAAGGAAACCACCCCCCCCCCCCATGCAACCCATTTTCTGATGACGTCGTACAAAGGCGTAACAGGACCCCCCCCACGGCGGCCTCAGCCACAAGCACGTGAACTTAAACGTATCAGAGTGTGTTCCCACCGCCGTTGAAAGGAGCATAAATGCGCTATTATGACGTGACGAGCCCTGAAAACAAAGGAGGCCCAGTGTCCATTTTTGCTGGTGTGTTAAAAAAAAGAAAAAAAAAATGCCCTGACATCTAGTGATATTTATAACAGGCTCTGCAAATGCCGATGTCAGAATCAATTTTCAAGTCATTCCTCAAATGATTTTAATTAGATATTGTTTTGGTTTCGCGTGCATTAATTTAATCTCTGATATCAACATTTCACCATTCAATCTGTTCAAATGATTCTTCTCTCCCTGTTCATATTGCCTTGAGTAATTTAAACTGCAATATGGAGCACAGGCAATATGAGACGTACAGCTTCGCAAAGGCAATATGATAATATGTAATAAAATTAAAAGCAGGGGATGGAACTGTATCTGCTGACACCTGGGGCTGGGAACTTCACAGGAGGAGGGCGGAGTTTCTGCTTTGGCGGGCAGGGTGGGGTGGACTTCATTTCATCAAATGAAAATCTGCAAATACCGCCTTGTGGTGATGAGTTTCCTTAGCTGGAGGATCTAGTAAATGTTTCCTGGGAAATCCTCAGGGGCTGGGGGGTGGCTGGGGGGGAGGGGGTCAAGCAGGAGTTGCCGTGGAGCCTTTATGTCAGATTAAGACCCAAAAATTGGTCAGCCATCATTTTACCCCTAACCTCCTGGCCCAGGTGAGGAATCAGAGCAAGTCAGCATGTACAGCTCATAAGCAATAACAGAAATTGCTCTAATATTTTTCACACTGTGACTCAGCTACTTAAAAGAGAGTTAAAACAGGGAGGAAGAGGAGGGAGCTATCCTAGGGCGCAATGGGACCTTCACCCGTCTCAAGGAAGATGTCTGGGGTCAGCCTAAAGATGGGGCTTTGTTAAATGAAAAATGATTGGTTCGGAGAGATAGCCAATCCGATTGTAGAAGAGGTGGGTCCAAGACATCTGATTGGTTGTCCCACCTCCTCTAGTTGCTTGGGCCCACTTCCTCTACAATATGATTGGTTATCTTTCTGAACCAATTATTTTTGTGTAACTCCCATGAGCTTTGTGATGACCTTGCAGGGTAAGCAGGCAAACCACCAGCTTGTTAGGATATCTAGGGGGGGTGTTCCTGAATTTTTGATCTTAGTCTTTTAATAAGCCTACGCAAGCAAAGAGAAGAGCATCAGATGTTCAGGAGGTCCTGCCTTTGGGGGTCAAACTGAGTCCATTTTAATGGGAAAAGCATCTTGCTTTCAGTCTTCCTGAGGCCTTAAACAAAAAATCAAATAAACACTATATGGCCAAAAGTATGTGGACAGACTCCTATTAATTTGAGGAATTGGCTAATTAAGCCAACCATCCCTAAAACAGGTGTACAATTATGCAATCTTCAACAACAAACGGCAGCATAATTTGCGGTTGTATAAATAAGATTTCTGCATTTCTGCCTCGCTAGATCTGCCTCGCTAGATCTGCCTCGCTAGAGCTGCCTCGCTAGATCTGCCTCGCTAGATCTGCCTCGCTAGATCTGCCTCGCTCAAATGCAATTGAAGTGATTCAAGTGATAGGAGCCATTT
>JAABNX020000090.1:11994521-12005747 GCA_015163995.2 Mormyrus lacerda | reverse complement strand
TTGCCTGTGCCGCCTCTTCACATTAATTTCCCTGTGCCGCCTCTTCACATTAATTTCCCTGTGCCGCCTCTTCACATCTATTTCCCTGTGCCGCTTCTTCACATCTATTGCCTGTGCCGCCTCTTCACATTTATTTTAACTTTGCATCCTGCACTGCTGTATGCGCTGAGCATGCGCTTCAGGGATGCGTGTCAGTCCCATGCACCCACATCATGCCGAACACTGCCGCATCACTGAATCACACCTGCGTGTTTCTGCGCACCTGTTTGCTTTGCGTAGCTGCCCCATGGATCCACGCGACTCACCCCCCCCAGTTTGAATCAACACAGCAACTATGCAAAACGATTAACTTCCCTGGTGTGTTTGTGCATCTAAATAGAGTCTAAGAAGGGACAGGGAGAAAAGGAGATCATGAAATGCTCACTATCTCACTCATTAACAATTTCCTCAGAGATCAGACACTACAGAAGCTGCCCTATTGCTGCAGCACAAAACATTGTCTTCCTGAAATTTCTGTCCTCTCTCTGATGATAAATTGGATTCCATAATAATGTGCATTAGGTATATAAAGCACCAACAAAGCTACGGTGTTGTTTTCTTTCTCCAAATGTCACATGACTCCACATTTTCATTCTGTAGCTTTTGCCACGCAAGTGAGCCCAAAAACTACAATTCCCACAATCCTTAGCATCACCTTTCAGAACTAATGACATGTGCAAGATGAATCCTAAGAACCAATCAAACTGGACCTCGTTCCGTACCCAATGAACACACAGGTCACAGAGCAGACGCAGACCTAATCTCTCTTAACCAGAGCTGATGGGAAGGAAATCACATTCCCCAAACCTTACAAAAGAATTTCTTTTTTTTTTTTCCAATTAGCAGTGGGGAGAAGATTTATTGCACTTTAATAATGCTCAAACTAAGAAATCAATCTCTTTTGCTGCCTGCTACATTCTGCTCAAAGACACCTACCTTAATTAATCCTCTCCCATATAGAAGAGCCTGATCGAAATAAATAATAGACTCCACTTTTCGTCCATATTTATAGTAATAGTAATTAATAGTAATTACAACTTTATTGATCCCCGTGGGGAAATTCTTTTTTACGCCTCCCTCAACTTGCTCTTTGTAGAACTCAACACACATTGATCAATGTGGAAGATTCTATTTTAAGACCGTATAAAACTGTCCTCCTTTAAGGTACAAGAAAGGAGACAGAGTCAGATTACAGACATGTCTGTTTGTTGTGGGATTCTGAAGCTGGAAGCTTTGGTACCGTACAGCCCATAATTAGGTGCCGATAATGTTAATATCACAGCATTATTAGAGGAATCATATCCATGAAACTGACTTAATTTTTTGTCCATACTCAGCACTAACAGCAGTATCCAACCATTTTTTGTTCTAGCGGCTTATTTTCTGCAGACAAAATGTCCTCTAGTATGTTATTGTTCTGTATCTATAATGGCGACTAGATTTGTGCCTTTTTCTGCTTCTCGGAATAATGGCGGATATGTTGCAGTCTGTCCCACGGTGCGCATATCATTCAGTTTGCCTGCTGAAGAGCCTGAAGGTCACCTAGTGTCCTCTGGGCCTTCCACATTAGGGCGCCCAATCGAGTGCCTGTTTTAAAACACACCCGAGAGACTACGGAGGCATTTCTTAATGAGCCAAAAGGATGTTTTTTTTTTTCTATAGTTATGAAACTTTGCATAGTTTCTGTGTGGTGATTTCGAGGCAAACCTTTCAGAAGGATGATGGTGTCATTAATTTTTCCCTTTACTTTTGTAGGGGGGTGGTGTGTGGTTAAAATAAAAAATCTGTCAGAAGAGCCAGTACGTGTAAAGACAGGACTGACCAAGTCGTGTGGACCGGAACCATGAGTCCAAGGGGAGGCCTCTATGAGCAGCTTAAATTGGTATCACCACATCTGTCCTTCAAAATTTAGGGCCAAATAAATTTTTAATGATAAAGTCTGTAGATCCCATCAGTGTAAATGATGCTTAGTGGTCTGTCTCTCAGAATGAATGCAGTGCGGCGTGGACGTGAAACCTTCTCTGTTCGCCAGAAATATGCAGGCTGTATGCAAAAATCACGCCGGCGTTTCTGCTCTTTTTTCTACATCTGCCTCGCCAGCCCTCCATCCCTGGGCTTCAAGAGACCCCCGAGGCTCTCTCTGTGCGTTGCCCATGGCAACAGAGCAACAATCACCACGGCGACACTCCCAGAGAACCCGGGTAGCATCAGGTGGCTCCTCCAGCAATATGGAGGCACCCCCACACAAAACACCCCCACATGCCTCCGGAAAAAAAAAAAAACACACCATGGTAACCATGGTAATCACGATTTTGTCTCCTTTTAGTGGCGTAAAGTGACGTTTTTTTTTCCCCAGGACCTTGTAATCCATACAAAAGACGACAGAGAAGCTAGATGATATTGGGTCTGATCTACCTCCGTTTTTGCTTTCAATGACAATATTTCCCGGCATTAAAATTTCATTTAGACGACTATACATATCCCGCTAAAGTCATTTCCAAGGGAAACGGCAGCCAAGCCGGAATCCAGGCCCAAGGTGACCTCATTACCGGAATTTGCTCTGGTTGTCATTAGAAATCACACACAGCGTCACTCAAAGAGTGGGTGGGGGGTGGGGGGGGGGTGCGTGGTGTCATGCGGGGACCTGTGACGCTCTGCACCTGTGAATCCCTGATCCACAGCTACTGTTCAGCCCCCCCCTCCTCCCCACACCCTGGTCCCCCTGGAGCCTGTGGAAATGCTGCCCCCCAAACCAAATGCTCCACTCACCAAGGTGTCCCTCAACCTCAAACCACCGAGATCTTGGGATTACAAAAAAAGCTGGAAAAGTGGCGGGAAAATGAGGATGATGTCATAGACGGTCGCCGCATTGCATTTCAAAGACCATAACCAAGGTGGGGAGAAAAAAGACCCATGAAAGTAATGTTTGAGGTACAGTTGGGGCAGCAATGAGACTTTGCTGAGAGCTCTGGCTCTGGTCCCAAGTATGTGTGTTGGCAGCAAGTTAGTGCCAGCAGGAGACCAGCAAGGTCATTTGTCATAAGCAGAAACGGTAACACTGGAAGAATACCTTATAGGACTTTCTATGGCAAGAGATTAGCATTGCTCTCTTAACACTGCTCCACACGTCTATCCCTCCATCTTACAGGGTCACCCTGAGCCTGGGGTCTACCACAGGAAGCACAGGGGACAAAGCTGGATGGCGTTACAGTCCATCACAGGTCACACATGTTAGTATTCATATCTTTGTGGGGACCATCCATTCACTTCTATGGGAAAAACCTTAATCCCAACAATGACAACCTTAACCCCCCCCAGCCCTAACCTTAACCATAAGTGATCAAACTAAATACAAATATAAAGTCTTTGGGCAAATGTAGTTTTTTTTGATTGTTAGAATTAAAGATTAGAGTTTTCCTTGTGGGAACCAACACACACACACACACACACACACAATGTGAGTTTAGAGATTCCAGTTCAACTAACCACATGTTTTTGGATGTCAGGATGAAACTGGAGGTCTTGCTACACAAGCAGGACAGCCAACCCCCCCCCCCTCCTCGAATTTAGACCCCATTATTATATATAAAGATCACACAATTTTGCACACCACACGTTGTATACCTTAGATGCAAAGACAGACTTGAACACTGATGTACTGGAGCAGAAACGCTAAAATGATCGACTTACTGAAAATTGGGAAGCTATTATCAAAAGAGTACAGTGACATTCACAGCACCTGAGGACAGACACACACTTAGCAGATCCATAGCAATACGCCACACTACGTTATATCTTAGAAAATGAGTCAAGAAGCTTTTCTACAAGGTTTACCAATTCAAAAGATCAATATACTGTACAGCAACCTGAGAAGCAAATTTCTGTCCCATTTGGATACATCACACCGTTTCATATTTTTCAACTGGTTTATGAACGAGCTGCTGTGGTCTGTGGTTTTCCATATAAATCACGACAAATTAATCTACTCAATACATCCTGCATACTGACTTTTAACAGAACATTAAATGCAAGAAAACCACGTCGCTGTGACCCCGATATCTTTCGCGAAAAAGGATAGAAAGGCAGGTGAAGCAGGAGGCGGGTCAAGCGGGAGGCGAGTGAAGCGGCGGGAGAAGCGGGAGGCGAGTGAAGAGGGAGGCGGGTAAAGAGGGAGGCGGGTAAAGCGGCGGGTGAAGCGGGAGGAGGGTGAAATGGCAAGAGAAGCAGGAGGCGAGTGAAGAGGGAGGCAGGTAAAGCGGCGGGTCAAGCGGGAGGCGAGTGAAGCGGCGGGAGAAGCGGGAGGCGAGTGAAGCAGCGGGAGAAGCGGGAGGCGAGTGAAGCAGCGGGAGAAGCGGGAGGGGAGTGAAGCAGCGTGAAGCAGCGGGAGAAGCGGGAGGCGGGTGAAACGGTAGGAGAAGCGGGAGGCGAGTGAAGCGGCGGGAGAAGCGGGAGGCGAGTGAAGCGGCGGGAGAAGCGGGAGGCGAGTGAGGCGGCAGGCGAGTGAGGTGGCGGGAGAAGCGGGAGGCGAGTGAAGCGGCGGGAGAAGCGGGAGGCGGGTAAAGCGGCGGGAGAAGCGGGAGGAGGGTGAAACGGCAGGAGAAGCGGGAGGAGGGTGAAATGGCAGGAGAAGCGGGAGGCGAGTGAGGCGGCAAGAGAAGCGGGAGGCGGGTAAAGCAGCGGGTGAAGCGGAGCTTACGTTAGGGAGCAGCAGCAGCAGAGAATGGTGTTGGGGCTAAGGGAGGGGAGCAGGAACCCGCCGACAGCCACCCTGTGGCCCCCAACCAAGTGTCACCCCCGGCCCTCTGTGACATTTACACCAATAAACACACAAACTAAAACCCCAAACACACATTGCTATACAGTAACAATCACACAGTCCCAGACATACAAATGCATACAGTGACACACCTAAACACACAAACACAAGTGAAACCTTACCAACACACACACACACACACACACACACACATCTGCCCCGCAAGAACCAGGGAATGGCGCCACCTTAGCCTGGCAATCCTGCGAGTGTCGGACTGAGCCCATCGCCCGGGCAACCAGTCCTTGTGTCCGTGTCCGTGTATGTACATGAATGAGCCTTACACAGGCCAGCAGAGTACCGAAGAGGCAGCAGAAACCGTCAACTAATAAATCTTATTTGGATCAAAGCCAAACGCACCTCCTGCTTTTAAGCGGAACATCTTTGTGGCCAATCTGCACAGGTCCGCAGGGAGACACAAACCGGTGTGGATGATGTTTCTTGCCATGTCTTTCTGCAAGAGTGCGGCCTGGGAGCCGGCGCAGGTGGGGGGAGGGGCGGTCCGCACGTGTTACTTCGATTTTATTTTCATTTCTTTCTTTTTCTTATTTACATGGGCTCTAAAGTCGCGAGGCTGGGCTCTTCAGCTTCCCGCCGCTAACAGGAAATGTATGAGAAAGCCTTTCTCATTATCTGAGTAATAGGGTTCAGACTCAGCTATTTACACCTCAGGGTGCTAATGCAACACATTCTAAATAATATCTTGGGAGGGAGGCATTTGTCTGAAATGTGTTGACAAGGAGACCGTTATGTGGGGAAAAAAAAGCATAATGATATGCCCCTCTCCTGGATACAGTGTATACAACCTTTTAGCAGACAATTATCCATCTGGGTTTCTTCTGAAGCCACAGCCCATAAATAAAAGAATAAATAAATACTAATCCCGGCATTGGGCCAGACAGAATGCGAAATCGCCATCCACACTCACAGTGTGTGACGGGTATTTTTTTTTTTATTATTTATTCTCCGGCAGAAATATAAACAGCTTACTCTGGGTTGTGTATTGAACCAGATCCTCACTTAATTCAGTTTCTAGAACAGCTTTTCAAGGTCTAAAACATCTCCAGCACTTCTGGGAAAATGGGAAACACTCCTTACTGTCGAACTGAGATGTTAAGTTACTATAATTCGCCGCTGTTAAAGCGAATAACGGTAAACTACAGATGGCGGCGCGGAAAGGTATCATCTGTGTGTATGAAAATGGTGATTGCCAAATTGTTTCATCACATTCTCAAAATATCTGGTCAGTCAAATGCGTTTGTGATGTCACAATAAAATCGCCGCGGCGATGGCCACAGCTGCTGATGAGAGGGCGGAACGCGAGGCTAGAGACACAAGGCATTACCCTGCCTTTCTCCAGCTGGTTTCCTATCACAATAGATGCTATGATCTTTGTGAATGTAATGCGATGAAGAACAACAATGAAGGCATAACCATTTTGTGACACTGACAATGACTGATTGATGTGTTTGGACAGGAGATATTTAATAATATTATCATGATAATATGATCATATTTCCAAACGAGTAGATAGGGAGACAGTTATGGGATTGAGTGTCATTTCACCGACTGTATTCCTGTGCTTATTTTGATATCCCACGGGGGCAGACAGGGGTCGTTGGTGTACGTCTGGTCACAGTTTGCTTGACTGGCTCACCAAGTCTCCAAGTCGGTGGAGAGACAGGGGAGGGTGTGCAGCCACCCCCAGCCCAGAAGAAAATACGACAGAATTGGTTTAAAGAGGACCCAGGGGCCAAGGATGAAGGACAGACTGGCTTCCTCTGGCCTAAATAATGAATATTTTTTCTATTTCTCTTTGCAAAAGCAAAGAAATCTTCACTTCAAGAAGGACTTGCATTCTGTGCTGGGCACATTCTGGGTCTCATAAGAGGAACAGAGATAATTTAACAGAACAATCTCACTCTGCCTGTGAAGAAAAGCACAAAAGAAACCTAAATCAAGTAAGATATTTATTCTTAGGTACGTCCTTCAACCCTGCTCAGGATAAGCAGTTGGAAGATGGATTATTAGTTGATGTCAAGTCAGTGTTGACTGCTGACCGTATAAATTCCATTGTTCCAGAATGTTCCCCCTTCTGTCTGGATGCTTAGACGATTGCGAGCCGTTGCTGGTCAGTCTTCATCTTTCACCTTCAGCTTTTCTAAGAATTAAGTTCAACAATTTCACTGGATCTTCTCATAAAATGCCCAAAATACCTTAGTCTGATCTGTTACGCTCTGCGTAACATTTTTGCCATGATTTGATCAATAATACACTTGCAGATTTTTCTTGCAGTCCATAGTATTCTTAAAACTCTGAGCATCGAAGAACAAAATCATCAATACTGTTCCTCACCTGCCTTTAATGTTCAGCTTTCATATCCATAAAGAGCCACAGGAAATACCATATTCTAAAAAACTATGATCTTTGTTCTTAGACATACATCAATGGCCTTGAGGTTTTTTCTAGACATTTTTCTTTTGCTGCATCCTTTGTTGTTGGTGATTGTTCCAAGTAGGTGAAACCTCTGTGTCTTCATCATGAACACTAATGTTAGCTGCCATTCCCATAATCTCAGAGCTCCTGACCCCCTATTCCATTACTAAAGGCTCCTTCATATACCTGACCTCATTAAATACATCATAAATGTTGACGTCTCTCTTGTGGAGGTCTTCTGTGTATTCGTTTTCACAGCTTGATCTTACTTCTGCCAGTTATTTGCCCATGAGGTCAATATACCAGCTCACCGTTGAAGCCTTTTTAAGCTCACGGATACTCTGAAAAACACCCCCAGTTTTTGTAAGTTTAGTTCCAGTTATTTTGCAGATATTGTAAATTTTGGTCTTTATCTTTCCCCACAGCTTTGTCTTTTCTGAGATTCCTTCTTCATTCTTGACAATTCCCCTGGTTCTCTATTGAATCGATGCAGCTCCCCAAACCGGTGTCTGATGTTTCCCTTGAAGGCTATTTTCACCAGGTCCCTTTTTGGAAGTATGGCTTCCAGTTTTCCTCCTCAGTTTGACACGAACGCTTCCATTGTTTAGCGATGAGATGACGGTCCTTCGGTCTCATTCATTGCTCTCCAGCTTCATCTCTGCTTCCGAGTCCATACTGGCCAAACGTGTCTCTCGTGTTCTCATTTCCAGCTTCAGTGAAGCTGCCTCCTTGTCACCGACAGTAGACGCTCTTTCCATGTCCTGCCAATTTCAGCCTGAACTTGATCATAAAACTTTTCAATTCCATCCCCATCAGGCGCTCAGGGATAAGGCCGTATAAATATCATTTTGAAGGGTTATCCACGAAATCGAATTGATATCTGTTGGTCATTCACAGCACTGTATCCAGTTAGGGTTTTTCCAGTGCACCTGCTTACTACAGAAGCCATAATGCAATGCTATTCAAATCACGGTCCTCACAGGCCAGGCACTGCTGATTTTCCAGCCTTCCTTTACCTGTGAGCCGGGTGTGAAGCCTCTGACCAATCAGAATCAGTAATTATTAAACTGACTACCCGGGAGAACTGAGAACAAGGCCTGTATTTGGAATCGACGGCCAGATTTGCAGAACCCTGCCATAGCATGTCCTCTTTGTTGACGCTCGCTTGAGTGGTCTGTCTGGTGTATCCGCCTGACTGAAAGTGTCCTAGCCCAGTCTGTTTAAGTCTGAGAAGCTGTCGACTTGTAAGTGATCCGTTTACCACATCCAGATTTCCTTGGATCATGCTCCCTCTGTACATTCTATGTTCCAAGAGCTATTCATTCTTGGCAGCTTCAGGTTTTCTTCTCCGTTGTGGCAAAGTCAGCGGTTGGACGTCCAACAGGCTTCCATCCAAGCTCGTCCTGAACACCAGCCAAACTACAAAGAATCCTCAGCTCTCCCGCCACAGCATGTTGAGTGCCTTCCAACCTGAAGGTCCTGTCTTCCAAAACTATATCGGCATCCCTTCTGGCGTGTCTGTCCATAAGGTTTTTCTCGGTACGGTACGGAAGTGGGTTGTCACTGCCATTCTTTGGCGCAGTCTGAAGAAACGTCATTGCCATTGTCATCGCTGTAATTACCTGCCTAATACTCCTTTAGCATGGGTGACCCTGACAGGACGTGACATAGCTCTCATATGATCCTCACACGCCTCCTCGCCCTGACAGCCATACCGTACCGTGAGGAAGAACATCAAATGAGATGCAACCTTACAAATGAAACTGAAACAAACACTAAACAAAAATAAAAATATATATATATATATATATATAAGAATATATAGAATAGTTTAGACGTGATTACTGAGATCAATGGAAACTGAGATACTCAACAGAAGCACACAACACCGTACAAAACATTATGTCTAACAGCCTATTCTGAGTGAAGTACAGCGAGAGCATGAAGGTCCTCACTTGACACCTTACGTAACGCATTTCTCATCCCGCCCCCCTCCAAAGAAAATGACTCAGAACAGAACCGCAGTCCCGTGGTTCTCGCATGGTTGGAGGGCGCGTTGCGCCGATGGGACAGAGCGACGGCTGTCCACAGAGGTACAGGGTTTCAGTTTATTGTCAATTTACCGTCTAACAGAACAGAACAGAACATGGCTGGCAACTTGGTTAATCGGCAATAATCACGAAATCTGAACAAGCACACCGTAAACGACTGCAACATGAGTTAAAGTACCATAAGAAGTCTATACATTCTCCCATCTATCTGAATTCAAACGACACGGGTAGGCAATCTTATCTGCAAAGGGCCGGTCTGTATACTGGTTTTGGGGGTAACCTTTAGGTTCCTCTGTTCAAACCCAGGTGTGAGGACTCTAATTAGTAATCTAATTAGGGAGTCACAGTGAAAATCCGCATATACACCGGCCCTTTGTGGATAAGATTGCCCACCCCTGCCATACAAGGTCACAGCGATTGTCAGAAACGATAAATTGCATTAAACCGCTAAACACAAAATGTTTCCAGTGCGTCTGTGGAGGGTTCCAGTTTTCCGATTTTAAGGTGCATGAAACCTGCGCAAGAGCTCCATGTTGTGCATCACGCTGACAGCACAAGCGCTCACGGACAGATCTATACAAGAAAACCGCCGGTTCGGGTGACAGCGGAGCAGAGTTTGAGCAAACGGTGCGGCGATTACCTGTGGGCTGTGGAATTATTCACGGAAATAATTCACTGTGCCAGTGACGAAAGGGCTCGCTTAGATGTCACTTTCAGACGACAGGTGTCCAGACCAGAACGTACCCAGCCGGACACGTCGCGTTCGGCATTTCTGAGCATAAAAAGGATATCGGAAGGTCCCCCACTAGCAAGTTGAGGGCTGCGTGTAAAGTGTCGCGAATGCGACAAGCTTTATGCCCTGGAAACGAGCCCCGTCACAGACAGATACAGAGATGTCGGCAAGCAGGCACACACTGGAGTCGCATTCAAATGAGTATTAAAATGAGCACAAGCGCTGCACCTGAAGCTAAAATTAAACTGCTTAAAATGTATACATCAAAAGACCGAAGCAGGTTTAAAAATAGTAAACTATCAAAAGAAGAGTGTGTGTCTGGGATTTGGGTTCCACATGCATCCCAAGTCTGGTTGTGAAGCTGCGTCTGACAGCACAGGTCAGAATTAGCACAGCCTGTACGGAACTCTGACTTCGTCCTCCTGATTTCAGTCACCTTGATTAAAAGCATTTGGCTCTGGTGTTTGACTTTTCACGGAGATCAGCGCTCGTCTCTGGCCATGATTCAGGCCGAACCCCACTGCCCAGTCTTGCAAGCTCACCTGCAGTGTCCCCTCTGCGGGTCTCTGGGTACAGGCACTTCCCATGCAGGGATCACAAAATATGTAGCCAGCACTAGGGACACCTTGGTGGTACCTGCAATGTCCCCAAAATCAGAAAGACCAAACCCTATTGGGTATCAGTTATGGCTTTCAATGCGATGAAGAACGTTTCTATGGATGGGATTCAGACATGGGAAGTAGGACAGCCTGGCAGCACCTGGCCCCGGCCATCGATGACCTCAGCGGGGAGTCGTGGGTTTTTTTTCCCCCCACTGAACCTCAGCTCTTTCTGCTTTTGATGAAGTAATTATTACCCTAACAGCATTCGGGCTCCCCTGGGCGACAGTCGCCACGGCAACGGCGGGTCGCGCAGGTAATGGCCCGGGAGGCGGTGCAGGCATGTCGTTCCTGTCGCCGGAAGCTTGCGGCTCCCTGGGAAACCGCTCTCTGTCGCTTCTCGTAATTGCGGCACCATTGAGACGGCAAAACATCAGACCACGTTCCTGCCAACTTTGTCCATCACAGAGCACAGGGCAGGGGACACCCTGGACGGGATGCCGGTCCATCGCAGGGCACAGGGAAGGGGACACCCTGGACGGGATGCCGGTCCAT
>JAABNX020000090.1:11873494-11901200 GCA_015163995.2 Mormyrus lacerda | reverse complement strand
TTATGGTTTTGATACCCTGGAGCTATTTAACGGGAGAGGAGAGTGAGTCATTCAGAGAAATCACAAATGCATTTAGGGGGGGGGAGTCCCCGGCCGGCTGGGCGTGCCTGAAAGTCAGACGCAGCACAAACAGAGACATGTTCTGAGACGTTAAAAATGGCCACTGTTAGTACGAATTGACTGTCTTGTGTTCCCTGCTCACAGCCTCACCTGATACACCCTAATTTCTTTCTTTATTATTTTCCACTCCCATAAATACTCCCCCCCCCCCCATACTGTCACTCCAAACAGATCCTAGAAGCCTGTTGGGTTGCAGTAACTCCACACGGCAACTTTCGGTGAGCCACGGCGGATTTTCGGCTTAAAATAACCGCTCTGGGCACCCAGCGGCATGCATTGCCGGTGCCTAATTTAAGACACAGTGAGAAAGGGGCTCTGGGAGAAACGGCTCGGACTGCAGCCACATCACCACCCTCCCCCCCAACCCCCAGACAGCTGTGGCACTGTGAGGTCACGAGGAGCCCCCCTGCCCCACAATGACTCACCCGGGGGCAACAATGGATAAAACAGGAGGGGCACGGGTTCAAATCCCAAAAGGGGAATATGATTACAGTTTAGCCTAAAGAAAGAAGGCAAGTCTGAACCAGGCAATGCGTGTCTGTAAAAACACCAACAGACTAACTGCAGTTAATCTGTTTATCTTCAATGCGTATTAAGTGTGAACCCAAACGTAGCTGTTGTTCAGCGGTGCACGGCAGACATATTTAATTTAACGCCAGGTAAGGTGTGACCAGTTACAGTGAACGTCAAAACCACTAATCCAGCCAGTATTTTGCTTGGCGCTTCAGACTTTTGTTTGGAACAAGTTTCATTTCGACGCTAAACAAACAGTAAGGTGACAAAGGTAGGCGGGAGGCTGTTTGGAGAAACATGAATTAGATCAATTAAGATTCATGAATTCATGGGCGGACCAGGAAAAAACTAATATGATGTTAGGGTTTCCACTGGCGTGGGATCAGAAACCGTGACATGTACACGCACCTTGTGATTACAGGTAGTTCAGATGGAGATCTTTGTGTTTCTCCTTGGCATGGTGACGCATAAAAGTGAGCAGAAGTAAAAGGCGTATCTGCACGTGCCAGGTTCTTACCCATGGCGGCAGCTCCGAAGCTGGGAGACCCTGCCGGACCGTTTGCTCCTCTTGCTCCAGGAAAGCCAAAGCTCTGTGCAGCCTGCCATTTTTATTTCCTTTATTCCTTCTCCACCAGAAAAAAAGGGCCAGCCCTATTAAAACCCAGCTGAAGCTAAAGGCGAAATACCCCAGCGCGTAAATGGGGAAAATGACGGCGAAGGTCTTGGCGAACTGAATCCACACTCGCGTGACATCGGCGGCGGAGGACCGCGGTTCCCTCTCCGGATCGGCGGCATGTAGCGGGTCCGAGGCGCTCCCCGGCGGACCGTGCGCTCCGTCTTGTCCGCGTTCCTGTTTCTTATCCCGGGAGCTCGTCCCGTCTGGATCCGCTTGGTGCGCCGCGCTTTTCGCCCCGGCGCTCATTCCCACGCCTTTTCTCTCCCAACCAAAAGTTTCAAAACGCTCCTTTGGGCAATAAAAAGTAACCAAAAATGTTAAAAAAGAAAAGTTCGCAACAAAGTAACATGAGCGGCGTGCAGTCAGTCGAGGGGGGTGTTCCCATGCTCGCCCGATTCAGTCCGCATGCCGCATCAACGTAACTTACGGCTCAATGAAACACCCTCCGTCAGGCTGCCCTTGATACGTGGACGGATATCCAGCCAGACAGCGGACCCGCAGAAACCTTGCCCCCGCCAATCGAAGGGCGATTACTTCGCAGGTTTTTAGAGATCCAGTCTCCGCGAATAGCTCGGACCTCGTATCGATCGCTCTCCACGTTGTCAGATGGCGTCCGACTCGCCCCTTTCCGTCCGCAACATCCGCGATCCCCCGGCTCCGGCGTACAGCCGAGCTCACGGCTGAGCGGCACCGCTTCCTCTCTCCACAGCCGGCCAACGCCAGAGTGCTGCCAGCATGCGGTGGTGCTTCCTCCCCCTTCACTACCACATCCTGGTGGAGACCGTCGCCTCTTTCACTCATACACACGCTCGCTGCAGGTTCATGGTTCAGCCCGCTACACCCCCCTCTACTTTCCTTTCTGTAACAGGAAACTGTCATTGAAAACAGGTCAAACTCACACAGTGAAATTATAGGACCACAGCTCCATCCTCTGGCAGGTTGGCGAGTTCGCTGGTGAAATAGGACTTCGTTGCATACCGCACGGAATAAGATGCATCGTAATACTTCTTTTCATTTCCTTTTTGTCTCCTTTAAATTACTTTTAAAATTGAAGTTACATTATACATTACATTTATTATTATATTATTATTATAGTGTTTAAACGTTTAATAGCGCTATATTCTAATCGCATATAAGGGCAATATTAATCTGTAATTTTAGGCCTAATATTAATTCGTGTCGTTGTGTCCATCCGTGCATCTTCCATGCGGTTATCTAATGCAGGGATTGAGTCCCTTTTTATCCTATTTTCCATTAAGTTTCAGTATATCCAGTCTGACTTTTTGACATAGGCTACACGGGCCTGCGCAGAAGTTTCATTTTATCTCAGCCATTAACAGAACAAGTATAAAGAACAGAGTAAGACAAAAATAGAACATCAGTAATGTCTAGTTTTAACAATCATAAAAAAAATCATAAAAAAATATCCATGTTTGTCGCTAAATGTCGCTAAAATATATATGACTGCACTACTATACTTTGATTCATCATTCAGCTTGCTACTGTACATCTGTATTGTATATATAATTATTTCTAGTTTTGTTTTTGTTGTATTTTGTTTATGTTTTATAACTTATAGTAGTGGTGAGGAGCATAAAGACTTTCATCGTACAATGGCAATAAAGATTATTCTATTCTGTTCCCTTAATTGCCATGTTGGTAAATTTTTACAAATGAAGGAGCAGGAGTGTGAGGACGACTCGAAAGGGGTAAGTTAAAAGTTTGTGCGGCTGCAGTTGCTGGGTCAACAGTGGCAATAATAATGTGCTTCGCGGGACTGGCTCTAGGCTCCACTGCAATCCAGTGCTGCGCGTGAAAGACAGGGGCAGAAGTCATAATGAGACGTGTCAAAAAGAATTTACAGTAGGTAGTTTAAACGAGACAAGCACATTCCATGATTCTAGGGGGAGGCCTTCTTCCAAAAATATACTCGATTAAAAAATACAAAATATTAATCTTGATACGGAAAAATTCAAATCTACTATAATTATTCTCTATAGTGTTTTTCAGACAGGTTTGAAAAGATAAAATGATCATCTTTTTTTTAACACCGGCAGGTTTTCTGTGTTTTCCACCTGCCTGAGACAATTCTGTGGTACCGGCCAATCCGGCATCTCCGTAAATTTATTTCTGCCCGGCCAATCCTGGTTTTTAGATGGTCTTTAAAAATAGCCTAGTGCTACTGTTAGAAAATCACGATGCACATTTACAGTCAGTCTGTGTGACCCTTTAGATGACACAATCCGGGAACGGGGTTTCTTTGCGCTCTGAGGTTTATGGCTTAATGGATAAATAGATTTATAAATCAAATGGGCACTAAATTACAAGCTACGTGGAAGGTAAGAGAATTACCACTAGATGGCAGTAAGCAACAAGAACCCATTCATACATGGATAGCTTCAACGATTTATTTGTAACCACTATACTTCAGCTGAAAATTAATTATAGTAGCTATAGCAAGCCAGCATTATTGGTGGCTGTAACTAGGGTGAACCTTTTGTGACTAAGCAACAGGGCTCGTTCAGTAAAAAAAAAAGGCACTAGCCCAGAAAAAAAATCTACAATCAATTTACGATTTCAAAGCACTTCGTCACTACCAGTTATCCAGCTATACAAAAATTTTATTATTCTTGCATCCTCATGTTTTTATGAAGTCCGCATTAGGATTCTTTCGCTATCCATTAAATCTAGTTGTTTTTTCATTTTCTTTTCTATCTAGTTTGATAACGTCTGTACTAATTCTTTACTCTGGAAAATGGATAATTACAGCTGTCAAGTTTTAAAATTGCGATCGATCGTATACTTTGGAGATTAATTACATGATTAATCGCATATATATTCATGTTGTAATAACATCCCATAGATTTTATTGTCTGTACAATTGAGTTATTCTAAATATAAGTCTGAAAATAAAGATAAAATTAGGTTTCTGGGACTAGGACGGTTGTCATTTATGGAATTCTCAAACTATGAGCATGATTGTTAAAACATTTGAGCTAACCAAATGCATCGGGGCTTGAACCTCAAATACCCAATCCTAATGACATGGCTTGCATTTAAGTATTTTATTATTTATAGTTATTCTGAAGTACAAGAAATATTAAAAGTATAGTGTGCCCCTGTAAGGTTTTGTGGTGGCTTTACAGACCACATCACATGGGTTCCATCTCTGGTCAAATGACACCTGCTAATTTGGCACCATGACTCAAACACTCCAGACTGATGTGTTTAGACAAGCTGCAGTTGCATCAGAAAGAATATAGAGAAAATAGTTAGAATTGTGACGCCATATCTGAGGGCAGCATGTGGCTCGGTGGGCTAAGCCTGTGATCACAGGGTCGCAGGTTCAAACCCAGCCTCAGCATGTCTGCGGCTCCTTGAGCAAGGCCCTTAACCCCCGGCTCCCTGGGTGCCCCAACAGGTGGCTGCCCTTCACAGACGACTTGCTCTACAAAAAGAGGCGTAAAAATAATTTCCCCACAGGAATCAATAAAGTTCCATTATATCTATAATAGTCCCATAAGTGGTGAATATTGCAAGGTCACCAGTAACGATGCAGGCAATGTGAGAGCAGTAATGCAGGGAAATTATTACATTCCTGCTTCACAAAAGAGCCCAACTCAGTTAGCCAAATCCTCATATTCTACAGATGGGAAAACAATTCATCTTAGCACAGTATGGACATAATGAGAGAATCACATGGTGTCTTTTGTTTATTTCCAGGACATCGTTCTGAACAGCTTGGCCATTATCAGAGGGAGATGATCAATGGCATGTTCAGGGACCTGGATACCAGTTGAGTCCCGTTAATTTTAGAAGGACCCCTTTTTCAAATAGAAAAATTACTGTAAGGAGATCAGGTATCGAAGATAATAAAAATATATAGCAATATAAAATGTGTATGTTGCTTGTTAGTTGAGATATTTTTTATTTATTTTTGAAAACCAGATAACATTTTAGGAGTCATTCATAAAGAAATTAACATCATTCATAACCTTTCTCACAACTATGTATTGAATTGCACCGATTGTGAATTAGTTTTTTGTCCCTTTTCCTTTGAGTGAGTTTTTAATTTCAGTAAACAAAGAGGGAACATTTGGTGCAGGCGTGTTGCCAGTTTCACTCTCAAGTTCCTGGATCAAACTATCTCTCAATATATTATTTATTCCCAGTAGGTCATGAGTGTCCTTTATCTTCAGCCTCAAATACATGGGTTTCAAAAGTGACGCAGAGTTATATCTTTTTTTCAGATCTGTTTATGCTTTTAAAGCCCATAGTGAAGCAGGGAAGCTGGTAGTGAAGCAGGTAGTGAAGCAGGCAAGCTGGTAGTGAAGCAGGTAGTGAAGCAGGGAAGCTGGTAGTGAAGCAGGGAAGCTGGTAGTGAAGCAGGTAGTGAAGCAGGGAAGCTGGTAGTGAAGCAGGCAGTGAAGCAGGGAAGCTGATGTTACAGGTTCTGGAGTTAATAACAGCTCTATGCACCCCCCCCCCCCTCCAGTCCTACTGGAATTTCCCTCACACAGTAGTAACCTTGAGGGAGATGATTTACCTGAAGCCTCCCCCCATCAAGAAAGAAAACATGGAACTGCTACCAATAAATTGGGCCAGATCGGCATTGGTGTCCCCTGCCTAGTGCCCTGAACCTCCTGGGATATAACGCAGGCTCACCATGAACCTGTACTAGATAAAAGGTTATAGAAGATGGATGGATAAAAACAAATAAGAAGCTGCAAATTAATGTGGTACTGATGGCACACGGACCATTTAGTACTGAATTTCTGACTGAATTATAGCGTTCAGCAGTACAGTTAAGAACTTATGACCTTGCGACAGAACCCCAGACTAATTTTTCTGGATTTCAGCAAATGTATTTCAAATAGTGCATTATAAATGAATGCCTTTTTGGGTAGCATTCAATGATGGAGTAAAAACAAGTGCAATGTCACATTCTGGAAGCTAGGGGGCAAAGTTAACCTACTCAAACGCCAGTGAACGTGTGAGTGACCAGATCGATCACCGAGTGAGTAAATGTGGACAGGCCTTAATCAACGGAAAACCTTCCATTATAATAACTTATCCTATTTTGTCTCATGTTGTATGTGTGATCTCGTATTCTGACCACTGAGGACACTCATGCAAGTTACGCAGTTTTTAGGGCTGGGATTTAGGTTTCACTTACGCATCAATCCAGAAATTTCCCTCAACACCATATCTTAAACACGGCCTGGATAAAAACTAATGAAATTCATATTTCATGTGTACCATTAATGTTGCATGTTACAGCAGTGATAGTGTTACATAATCAGTACTGTCACACTTAGATTCCTGTTATGGCAGTGCTAGTGTTACACTAGCAGCACGGAAACATTCATGTTACTGCCATGTTAGTGTTACATTAGCAGGCTGGAAACATTCATGATGCAACAGAGTCAGTGCTACATATTAACGCTGTAGCATAAACATTCATGTTAGGGTCTCAGTCACTCCGAACTTCCCTTCCGTTTACGATGCCCCTGGCTGACTGAATATCATACATCAAACAATCTTTTCATCACCCACAAGCTAAGGGCCATTTCTGTGGCCATACGTGGATGGGAATGGCCTGTGATGGGAATGTTGTAGAATTTGTTAAACTGGAACTGAGCCACCGTCCAGACAGGTTTAGTCACCATCTGTGACAGACCATAATGAACCCCCCCCCCCCAAAGGCCCCCCTGCGTGTGCGCACCAAATCCCATCATCTGTCCCAACAAAAAAATCCCCCCGTTTGTTATGTAATCACAGCACTGAATTTATTTTTTGTTTCTTCGCTAATGAACAAACTATTTATATATTCTTAGTTTTTCTTTATTAAGAATATTTACTGAAATGTATTTAACATGTAGGACAGCTGCCTGGCGCTCACTTTCATTAGTAGATGGACTTGGCTAGTAAGATAAATAGATAAAAATTTAATTACATTTTCCAGCAGTATAATTAGTTTTTATTGCTGGACTACACAGAAGGCTTCACTGTGGCCTCAAACTGTCAGGATAGTAGGACTGATTCCTGCCCTGGATCTCTGTCCACAGGGATTTTGTGGGATTTCACTTACAGTCCAATGAAATTTTAGAAGCTTTAGGTTATTTGGTGTTTCTAAATTTCCTTGAGTGTTTGTCTGTTCGTGTCTCCAGGGCTGCTCTCCCACGTCCCCAACCTCATCGTCCTCTGGTTTTAGGGTTGGGCTTCAGGTCAGCAACACTCCGGAGTAGATCATTCTTATAGAAAATGGATCGACGTATCGATATAAACCACTAAAACAGTCAGATGCAAAGTCTATTTGCTTGGTGAGGTGTGATTATTATGGGTCTTTTGCATCCTTAGCTGTTAAAAACATAATAATATTAATCACAACTTTATTGATCCCTGTGGGGAAACTCCTTTTTTGGGGGAAATTCTTTTTTACACCTTCCTCAACTTGCTCTTCGTAGAGCAAACTGTCTGCAAAGGGCGGCCATCTTCTGGGGCACCCAGGGAGCTAGGGGTTAAGGCTGGGTTTGAACCTGCGACCTTGTGATTACAGGCACGGAGGCTTAGCCCACTGAGCCACATGCTGACCCCAACATGCTCAGCAAAGCATGTTTTCTTTCTCGTCTTTCACACAATGCTAGGTTCCCATAACATAATTTCAGGTCACACACAAACACTGACGCATAACATGGATGTAAATGTTACAGCACTGATAATGTAACACTGACACTGCTGTACACTGACGCATAACATGGATGTAAATGTTACAGCACTGATAATGTAACGCTGACACTGCTGTACACTGACGCATAACATGGATGTAAATGTTACAGCACTGATAATGTAACACTGACACTGCTGTAACATGGATTTAAATGTTACTGTTACGTTCGGGTCGGGGAAGCAGGCGAAGGAAGCTGTGATAGGAGCAAAACGGGGGCTTATTAAAAAGACAACAGCGACAGGGCAAGGAAACAACAACGAAACTACAATGACAGACCCCCCCCCAAAGGCGTGCAAGCGAAGGACGAGACGAGACCAGGGACACAGAACCTGAAAAACAAGAGGAAAAACATCAATGAGGGAGCAGGAACAGGACAGAAACACAAAACAAGTACAGGGACAGGAACCAGGACAACACCTGACAAAGAACGGGAAACGCAGACAGGCAGATGAGGAAGGGAGACACATGGGGGAATACCAACAGGAGGAACGAAAGGGCCAGGAGTGAACAGAGGAGACACAGAGGGACGAGGAGCAGAAACAGGAGGGACAAAAACAGGATGCAGAAAGGCGAAGGGTGGAGCAACAATGGGAAACCAAGGGAACCCTGGCGGGCGAGGTAAGGCAGCCGCAGAGGCCACGGGCGGACAGGAGGACAGAGTCGGAGGGGATCACACAGGGGACGAGGAGACTGACGAAGGGACCAACAAAGGGGGTGAGGAGGAAGCAGGAGGGGACACTGGGAGAGGCGAAGTGGAAGACGGAGGGGACCCCAGCGCAGGTAAGGAGGAGGGGAAAGCCACAGCAGTCGATAGAGCAGCCAGAGCTGGGGAAGGCGCCATGTGACGCAGAGTCGGAGCGGGGCTACCCGCTTGCAGGCGATGAGCCCTCGGGGGGGACCCACAGGTGGCATCCGGACTGGACCTGAAGGACCTGCAGGCAGCCACCGAGCCAGAGCTGGGACCCAGCCCCTGCGATGGTGTCCCCTGCCCTTTTGGGACACCAAAAGGTGGGGTTCTGGCTGGGATCTTCCGTGTTGGGGAGAGGGCAGAGGAGTCATTAGTGCGGTTCCCGAGGGGTCCCACTTGAGCTCCTCCTCTACCAAGGAGAAAGGAGTGGTGGTCGAGAGGTCCAGGACCTCCTCAGGGACATGGGCCGAGGTTGCGGGCACCGGGGCAGAAGTCACAGGTGGCGCCGGGTGCTGCAAAGAGTGGAGCAGTAGCTGGAGGCGGAGCCTTGGGCTGAGCAGCAGCTTCAGACAGCGCAGCAGGAGGCGGTGCTGGGACCTCGGCCACAGGGGCCGGAGCATCAACCGCCGGGACAGGCAGGACAAGTGGAGCTGGCAAGACAGGCAGGAGGGCTGCGGGTGTAGCAACAGGCGACACCGGGACCTTGGGCATGGGCGGAGCCACAGCAGGGAGCTTGGGCGGTGCAGCAACCGCTGACTCTGGGCCAGCAGGACACTAACACTTATGTAACATGGATGTAAATGTTACACCACTAATAATGTAACACTGACGCTGCTGTAACATGAATGTAAATGTTAAGCGTTAATAATGTAACACTGACACTGCTGTAACATGAATGTAAATGTTACAGTGTAGATAATGCAACACTGACACTGCTGTAAGATGAATGTAAATGTTACAGTGTAGATAATGCAACACTGACACTGCTGTAACATGAATGTAAATGTTACAGCGTTGATGGTGTTACATTATCAGCACTGTAACATTTACATCTATATAACAGCAGTAATGGTGTTATGACACCTTTATTTTTAGTGAAGTGCTTACTAACATATTTGCCCAACTTCAGTATCACGCCACATCACAATCCGACGACGACTCACTGCATCCTATTTTTAGTGACATTACGATCATCTGCGACAATGAGCTTTCCACTCCCCAGCTGTACACAGCCGCACAGCTCCATTCCCAGTCATTCCCATGCGGGCGGGTTTATAACTACATGCTCTTCAGATGTGTTTCGTTTACTGATGATAATTCACCGCCTCCCATATAACTTTAGCACAGCCGTGTACCAGAGCACGATAAAACAAATGCTCAGTGGTTATTTTTTAATGTGCAAAACTCCTATTTCTTAGAGGAGGCTTCTCTCCTGCATCATATGTCCCCAGAAATTCTACTAAGGCACATGACACATTTACTGTTTACTTCCCATTGCCCACCCTGGGGTACCCAGTCCAGTCAATGTGTACCAGACTGGACCCGGAATGTATTTAAGCTCAAGTCTGTCACTGCAGCGCCTCCCCCCAGTCAGAAAGGGGGATCACATGTCCACAGGTGCATTCGAGCAGGAGCGCGGGAGCGGCTGAAGCAGACGGCAGGAAGCTCATCTGGCAGTGGGTGGCATGCTGGGTAAGTGGCCGCCCATCTGGAAGGGAAGGAGGGTGTGATCCTCCGGTGGATGGATGATGTCGGCGAGGAGAATGTGAGATTCTGGCCGGCGATGAGTAGAACTGTGTTTAGAGCAGTCGGGGATTAACCTGCCCCTTTTAACGCTCGGCAAATGTTCCAAGGAGAGTTGCGGGCGGAATGTTCTGGAATTCATCAGTGGACGCATATGAAGGAAAGAGAAGAAGGATCGCATATTCCTAGAATCAACCCAGACAAACTCTAACAGAGAAAGACGGAGACTGTTTCCGACTTTAAGTGTGTGATTTGTTCAGGTTAAAGGCTGGTTTAATAAATCACCAACTGCATAGTACGTTAAGATAGAAAATAATACATGCAGCCCAGATGTCTGGTCTGTTTTACCAAAAATAGATCCACTGGGAAATTTCCAGAGTTCAGGAAAGGAATTCCTACTGGAATTCTCCATTTGCTGTGCTTGGGACTTCAGCCCCAGTTTTAGTTATTTAATGTCAGTCATTCGCATGTATGACCCTAGACAAGCATAGATTTTTCTAGATTTTTCTCCTTTACCGCAGGTGAGTGACGCCTGGCACCTGCCTTAAAGGGCTACTGGATGTCCCACTGTCACACACTCAGCGTGACGTTCCAGAAGGCCAGACAGCTGGGATTAGAGCTGACCTGCTCCTTAAGAAGCAGACTTCTAAATGGGGTTATATCCATGGAAAGCAGAACTCAGGAAGCAAACAGAACAGTAGTGCGATCCACACACTAGACAGCCACCCCCAGTGAGGTGTCGACCCGCAGGTCATTAGCCGGCACGTTCATTAGCCGCTCCACAATGACAAACATCACCCTTCACATCTGCCATTTCCAATTTTTAAGGCTCTGAAATGAATCCTTTTAAAGATACACAGTGGTATTTAGTGGACAGCTGTGAGTTTAAGTGTCCTTAGATCTGTGTAACTCCATTCTCTGCAGATATCTCACGTGACTGAGTCCTGAGACGTGAGGTCAATACCTGATCTTCTCGCCTCCTGGATTCGTCATGGTGTCTCTCACCTTTGGCTTTCTCACAATCATATTTGAAATACACAACTTGACTTTCAAACCCAGTCTCAGTGTGGGCTTCAGCTCCATTTATCGCAGCGCTTCCCTGCAGAACGTCACGCCACGCCGCCATGCTGACAGCTAGAGTGGGCGAAGTCGATTTGGAAAAGTACCTTGGGTGATGGATCAGTCCAGCTCTGCCGTTGGACCGTATCACCAGTCTATCGTGCCCATATTGAACGTCAAACGCAAGTCTGCTCAACTGCAAACTATAAGGCATCAATGGGCAGGAATTCTCAGTAACTGAGACCAGAACAATGACATTTAAGCAAAATTGATGCGGTGGTTAGCACACCTCTGGGACCCGGGTTCAAGTCTCTGCCAGGATTCTGTGTGTGTGGAGTTTGCATGTTCTCCCCACGTCGTTTCCTCTGGTTCCCCCCCCCCGCGATGGGTTGGCCCCCCAGTCTGGGTTATCCCCCACCTTGCAGGATGGGCTCTGGAACCCCGCCCCCCAGAAATGGATGGCTGTTAAGAAGCCATTATGTTGTATTGTCACACTAATTGTTCACTAGACAGCTGAGATGAGGAGCAACGAGGAACCTCCTCTGCAATTAGGCACTGGAGTCTGAGACCAATTACCAAGAAAAGTGTAATTACAGGCGACGTCGTCTTCCTGGATTTCACTTCCCAGGAAGCGTTTTTTTGTGGAACGCACCTCCTGGCGTGCGAGCGGAATCCCAAATAAGCAGTGTTATTTTCCATCCCATTTGAAATGAATGGTGCATGCATTTAGATGGAAAACATGTAGACCTAGTCAAATGTGGAGCACCTGTTTGCAGCAATAGCAATAAAATGCAAATTTTACCGTGGTATTCCTGTGCATGGACAGGCTGCAGGGGAAGGGGGGGACAGGGGTGGGGGGGCCATCAGGCAAGCCTGCAGCAGGGAGTCTGAGCTACTCAGGCTGACTTTATTGTATGTTGTTATAGTAATCATTCTTCAGATTTTGATCATATTAATTTTATAGGTAGCTAAAAAGCTATGTGCATAAGTAATCAATATTTTCCTGGCCGCCTGTGTGACGACCAATTACAACCAGGCCTGGTGACCCACCTAGAGCGAAAATAGAGTATCAAAAGACACCTGACCTTTCATGCATCCAATAATAAACAGATGAACATTCCCTCCTTTACCCACCCACCTCCCCCTCCAATTTCACGTGCCAGATTCTTGCTTCTGTTCAGTCGAAGGCGCGACTGGCAGATTGATTGACAGACATCTGTGTGAAACCGACATGAATAATAGACCACCTGCTGGCGTTCTGCTATGTGACGCCAGAGAGCCCAATGCCACACTAACCTGGGCTGTTCTGCTGCTGATGCAGGGACACGAGGGGAACCACGGCCCACTGACTGAGCGAGCGATCTATTCTGTCCCTTTCCAAGGTCCCAGGATGAGGGGGTGTCATTAAGCACACTGGTGTTTATTAATGACACACGTCTAGGAGACAGCATTGAAGGAGATGGAAAGGGGGGGTCACTAGTTACCAATCCAATACCCAGGAGATTCTATACAGACTTAGAGTTGGTGTTGGCGAGGAAAAGACGGCGGTTTGCTCTTCATAAGATTTTAAGTCCAGTTCTACTGGTTCAGAGTTTTGTTCTGACAATTGACCTGAAGATCCGGTTCCCTAGATCCAGATGAATAATAGATGAAGAAACATACACATTAATAAAACAATTATTTCCCCCCCCCGAAGAATCCCTGTTTTTTTTTTCTTACCAAGGTCTTTGAGGGTCTAATCAAACCTCATTATCGAGTTCCCTTTCCCGCCACTGCGGGCCGCCTCTGGGAGTCCGTGATCGTCATTTGCTCAGCATGAGCTTTGAGCTGATCGAGTCTGAATGGGCTCCACCAAGAAAAACACGCTTCCCCAGCACACGACGTCCTGTGACTCAGAACACAGCTGGAGTCTCACAGAAGTCTTCCCTAGTGACGGCCTAGAGTCCCGTAGAAGTAAAACAAATCTGCCACTGGCTCTTTGAGAAGGATAATTAAACCTGGCGGAGCCATTTTGTCCGGAGGAGATATGCAATCTATCAATCAGCATGAGCGTGCAGTGTCATGTGACCTCTGTAGCAATTGGCTTGTGGGAAATGTAGTAAGGGTACCCAAAAATGTTTAGCGGTGAATCAAGGGTGAATCTCAATATGCGCACTTGTGTTCTCATGTGCCAGTTTTACACCATCTTCTATTACCGAAGACCAGATCCAATAAGAACACAAGAGTATGGTAAAAATCCCTGGATGTCGTTCTTGCCCCGCCCAAGATATCAAGGATACAATGGTTGCATCCTCGTCAAATGAGACCAATCCCATGATTCATTGCGCCCCAAGTTCATTCTTGGGAGCCAAGTTAGCAAGACCGGTCTTGCCAAGACCACAAGTGAGATCTTTGCATTCTTGGTATTGAGAAACACTCCAAGATCTAGTGGAGACAAAGGACTCTGAAGAAAAGTCCCCCAAAAGGCAACCTGATTGGCGCAAATATCATCTTACATTTATTCAGTTAAAAGGCCAATTGAAACATAAATTTGGAAGAATAATACATTTTTTGGGTCTAGACACTCCACTTAAGTTATGAAGGATAAAAAAGGATAAAATGATCATTTTACAGTGGCCTGACCTTAAGCTATGGCCTCTCTGTAATGCAATCAGTTGTCTACATTTTTCTCAGACACAGTAATTTAAAGTGCAGGGAATCTGTTCTGGATTCGTTATTTGGATTCGATACAGAAAATGCGTAAGTTTTGCCAGCAGCAAGATAGGGGATAAGTGTCCCAGAGAAGGTTATTTTTAACACATTTGTCACAGGCTTGACACAAGACCACATTCTCCGCAAGAATAGCCAAACTATTCCCCGAAAGCAGAAGAATCCTGTCCTGCCGAAGAACTCTGAGAGTTCTGTGGGTTCGGGTGCCAAACGCTAGCGCGCTTCCAGGAGACGACGCAGGCTGCTTTAAGAGGACCTCGCTGTGGCACTGTCCCTTACACAGGTCTGCCGTGTCCTGGCACCGTCCACACTTCCCTGGCTGCCTATTTCAGCCGATGAAGAGATAGCTGAGGCATTGATCTGTCCTTCACCGTCAGCCTACAAATATCTCCTGTTTATTCATTTGGAAAATGCTTTCATGTACTGTGTGTCCTGCTTTTACATTTTGTCTTGAATTTTGCATGTGATTGTGTCAGTGTGCTGTGTATTCCATTGCTACTTCATGCAACCAAATTTGCCCTTGAGATCAAAAAAGTATACCGTCCATCCATCCATTCATCCAAAATCACAGACTTTTGGTCTGGCTCAGGGGCCTTTTTATGGAAATCCATTTCAATAATACTGAGGTAAACCACACTAAATGAAACAGTATGGACCTTCAGAAGGTATAACTTAGTTAACTATTGGACTATAAAAATAGCAAACACACAAAACATTGTAAGGATGTCCGAATCAGAAATCTTATATGATTGTCGAAATCATGCACACATTTTAAATTAATGGATGGATGGATTTTAAATTAACCTGCAAATGGCTTTTAGAGGGTGGTGCAGTGGGTAGCACTGTTGCCTGGCAACTCTGGGATGCGGGTTTGAGTCTCTGCCAGGCTTCCATGTGTGTGGAGTTTGCGTGTTTTCCTCTGGTTACTTTAACTTTCCTCCACAGTCCAAAAACATTACCAGGCTAATTGTAGTTGCCAAATTGCTCAAAGGTGTGTATGGTGTGTGCATGTACGTAAACTGCGTAAGTGGTTTCTGGAGATGGACGTATAGATTATTTTCATCGTAAGTATTTTACTCGGTCAACTTCCTTGTGCGTTTCTTCCTTAACATACAGACTCTGCTGCCAAACAACATAAATGCAGTATCATACTGTCAGGACTGGTCCCTGTTTGTGCCGTTCTGTCCGTCATTTCTGTAAGTTCCTTATTTGGCCAGCAGGTGCAGCCAGTCATATTTGTGCCCCGGAATGTTTGCAGTCAGCCCCATGTTTACGAAGCTCCTCGGGTTTATGTTCTGCAATATTGCTCCTTGCTTTCCTGTGCGCTCCTGATCATCGCTGCCTGTGTCCTGCAATCGCTGCATCTCCTGTGTTCCTAGTATCTCCAGATGTTTGAGTCCTTAGTGCTTAATGATTGTTAATAACCCTCACCTGTTCCTTGTTACTCCTAGTTCCCAGTATTTGGTTAATTGCTAATGAGCCACGCTAGTCCCTCATCTTGCCCTTGTGTATATAAATCCCTGCCTATTTTCCCCCCATCAGCTATTGTATGTGTTTGTTTGTGTTCTTTGTCAGATGCCCACCAACAGTAAACTCTGTCCTAAGTCTGGATCATGCTCTGTGTTGCTTTGTTTCTGCCTGAAGTCCTACTTTGCTTCAGTGTCGCCTTCATTAAGACCTCTGATGGTCGCATTAGCGCTCAGTGTTTCGTGTTTTGTTTCGTGATCAATCCTCTATTGGCCAGAAACTGCCCAGTGGACCGTCGTTCCTGCCCCATGGAAATTATTTATAAGCTTTTTAAATAAATGCTTTTGCAAAACATGTCTGAAGATTCCATTCGTCAAAACAAAAAGGCTGAAAGCGATGGTTTCCTGCCAGCCATAAGCATACTAGCAAAACTACAGGTGATCAGTCACCACAACACATTTCAGCATCACAAGCTGTGGAAGTTATTACTTTTGTCTTCATATTATGCTGTAAAGGAGTTAAATTTGTAATGAGAAATAATTTAATTATCTGTATTGTATTCATTCATTCGCTCTTCCGTGGGAATTTTCAGGATCTTTGGGTCTCTAGGTCAATCCCGCAGTTCCTGGGATAGTGGGATTGTCTGGGATCTGCCCGACACGCAGCCAGTCCAGCTTTTAACCCCAAGCTGTGCCGAGGTTTTCCACAGCTCCACGGTGCTTGTGCTCTCCGACAGCATCGCCACGGCAGCGGGATGCAGGGAAGCGGGCGAGCTGTGAATGCCTGGTGTCCCCAGTGCGGCTCAAGAGCTGAGTCAGGCCTCATTCAGCATTGAAACATTATTATTTCTGCAGGTTGGAAGGTAGTAGAGCAAGGTGGGATATTGACTTGCAGCCAAAAGATTTTTAATCTAATCCAAGGGAAAGCACTCTGCCGTCGTACCACCCATGCGGGGTGGCATGCGGCTCTGTGAGGCAAGACTCTGTGCCCCTGATTCCCCCCTGACAGAGGAGGGGGCAATAAGCAAAGCCCTTAAATCTGGTGGTCTAGTGGTTGGGATACTTGCCTCGGGACTAAGATCGTGGGTTCGAGTCCCACCCCTAAAATTACATCATTGGCTCCCTGAGCAACACCCTTAACCGCAACTTGCTCCAGGGGGACTGTCCCCGAATTTCGGAAAAATGTTAGCCTCTCTAGAAGTGTCTCCTAAATGTAACTGTGATCAGTCCAGGGACTGGCTGACCCATGGTCTGAATGCAACTCTGAGGGGGTCAAAAAGCATCTGCTAAAGTAAATGCTGTCATGAGGAAGGTTAGAGGACATCTCCAGCCAAAACCAACAAAGCGTCAATCATTATGTTAAGGAATCTGCGGCAGGAGTAACGACACGTCTCTGTTACTCAGGGTTTCATTCTCCACCAGCTGAGAGGTTCATTCTGGAATTTACCGGCAGCCCAAATATGAATCTCGGTCCATTGTTATGTAAAAAGCAAGGTTTTCCCCTTTAGGACAGTGGTCTTTGACGTTTTCACGCAAATCCGTATAGGGGAACACCTATACCGTCCTTCCCCAAGGAAGCTGACATCTGTATCGCTGCGGATCAAGCGAATGGTGAACAGCGAGCTGGAGCGACACAGAAGCCGAAATGAAAAGAACAAAGGTTATTTCAGGAAATAGCTGACACCCATGAATCAGACCGTAGAGAGGAAGACGGAGTTTTTTTTCTGTAGGAAATAATGGCAGTAAGACAGAAACAGTCCTTGGTGTGTCCAAAGATTTTCCTACAATCTCCGCAGGAAATACACCTATATGTAGGAGTTGAAATCATTAATCTATAGTTACAGAGACTTTAAAGTATTTTTTAAAGTAACTTTAAATATTTCAATTCCAAAAGTGCTGAAACTTTGAGAAGATCTCATAAACACTGCAGCAAACAGGTTACAGTGGAGCAGCGGCTCGGAGACAGTCGCTCCGTGCGAGTTAATGAAAAACCTCACTGAACGGACTTCCACCAACTCCTGCTCCCATCCCCCGATAAAAATAACACTACACTTCCGAAAATGAATAATTGTTGAATTTCTTTTGCTCTCTGATAACAGCTGAGAAGGATCCATTGACTTGATGGACTCTGGACAATAAATATGATATTTAGTGGAGAAGCACAGGTTGGGAACTGGGAGAGAAGCATGAACATGGACCGGCTGCGGGTTCAGGAGGAGATGATTGGGAAATATCGCATTGTATCAACATACAACCCCAGTCTAACACTATCCCACTAAACACTGTCTTTATGCTCTACAGTCACCACCCATTTAGCAGCAGTGACTTAAATACCCCAACTTACCCACAAATTAACAAAAACTCCACCCCAGAGAGACACACAGACATGTAGTCAAGTCTTTGTGGGGACCATCCATTCATTTTTATGGGCAAAACTCTAAGACACCCTTAACCCCCACCCCGCCCTAACCTTAACCATAAGTAACCAACCCAAATACAACACTTCTGGTATTTTTACTTTTTTGATTGCATTCACAGATCTTTATAAAACTGAGGTTATCCAAATGGGAATTAAAAGATGTCCCCAAAAGTAGGGAGATTTCAGGTTTTACTTCACTTTTGGGAAAATTTGGTCCTCAAATGTGATCTATGCAACCCCACACACACAGACACAGAAACACGCGCATATTATCTGTGTTAGTGAATGAGACTCATGGCCTAATTATTCCTGAAAGAGCCACAGTATAGATATTTTTATAAGACAAAAACAGCTCTGGGCCCAAAATATTGACAAGCTGTCTATGCATTGTGGAATAATTTTGAGATTGCAGAAGCACAGAGGAGACCAGTGAGATGGGGATTGAGACCCTAATGCTGCTGGAGGAAAGACCAGTTAACCATTCCAGCAACCATTCCTAGACATTTTCTGGGAATAAAGCTTGCCCAGTTGGCCAGTAGGGAAAAGGGTTAAGCTCCGCCCCCTGATGACCCTACCCCACCTTCAGCATCCTTGGTGGGGAGCAGTGGGAGGAAGAGGATTGGCGGTTTCTTGCCCCTCCCCAGGGTGCTGGGGTGGGCTGGTGTCTCTGTGCTTTCCCCAAATCGAAAGCAGAACGACAGAGCAGCGCTTCTCCCCCAGAGGCCAAGAAGATCTGGAGAAGATCTGGAAAGGATCAAGCAAAAAACCCCACGGCTTTGTGAGGCTCAGAGACGCCTGAGCTGTTTTCAGGCGGAACATTCAGCCCCGGCAGCGATCCCCAGATGACGCTCCCGTATAAGTTCGCCGTGAAAGCTATGCATGAATGACACGTATAGACAGTACATCCTGCAAGGATCTACACACAGCCAAGACAATGGGGACAAAAACGCAAATTACAGAGTAATTACTCAAATTACATTACGATGATATCTAAATGCTGACTCCCAGGATTATCTATCACGAGCAAATGTGGAGGGTGACTTGAATTCATTATTTAGCAGTGAGGTAAGGAGCATTACAGTGTGCATACAGTGTGTTGCCACACCCATCACATGACAAACCACCTCAGGGGTGCGAACCTGAGTACAGCCTCAGCACCACACCAGTCTGAATGGGCCAGTGTGAGTTTTCTTCCGGCGGCTGGAGCGCCAATCCTGCCACCGACCCCCAGGTTCTTCCCTGTAAGTCGGAGGACCTCCTTATAGGGTTGGATGGGTTGGATGTGGAATAACATCGTACCACGGGATAAAGCAATTGCAGGTGAAGGGACACGCTCAAGGGCCCAATGGAGTAGAATCACTCTGGGCATTTGTGGGATTCGAACCAGCAACCTTCCAGTGGCTACCACCCCACTTATTTGGCAGGTGCAACATATATTTTTTGAAAAAGAAGGATCAGCAACTAGAGGGGGGGGGTTAAGGGCCCAACAGTGAAATCACTCTACTGACCCTAAGATTTGACCCAACAGTCTTCTAGTCATGTACACAATGGCCCAACCCACTGAGCTATAGACCCCCCCCCCCCAATAATAGGTGGATGAACTTGGTCCCAATCTGAAGACCTTGGGATGAATGAGCCCATCTGGACCATCAACACGGCAGAGCTACCTTGGACTTGTTTGTCTCTCGTCCCAACGCACTTGATGAGGCCAATCTGTTCCCACGGCGACCAGATGCACCCAGCCAATCGCGCAGCACGCTGCTAAACAATACAGCCTGACAAGTATCCACGCTTTGATGCAGAGTGCAGGGGGTCACAAACTGATGGACGGTTTATTGCCGTTGCCGAAGACTGAACTGGGGAAGCAGTTGGGGATAATCGGAGGTTAATGCTAAGTGATACTGTACGTATTTGTGATGGGGGACATTTCAACATGTCATCTGAGCGTTTTAAGGAGAGCAGAGAAACTGAATTACTGGGGACTCAGGTAGTGGTGACATTGTGTGTGTGTGTGTGTGTGCGTGTGTGTGTGTGTGTGTGCCCTGCCTTGTACCCAGCATTTCTAGGATAGACTAGGACAAGCAACTGGATGGATGGATGGATGGATGGATGGATGGATGGATGGATGGATGGATGCAAACAGAAGAACCTGCAGTAAGCAGAGTGGCGCAGCGGGAGCGTGCTGGGCCCATAACCCAGAGGTCGATGGATCGAAACCATCCTCTGCTAGGAGCCCATCTTATTTGTCCAATAGACTATCATCCCGATGCCTTAACCACTGTAGTCATGATGTCTCTGGAAAGACATTCAGGTAGCACAGTCCACATTTTTGCTCCCAGCCAATCAGGAACACCGAATACCTAGTACAGGTGCCCTGGGAGCTGAGAGGAAGCAAAAACGTGGACTGCCCGGGGTTCCCCGAGGACTGGGTTGGGAAACACTGAGGTAGCTCACCGACCTCAATATCCCCACAACCCCAGATCTATTCCAGTTTGCATTCCAGCATAACAAATCAGGACATGATGCCATCGCTCTCACCCTGCATACAGTACTGCTCTAGGACATTTGGAGAAGAAGAATGCCAAACGTCAGGATGCTGTTCGTCGCCTGCAGCTTATCTTTCAACACTGTACCATCCAAACTGACGCTGGAGCTGCAGGCATTTCTTCACTGCCACCAAGAATCAAACCGTCCTCGTGCTGTAATCACACTGACATGGGCTGGTTTAGGCCTGCAAGGCTGAAAACGCGACCAAACACAGCTGGGTGTGTCACCACCATCTTATCGGTTGAAATGCACAGAGATACCGGTGTTCTGTGCACGGGTTACCTGAAGAAAAAAAGAGCATATTCTATATATCGTTTATTATTCGTAGTATCGCACGTCACGTTGTACTGGTTCCCGATAACTTGCAAGTTGAAAATTTCTGAACTCCTACTTAAAAAATGGAACTGCTGGACGGAATGGATTCTTTACGCAAATTTACGCAAGTGAATGCTAATCCCACTAGCGTTTGATGCTAACATAATATGGCGATTCTCACAGACGTTCTGGCAAAAATCAGCACACATCATGGTGCCCGCCGCGTCAACAGCGTTTCCTGTATGCTGGTGGAAATGAGCCCTTGGCTTGAGCAGCTCCATCTTTGGCTTGGTGTTTGACCTCCCCCCCCCCTCCCAACTAACAGACCCCAGACAGCGAGATTTGGCACCTGAAGATCATCCATGTTGGTCCTCCGCACTGGCATGCCGCATGGCCTCTGTCTTCCCCAAATGCTGTACAGTGAACTCACCAACGACTGTGCCGCAAAAAACCTCCCTCTCATGGTTGCTAAAGACCAGCTGCATCTGAAGAAGATCGGCTTCTGCACCACTGAGAGCATCCCGCCTGGACGCATGATGGTGTAACTGGTTAACCTAACCGCACTGGACCTTAGATTACGGCAGAGGACTTTTCCGGACAGCTTCAAAGACAACTGGCACAGATCTTACTCACTTATTCACCTACCTTCCCTGCGGCCTGAAGAGGTTTGAGGGCATCACCAGGGACGGCAGCCACCCAGCTCACGCCACTCCTGCCCTCAGGACAGTGCTGCCAGTCACCACTCCCACGCCTCACTCTGGAGACAGCTCCTTCCCACAAACCCTCAGATCACTGAATAACCAATGACCCGCATCTATCCACCCACTGCATTGTATCGCACACTATAACTCCGCTTTGGCACCATTTTACTATACTCCGGTCTGTTTACTTCCTTACCCCTACATATGTATTATTTGTTTACTCATTCTTACATTACACTGTCTTGTCTTGCATCACACTGCTGCTTTGGCCTTTACCGCACCGATTGTTTTGTCTCTCCTACGTCTCCGCGTCTCGGATCCCTCCGCTGCAACACGCCAATAAAAACTTTAAAACCTAAACAAGGGACAGGGGAAAGAATTAATATGCATGAGTATTATCCCAACCCCAAAAAGAAAAAAAAAACTAATACAGGAAAATAAACTACTGGATGAACACTGATGCTATATTACAACCAAGCGCAGACGCAAGCAGAAAGGCATCTGCCCTCATTCCTAATAAATAACGTAATTAACGACAGCAGGAAGTTACAGACTGCGACACTGAGATCACCCTGAATCCAGGGGCGCCTGCAGAAAATTTTGATTGGGGGGGGGGGTCATCAGTTATATATTTCGGGGTGGGCACACCATGCCATGTCTATTCTGCGATTCCTCTTCGGAAATAAAGATAATGTGTATTTCCTTTTTTTTATTATTTTGATGTGGGGAGGCTACATGGGTGGCTGCGTATTTAGCTGGAGGGGTCGCCAAACCCCCCCCGGCCCTCCCTGGCTACACCGGTCCATAATAGCAGTTGCAGCCATTGACAAAGGCTCCATCTCTGCATGAAAGATCATGGGCAGGCCGGACTTTCGAGAAGATGCCTAGAATCACCCGGAAAGGGTAAGTGGGACATGCCAGACTTGTTGGTAACACAAGCGCCTGATTGACTCCAGCCAAACAGGGGACATCTGGGACATGGCTGGACTTCACTGAGTTGTTCAACGTTTGTCTTTGGTATTCAAGGTACTTTGAGGCTTATACATACTGGCAACATTAAGGCTTCGGTTCCGACTTGAGCTAGAGGCAGGGCTTCCAAGAAGGTCCTGCAACCATCTCTGCGTCTGCTGTTGGAGATCTGAAGTAGGCCTGTAGAGAGCTGCAGACCAAGCAACACCGCTGTCTGTCCAAAGGAGAAAGACGACTGGGGCACAATGGGGCCCAATGGGGCACAATGGGGTCCAATGGGGCACAATGGGGTCCAATGGGGTCCAATGAGGCACAATGGGATGCAACGGGGTCCAATAATCTCCGGGATCCACAGCAAGAGACAGGGGGGAGGGTTCTAATTGAGGGGAGTCTCTGAGACCAAGGAGGATTCCGTCCTGTCTGGCAGAGTGTAGGAAATTTCTGTTAATTCAATAACGATAAATCTTAGCACTTTTCATGCTCTTATCGTTGTTTAACCATGGATCAGAAGACGAAATAATTTAGTCTGCCTGCAAAGATGAAGTGAACCCAGCGATGGTGAATGTGACATGGAGACCGCAGAGAGATCCATGAATACGTTTAACGCGGAAGTGCTACACTCGGATGACGGATGATAATGTTCACAAAGGCAAACAAAGGTTATCTCAAACAGCACGCGTCCCGCAGGAGTCAGGCAACTTCATTTGCACGGAGACTCCAACTGAGGTTCTTTCATCGTCCTGCTGTTACCTAACAATCTATCAGAATGAAATGGGAACTGCCAGTTTGATATTAGACCCCATATAGGTCATTTTACAAGCAATTTGTCGCGAGGAAATAATCGTAAGCCATTACGTCGGTTAGATCAAAAGCAGCCTATCATTATTCATTTTTGTTGGTGAGTATGTGCTGAAGGAAAAGCTAGATGCCCTGAAACCTTGAAGACTCTGTTATTTATTTGAAGACTAACAAAGATCTCCCAGAATAACACATCACAAATTCCGTTCCATTGTTAACGCTGCAGAGCTGGTACAAAGAGTATCATCACACGTCCACCGGCTCGTTTTTCCCCCGCGTGGCTTTTTAGGGGTCAGCAGGCATCTCACCACACTTCCTGCTGCCCCTTGTCTGCTCTCCTTAATGAGCTGAGAGCAGAAAGCACAGCTTTCCTTCCGTGGCAGTGCGAGCGTGACACCCGACAAACTCCTCTGAGAGTGTGGAAGCTCACACGTGCAGAATTACATTCATGAGGCACACAGATGAATTCATTTTCGGTAAAATATTTGATGATATTAATTCTACTGTTGTTAAACTCTATTATTGTTAAAACTGAAAAGCTTGCTAAGTTTTGTTTCCTATGACAGAGTAAAAATGTTGCACCGAAACTTAACCCCCCCACACTTGGTGAATCTTATCACCGGGATTTCAAAATACCACAATTGTGTTGAGAAACAATATTGCTTTTGAAAATATCGTATGCTGTGGTATATTGTCTGGATAGTATGAAGGTATGAAAGAGCCTGATCTCCCAGCCCGAACTGTGAATGGTGGTTTCTTGTGCATACAGAGCCTGCATGGCACTTGCTAGTAACAAACTCCGTGTACTCAAAAACCCTTAAATCTGAATAAATTTTGTTATATAGCACAGAATTCTGCTGTAGATAAGTCATGGGAGATAAGAAGCATGTGAGTTTTTCTTGTGTATCAAGCAGCAACAGCATTGTAGCATGATGCGTTTGATTTAATTTGCGGAACTCGACCGCACACATCTCGCGATGTGATCGTTGCGCATGTGCAGAACACGATGACGACGCAGAGAAAAACTGCAGAAAAATGTGCTGCGTGTCTCACTTATTATAACAGGCTACGAAGAGCATAAAGATCGTCACCAGGTAAGAAATGCGCATTTTTTACATTTGAATTGATTCATAAAATTAAACATTCGATTTGAAGAAATCGATATCCCAGTATTAATCCTACTCATAGGTATCTGTTATGAAGACACGATGGCGGCGTGTGGCTCGGTGGACTAAGCCTGTGTGCCTGTAATTGGAAAGTCACCAGTTCAAACCCACCATCAGCAGGACTGTGGGTGCCTTAAGCAAGGCCCTTAACCCCTAGCTCCCTGGGTGCTGCTATGGTTGGCTGCCCTTCACAGACAGCTTACTCTACAATTAGCAAGTTGAGGGTGGCATAAAAATAATTTCCCTATGAGGATCAATAAGGTATAAATTATTATTAAAAAGCTTTGCCCCGATTCTCCCGTTTGTGTATCAAAATGCCGCCTGCGTTAAAGTGATTAAGGAAATAATAAATTCTTTACAACTACTGTAAGGTCATGCGTTAACACGATAAATTTCCCCACCCAAACATATGTGTATTAATTAAACTTTGTTTTAAAAAAAGACACCAAAAACTCCCAACGCCACACACGTCGCATAACTTGCATTAAGGACGGGTGATTTTATCACCACAGGCATGAAGGATTTTCCATTATTTCACAAGTAACACCTGCGTAACACCTGACACACCAGCTGGAGGACTCCAGATGTCTGCGTTAATCTACATCAGTCAACCTAATCTCATGATTACCAGGAAAAGCTCCCATTAAATGAACCAAGACTACAGGCGAGATTCTGTCATTCTGTGTTTACCTCTTCCGACTATTAAAGAAAAACTAAAACTCACCAAACAAATGCAAGGACATTCCAGCTTTTGTCTTTATATGACAAAAGACCTGAGGTGGAAGGATGTGTGCACAAATGCCTGTCAGTGAAATAGCTTCATTTCCCAGGCTTCAAATTCTTTCCAATCAACTCATGTTCCACGTTCCAATTTCTAACCAATCAAATCACAGACCTTCTTCTGTTTGTGACTGAGCCAATAAATTTGCTAGGCCGCTTTCTGTTTCGAGGTGATTAATTGGTTAATGATCTTTAATTTATGTGATTTGACTGACTTTAATAATATTACTTCTTATTGATTCTTATATATTCATTTAACATGTAATGTGCAAAGTTCCTTGAAAGAAAAACAGCCAACTACCGCAAATAGCTTGCAAACTCGCGCGAATTTTCGGTTGTTAGATAACTTGTCTAATGTCAGACAACAACATTAGCCTGTGGATTAAGCTTAAGGAACGTTAATAAAGTTTACTTATACGTCACTCCTTATTATAGATGCCATTAAACTTACTCTTAGCAGTTAAGATAAAATTACGCAAAATACTGTAATGTCGTTAGCTAAACTATTTAGATTAATTTTATTAGGGCAGGTTAAAATTAAGATAGTGTATATCGTTTATTTTCAGGATGAAATGAAGGAAAAATTGGGGAAATGACAATAATCCATTTTGTTCAATGCTTGTTTCTTTATTCGTTTATTGTCATTTTGAAAACGCGATTAGAGAAGAATAGCAGGAACAAATTTGCTGCTCACTGGTGAGTTGTACTATTTTTAGAACAGGTCCGCGGGCACCATGTTGGTGACCCCTGCTCTAGATAAATCATTTGTGTTTAAATTAAAAAGATCAAATTAACAGTCTTTAATTAAACAGATACAATTTTACATGAATGTAATGTGATATTTAAAAAAAAAAAAAAAAAACACACATTTCAGGTATTTCAGTAGTATTTTCATTCTCGGGGCAGAAATCGAACCCAAAACCTTGGGATCCAAGTTAATCTCCCTCACAATGTAAAATGTGTTGGCACAAGCTAAGGAAACGTTCCCCTGCTTTGGTGCCAATGGCAGTGTGCTTGTGTAGCATATCAGAGGTACTGGGATTGACAGCAACATCCTTCAAATTTTTTGCGGAGGGTGTTAATCTTCTATGCCTGGATGGAGAGCAATGCCCAGCAGGAGAATTTCCCCACGTGGATTAATAGAGTATCACCATTCTATTCTATTAAAATTAGCTTTATAATATTTCCTTACATCTAAACAAAACACAACCATTTAAACTGTAAGCCAGGATATGCAGAAAGTCAAATTTATTTTTAGTAACTTTATGACACAACAGTGTTAAATGATGAACTTTTCTAAACCCAGCTGCTAAAGTATAAAATAATCATAGAAGTAGCAAACTATAATGTTACAGGACAGATTCATAATCTTACAGTTACGGTAATGAATTATCTCATGCTGGATTTGACCTTCCACTGCCCGAAAAAGATACAGTATAGAAAAATACCCTACATCAGAGGAAGGGGTCACCTTAATTACGGGATTAAAAGGGACGAGGAGATACCGACAGCACAACAGAAGCGCACTTTCAGGAATAACAGCATGGCACTCAAACTGATGGGCGCTGAATCCGAGGTCGTTTCTGCCGTAGCTCTGAACGATGTGTCACAGAGGTCACAGGCAGGCACCTTTTTTACCCTGCACGTGGACGCTTGTAGAGATCCACGTAAATTCCCCGCAACCCCGCTCAGGAAAAGCACCTTGAAGTCCATGGGATTTTTTTGTCCTGACCCTTGACCTTAAACCTAAGGAATAATGCAAATGAGCATTAAGGACCAATAACGATGTTGCTTAAGTCACAGAAAGTCTAAATGGCATGAAGGCGTCAAAGATTCCCTCACTAATAAAAAAAAGAGACAGAGGATTAAAAAATAAATTATATTTGCGCTATAATATTTACACATGACTAATTTTTATCAGTCAATGACTGAGAATATAACATTCATGTTGTCTTTTCATTCACTTTCACGCCTTTGTACAAATAAGGTAAAACCTCTTCTGAAGCAAAATCCCACACAGGTATAGCAGGTTCAGATTTTTTTCTCGAAAATCGTGCCGCTTTATGTTCACATCCACTTTACTAAAGAAAATTATGGATTCTGCTGTCATGGAGAAGCTGGAATCTGAATTTCCAGCAGGTACTTTGAAGGAGTTTTATGGACATTTTTTTAAATCAAAAACAAGCTCAGAATCTATATTTTATCTATAGCAGGGGTCACCAACCTTTTTGAACATAAGAACATAAGAAATATACAAACGAGAGGAGGCCATTCGGCCCATCAAGCTCGCTTGGGGAGAACTTTAAT
>JAABNX020000090.1:11846649-11862515 GCA_015163995.2 Mormyrus lacerda | reverse complement strand
CCCCCCCCCCCCCCCCCCCCCCCCCCCCCCCCCCCCCCCCCCCCCCCCCCCCGACCACTACCAGTGGGAGCCAGGGCCTTTGACCCAGTTCTGCCATTTCACACTGAAACCTCTCAGTTCATGCACCAACCTTGTCGTTCAATACGGGCCTAAAAAGCGATTCTGAAACCCACTAGCACACGCTGTCCTTTCATGTTCTGGAGCTGGGAGGGGCTCCGAGATCGACCCGCTAATCAGTGACTGTGTAAACAAACACAACCGGTACCAGTTTCCAAAATGTCCTCCATGTGGGCTGCTAAGAGAATGACTGCTGGGCTTGAGTTGGAACCCGCAGCAGTGCTCCTAACCCCCGACAGCTCCAGGGACCGGCCGACCCTGCCGTCTGAAAAAATAAATATACATCGCTCTGGATAAAAACACCTGATAAATAAATAAAATGCAAAAAAAAGCCAATAAACAAACCCAGGACTCGTGAGGATCTCAGAGTTTTAGATAAGACTTTCCCCCGAAGAGAAACATTATTAAACCTGCAGCACAGGGCAATACATAGAACAATCCGACTGTCTCCAGGGAACACGGTCAGGTCTGCATTTTTCATAACCTCCAAGCTAAAAACTTTACATATATATATATAAAAACACGCGTTCTGGTTGGAGGAAGGTAGCAATGAGAAGGAGAGGTTTGCGGCTGCAGGACGCAGATGAAATGCTAGCAGAAACACCCCCTTCAGGCCTCTGTTATATGTACTGACCTGCAGGTGGCGCTCTGGCCTTCCATCACTGAGCTTAAGCGGAAACATCTAATGAAGAAAACTGATGAGGCTTCTGAACCTGACTTGTAAGCTGCGTGAGCAGTTTTGGGCAAATCCTATAGGGGGGTCGATCCCCCATTTGAGCCCAGGCGGGGTCGTGAACCGGGTGACAGGGCAGAGCCTTGGCTGTCATGTCTGTGTTTCATCCATGATTAAAGTCAGTAAACACGAGATCATTGGCAGGAGGGTGACAACAACGCTGCCCCGTGGTGTGTTTCCCTGTGTCCATGGAAACCACACGGATGAGACGTATGACATCATCAGCAGGGTTTACGGAACACCTCCTTACCCCCCTCCATAAACACTGTGGGGCAGCATCAAGACACCCAAGACATTAACCATGAGCTTATCTCAGGATTGGGTTCCTCTCGCAGCCGGACGGGGCGGATGATCATCATGACGGTGACGGCGTTTGTCCACTATGCAGACAGATCACACTGGCAGCACACGCCTCGATCCCGCTTCACCTCCCTTGTGCCACACCCCGGGTCGATCCTGTTTCCCACACGGCACGCACACACACCTTATCTGCCCGTTCCTCAGATCCGCAGACACTGGCTACGGCCGGGAAGACGTCAGACCACCCTTCCGCCGTGCAGTTTTTGCTGATGTTTCCTGGAGAGAAGCAGATAATCCATGTCAATCTCACCTGTCCACCTCCATCTTCACGGTCTCCCTAAACTGTTTATGGACTCAACCAAGTACGATCGCCAGATTAAGGAGAACACCTCCATCTTCACGGTCTCCCTAAACTGTTTATGGACTCAACCAAGTACGATCGCCAGATTAAGGAGAACACCTTCACCTCCAGGAAAATACCTACAAGGAAACTCTTTCTTGTTCTGCTTCCAATCTCCATATTGAGCATAGAAGGTTCCAGATGTTTTCCCTTCATATTTCATTTACGGTCAGCTTTACCCGGCGCTCTGAAGGTATCGCCATGCCACCATCACCTCAGCGTGCTCTGTCATTTACACCACGCCTTATCTGCTGGAAGCCGTCGTGGCTCCTGGCCAAAGCTCTCCTCACGGCAGTGGCCAAGTAAATATCGTACCGAGTCAAGGCTGGCAAGCGAGGCAGAACAAATATTTAACGTCTCCCCCCGCTGGGCACGGAGGAATATGGAGAACATCTCTTGATGTGCAACACGAGGGCACTTAAAAGGGGAATGTAAACTGTTTAGGTCTTCCAGAACTTCTGCTAGAGGATGGAGATGGGAAGCAGGTCAAGTCGTGGTCCTCAAACAGCTATGGTTTTAATCTATGCAACATCCAAGACTGACATGTTGGGTTTGCATCAAACAATGCACTCATCCCCAAGAAATTACTACTCCACACTCTACCCACAATGCATGTGTCACAGAACAACTCCATTTCCATAAAATCCCACAATGCACTGTCCCCCCACAATGCATTTAGGTCCAGATATGGCTCCATTCAGACTGTTCTTGCCACCTCTGCGTTATCTGGTCTACCATAGAATGCGTTGATCTCTTGTTTTCCAGCACTGAACGGGGGGGATGGCGGGTGCATGAACAGGATTCAGCAGCCGTCACAGAATAGGACTTTAGCACTGCTAACAGATTCCATCGAGATTGACTCAGTGCTCTGTGGAGAAGAAGCACTGACCAACTTGAAAACACCGTAAAATCCAGACCAGGCCGATGGCATACATTTCCCTGATGCTCTTCCACTGTGACCCCCCCCCGGACTCTGACCTTCGGGGAGGGAGGGGCAGACCATTGATAACATCGGGATACGAAGCAAGAAGGGGATTATTAAATCTTACTGGAAGCCACGAATTTTGGGTGGTCATTTACCAGTGAGAAAACTAACGGAAATTAAAGACACAAACGGAAGAGCGGGAAAGCTCAACCGTGTGGCTCTTACTCTGCCGAAACCTTAAAACTGAAAAATGAATAGAGATGACCGAGAGGGAGCGTTCCCTCGACCCAGAACCTGAGCGTTCGCATCTATACCTGCCAACATTTCGATTGCAAAATTTTTCTGTTTTTCTTTGCAGGAATTTTTCTATTTATGTTAATTCATTTAGCCAGCTAATTCATTCAGTATTCAACTGGCCTGCTGGCTGCGCAGACAGCAGCTGTGCATGGGGGCGCCATAAGGGGGGGAGGGGGGAGTTAGGGGTTCTAACAGCCCCCAAGTGACTGTGGCCCTAAATAATTTGGGACATAATCCAGTTGATCTGGGTTGGAGGCCAAATATAATAAACTGTCACGGGACCCAAAATCTTTAGTGTCATCACTTACTGTGCATAGAATAATAATGAATGAAATTTGCGCAGAGCAGGGTGATGCGCCATCGTCGCGGTAACGCGGCGGGGGGCACAGTTTTCACAGCATCCTTCACTACATGTCACGGGTCAGCACGCCCTGTGACTTGAGCGGGCTTGACTCATCTGGCCGCTGGTCCAGTCCAGGGTGGGATGGAGCGGCCTACACAGTCACATTGGCGCTCACTTCCCCATCATTGCAGGTGCCCCAAGCATCAAGACATTCAGGGATCAGACCCCACCTCCCAAAAAAATCTCACACTATGTGTTGTGCCTGTTAACATATCAAGGGCGTAGGTTTGGGTATGGAAAGCAGGATCTCCTATCAATATCACAGGCGCGGCATGTGGGTTTAGGCTGGACTGATTCTGTCCCAGTGCTGAAACCAAACCTATGCCCTCGGTCTGCGGAGAGGTCTGCAGAGAGGTCTGCGGAGAGGTACCGTTTTGTCCGAACAGGCTCCGGAGCACCTGGGGGCAGGGGATGGTGATGGTCTCCCCGACGTCGGCATGGTACCAGCAGGATATGTTATCCCAGAGGCCTGGGCAGCCTGGAACAAGGACATCATCAGCAAGAGGGGTTAAGGGACACATCTCCGCTTGCAGCACCTGAAGCTCCATGTGGGCGTGTGACTGTCTGCAGGTTTTGTGTGGGAATGTCGCTGTCATAAGTAGCACATTCCCGGGGATTCTGTCCACATGCCAATATCGTTACATAACGTCATCCGATACTGCTGGGGTCATAAATGGACGTTGAGAGTTTACATCGCGGGATGAAATGGGGGATCGATCTTCGCATAAAAGTAGCCCCTATAGAGGCCAACGTGACATTGACGTAACCGTGACGACCAGTAGCGGTACTCGCGCACCGTTTACATGTTTCCACGGCGACAGCAGTGCGGCTATTGCTGGCGGTTACAGAAAAACTTACATAATAAAAACTCACTGCAGGACACATGTCTGGGATCAAACAGCATGCGTGACCTGGGCTGCAAAATATTTAAAAACCACCTCGTTAAATTGGTCTGTTGGCAGCTGCTATTCCAGGCTTTGTTTGGGATGGTGGCTGGGTATGCCAAGTCCGACCCGGAACACAGACTCTGTAATTTTAGGCCTGCCGATCGTGGTTCGGCTAACGGGAGGGGGGGAGTGGCTGATATGACCCTGCGCTCAAGGCCGAGACGTGAGTCTGCCACCCATGGGTCGATGGGGGTCGTGTCTTTGCCGTGGAAACACAGCAGAGTTAAATATAGCTTAAGAAACAAGCCACTACAGGCGACCCCCCCACCCTCGCCCCGGGGTGTGCCTAGAACAAACACACAAAGCAACCGGGATTTAAACCCCAGCTGGCTGGCGGGGGTGTGTGTCGACAGGCAACACGCGGTTTTCATAGGTGCCACTGCTGAGTTCCACTCACGCGAAAAGCTCGCTTACGCTCGATGACACCATATTCTACAATACTTGATTTAAACGACACTAAATCTCCTCTTTATTCGACCCGGTAAGTCATCCGCGGACCTACTGTTTAGTTCCATCTCAGCAAAGACCTTATACTGGGAGGTACGATGGTGTGGTTTGACAGCTAACATATTTGTGTGTGTGTCTGTCATCAGCCTCAAACAGTTGAACTATTTTTAAACAAATAGTTTTTTGTCATTTATTACATCTCCAGAAACAAACAGGATGTTCATGTCACAACAAAGCAATCAGTGGGAAATAAAACGCGATTCCAAATGAGACGAGCCGCCGCCATGGCAACAGGACACGCCCCTGCAGAACGAAGGCGATCCATCCATCAAACTGGACTCCTCACTCGGGAATCACGGCACGAGAACTTACTCGAGCAGCACGACTCTGAAATGCGCGCGGCCTAAGATCACAAGCAAACGTTTATCGCATCTTTCGCATATCTTGATCTTCACGGTCTACGACCTTTATCGACTACAGCGCCTAGTGGCATCCGGGAGGGGGGGGGGCCCGTAAACACTCGCAGATCCGTCGCCGTGAAAAAGCGCACAACGGTAAACAACCTGCGGGGGCCGGCGGCTTGTGCGCGTTCAGCCGAGCGTGGCAGTCCTCCTCCTCCCTCTGCAGCTCCAGCAGGAAGTTACAGTTGGGGTGAATCCCTGCTACCTGCAATAAGCCAGGCAGCTGGTTAGTGCCATTGCAGAACACAGAGTCACATCTGCCTCACTTCTCCTTTCACACGACGGCCCTTGTAAACAGGACTGGCTCCCTCCTTTTATCTGCCTGCCTCGTTTCAGTGCCCCGTTTCTTCCTGAACATTCAGAAAGCAAATTGCCAAAATGAAATAACGACCATTATGACATGTTTTGAATGGAGGGACGTCAGAGGAACAAAACAGGAAATGAGGAAAATGCAGACCAAGATGTGAATTCTGCTTCTGCGCTCAACTTGTCAGGGTCGGCCCCTGTTGTCTCACTCTGTGTCCCTTCCCCGTTTGACCAGCAGGCGTTGCTGGTCATCCCGTCCTTCATGTGAGTCTTTGTTTTCCCCTTATTCTCTGTTGGCCTCATGACTCAACGTGTTGAGCAGCCAGTTGTCTGTGTTCCCTTCTGTCCTGTGTTCAAATCCCACCTCCTCTGTTCTTGTGTTTTAGCTCCCTATTGTTTCAGTTCAATTTCTCTAGTTCTTATGTCTGATTTTGTAGTTGGTTTTTATTTTTGTTCCTTGAGTCCCTGCTTGTGTCTTTACCTGTTGTAATTCCTTAGTGTTGGTTTCTATTTTCCTGTTTCTTTAGTTAGTTCTTAGTTTCCCTGTCTTGCTCCTTTTGAGTTTATTAGTTTCACCTGTGCTCTGTTAATTAGTCTCACCTGTCCTGTGTTAGTCTTGTTACCCAGTTTTGGTTTCTGTATTTAAGTCCCTGCTTCTGTTCTGTTCTGTTCGCTAGTGGTTTGTTGATTGTGACTTGTATTCAGATGTGTTTGATTGTCTTATGATAGACGTTATGTTTCCCTGCCCAGTTTATGTTTTGTTTTAGTCTTTATTTATCCCCTTTAGTTTTTGACCTCGCATGGTCCTTTTGGTTTTGTTGTATTTGTAGAGTTTTGTGTTTTATTTAATAAACCCCGTTTTTGTGTTCTTGAAGCCGCCAGTGGGTCGTCCACCCTTCTCGTGTACGATGCCTCGTTCCCGCACCCGAGCCGCCCGCGATCGTGACACAACTTCGACCCCAGAAATATTAATAACTGAAGATTGTTTCATGCATGAAACTGAAATTGGACCGTATGTGGTGATTCCGATTATCTGATGTATGGGGGACACTTTTAAAGCACAAAGGGTCTAATTTTATAAAGAACTCTGATAACATCAGGGATTGCATATAGATGCAAATCTTGGGGAAAAAAAATCTCAAAATGTTGAATCTAGACGGTCACATGACACTTCAGCCAGTACTGGAAACCAAAAGGTCTTGGGGGCATCCAGTGAGGAGAGATTACGCTGAGCCAAGCCGTCCGATACGCGATGGACTTACGGGACTTCCTTAAAAGGAGATACAGACGGCAATTACTGAACAGACCGTGAAGCGTTCGGGACAGAGATCATGCAGAGCCTTTCTCAGATCTGACCGATTCTTATTACTGCTACAAGACGCACGCCTGAGCGCGGTTCGGTGAACTGGGCTCCGCATGGCTCATAGTCAGAGGCCGAAAGCACCCCCCCGCCCCTGCTACTCTCTATGATGGTGGACATGGTAAAACGTGTCATGCAGGCAGTGAAGGAAATTTTGTTTTTTTGATTTTTTTTGGAAAATACTGGAAAAATTGTTTTCACATGTAACATTTTATTTTTCAATATGGGGACAATCCCATAAGATATGGGACTGGTAACAACTTTAGGCTTAAATTTATATGAAATGAGGTTAGTTGAAGACTCTTTTTAGCAGAAGCCCGTGGGTTTCTGGCCAGGTAAACCCGTGCATTAAAGCGCCCCTCTCTATTGTATATGTATGTGCCTGGGTGTGTGTGTGTGTATGTTCAATTTTGTTATTACATTATGAGGACTAGATTTCCCCAAAATGTAATAAAATCGGTTCATTTTCTGACATATTTCTGGTCATTTTTATAAAAATCCAAGAATTCAATAAAAAAAATTGAAGATGCCAAAAGTCTTCTATTTTGTCTGGTTACTTATGGTTAAAGTTAAGGCTGGGTGGGCGTTAGGGCTGTCATCGTTAGGATTAGAGGTACGCCCATAGAAATCAATGGGAAGTCCCCACAAAGACATAAACATTGACAGTGTGTGTGTAGTCTGCCACGGACTGACACCTCAGGCAGTGTGCCCCTTACCCTGTGCTTCCTGGGGGGGGGGACCTGTACAGAAACAGGGGTAGTGCCAAGAGGACAGCGTGTCCGCTCTCTGTTGTAATGAAAAGCCCCCGGGGGTGTTAGTTAGTTAGATTCCGGCCGGTAGCAAACTCACGCGGCAGGTGAGCGGAGGCGTGTTTCTGTTTGTCCACCAAGCCGACCGAAAGAACGAACAAATTTAAAGATTAAAAGGAGCGGCCGGCGGTGAGACAGCTGCCCCTCTTCCTGCCGCGGCGTGGACACCGTCTGTCCCGGGCAGATGTGCTCCCGGGCCTGAGCTGTTTCGTAACCTTCTCCTCCGCAGTCATTGTATGCTCTGGCCCCGGGCAGCCAGCCGCCCGCTCCCCCCTTCAGACATGTCCAAAATGAGAATGCGTCTCTGACTGATCCGCGGAACGGCCGTGACCTCGGGAGTTTTCTCAGACAGGCAGACAGCGCTCCTCAAACAAACCGGTCTGTCCTCATTTTCTTTTGCCCTAGTCCGTCTCTAGCGTCCTATAGGTCTACATTAAAGCGCTGTTGTTCACATCCGGTATAATTCGTTCTTCAGACCCAACCTGTGCAGGGAACAGTGCTGCTATGTTTTTAAATGCTCACTTTTTCACTGTTCTTCCACGCACGTAGTTATTACATGTAGTTTCTTGCAGTTTTTGAGCTTTTAATTGCACAATCACAGCTGTAGAGCTTTTAAAAGCGCAATTACATAAATACAATGACCTTTCAACTTGCTGGAAGCGCGGTATTTTTGATAGCATCAGGTGAACAGTAAAGCCGCAGATGGAGCCTGTGTATGTGCATAAACAGCGGAAACGCAGCGCTCTAATCGCAGCATGAAGTAAAAATACACGAACAGTATCAACCCATACGGACGTGTTGCGAAATATCATTCGATCAAACTGAGCCTTTGTTGCTTAAATGTCATGGTTACGAAGCATGATGCGAGATGTACGATAAGACCGACATGTTTATCCTATATAATAAGGCAATTAATGCTATTAATTACAAAGACAAATTCTGGCCCCGCACTGCCTACACATATAACTGCTGTAAATGAACATTTTATTACTGTAGGCGCTGTTCATTTCCAAAGTTTATACTCTGTCAAAAGCCATCCCTGCGTAACACCACAATAATTAGGCTACATTACGGAGTGCAATATAATAATTACATTTTATTACAGTTAAATTGACCTGCAAGTAATTATTTCTTACTCAAAATGTAAGACGCCTGGAAGGAAAGATCGGTTACAATATTATTTCTTTTGTAAAATACAATAAGCAAGATGATGGGCAACGTGTGGAAAAGACGTGCTTTCGCGAGTAGGAAGCCTTTAAAATGCATGGTTAGTTTTAAAACACACTTTTTTATAGTTTGCTTTAGCGGCTGCAGGGTCCACTGTCTGTTGTTACTTACCTAAAGGTAACAGTTTATTATTATAAACTCTTTCATTAAGGGGCGTCTGCCTCAGTTCAAAGCACTACCTTCACGACTTGGTTGACTCAGGGGTTCTCTGTTCACACGCCATAATCTGTGGCTCTTAGACCACTTGTGTGTGAAAGGCTGTGAATGAGGAGCTCTGCTCATCGTCGGAGAGGAAATGTCTCTCTCCGGAAAGAATGTGGGGCTTAAATCTGAGGAAGTCCAGCGCTGCTTAAGTGTGTCGCACGTCTGCTTTCCTGAAGGGGAACTGCTCTTGTACCTTAAAAAAGGTTATTTAACCAATGTGTGCCGCTGATAGCTTTATAATTTAAAAGTTCCAGTTGAACTTGTAGGTACCACGCCTCCGCTACACCAAGAAATAGAAAAGTACTTATTTTATATCATTATCTGTTCAGGATAAGCAACCAGAAAACGGATAGACCGAAGAACATTGTCATATTATTAAATGCATGTATAATTCATTTGAACAAGTAATACAATCACGTTCTTCCCCCCATTAAACATACTTAATGACACAGAACCCCAAGTGTGCCTTTGTATTGTTACGATTACGATGACTGTCCTAGAGCTGAAATTCACTCCTGAAGTCTTAAACAGGCTAACATTAAGAAAAGAATACAACCTCCTTTCTGAGTGCCCATTATATGTCCAATTAAGCTAAATATTTCTAAATATTTAATATTTCATTTTCGCACAATCAAACAAACGAGGGGCCTGTTATATTCATGATAAGTTGCTTTGCGTTGCGATGGCATGCAAAATACATATCACAGTGCATCGTATCAGAACCCACATATCAGAGACTTTCAGCGTTAAAATGACTGTTGATCAGGGACAGGCGAAATACTTCATCCCCTAATGTTCTATGTTGGAGGATGGAGGTTTCAGGAAAGGTGCCTGTGGTGCAGAAGAAACGGTGAACGAGGAGTTACTATTCACCACTACGGCGGCGGAATCTAACCCAGCTGGCCACGGAGGTGCGTGCTTGCGTCTGCCCCCAGTCTAAACCTACGTCTGCCCCCAGACTGACATTCTCACCCCGTGCGAGAGCCAGAGACTGAACAAGCGAATATAGCAGAGATAACCAGAACGGAAACCTTAGGGACATAGACTCCACAACCATTTCTGCATCCTGCCACCTTATTTTTGGTGTTGACCCCCTTATATGTGTGTGTGTGTGTGTGTGTGTGTGTGTGTGTGCGTGCGTACAATCGTACCCACGACTTTGCAGAAACCTTCACTGCATGGACCGTTGAGGATGAACTGTAAATAACAGCGACTTAACACTCCCCAGTAAAAATGTAAACATCGTAAAAACCGCTCCTCCTCCTGTTTATGACGGGTTTCTGCAGTTAAATCTTTTTCTACTCCTCGGGTTAAGTGAAAACAGTCCGTTTAAACACGTAAACAAGGTGTACATTGACACTTCTCTTTTTACAACGAGGAATATGACTAATGAGTGTAGATCACAGAATGTAATTTCTAAAATAAAATGTCATATAACGAACGTGCACATGGCATCAGAGATGGTAGGTTAAGCAACAGAAAACTTTACACAAGACACTACATCTATGTTGCGTTAAGGTTCTGCACGTCCTTTCTCAGCATAAGGCAAAGTAGAGGTTAAAACAATAAATGATAAAACATTTCAGTACTTACAGAAGTGCACGTGAAAGTAAGGAAAATCAAGAAATGCAAGCGCCTCATATTTATTTCACGATCAACTTTCCCAAGTGATGACACTCCGTTACTCGGTAATGAATCGAATTCATAAATCCCAGACCGAAAATACTTCTGTGATCCCAAATCTAAAAAGGTATATTAGAGGTTTTAAGATCCGTTGAGATGAAGTGATTTGGCCATGAAATCCCCCGGCCTCCCATTCGAAAGTGACAGGGAGGAAAAAAGAGACTCACTTGAAGTGCGCTACATTATGCGCGTGCCACTCTTTGTGTGTGTACGTGTGTGTGTGTGTGTGTGGTGCAGGATGCGGGATAACAGCGTCCGTAACAGTCATAACATGTAGCTATTACATGATGCAGGGGATGCAAACGAAACAAGTTTCACCAACATCCCCGAAACGAGTTTGCATTTGCGGTTGATAACGGCACGTTCTTCCACCTGAATAATTAACCTCAAACAGTAAACGGGTGCAGAAATATATTATGCGCTAATATACCCATATGGAATGAACGAAATGCGCAACATTGAACTCCAGAAAATTTCCCTTTCAGTACATTTGCTTCGCACTTTTTCTTCAAGATTGACTGACCACGTTATTCATCTTGAAATAATCTTTTTCCAATTGTACAGTGTAGCCGCCCCCCCCCCCACACACACACACACACACACAGGCTAATATTTGTGTGTGTTTGTGTGTGCGCGCGCGCTCATGTATAGGCTATACAAATGCCCCTCCAATGTGACAAAAACCTGCAGTTATTTTGACTTTGTGGGGACATTTTTTCCGTCCTCCTAAGGGAAACTCAACTTTTATAAAATTCTGTGAATGCAATTTAAAAAAACTAAAATAGCCGAAAGTCTTGTATTTTGTTTGCTTACTTATGGTTCATTACATGGCTGCGTAGGGGCTAAGATTGCCTTAGGGTTTTGACGATAGAAATAAATGGAGATTCCCCACGAAGATATAGGCAGTTACCTAATCTGTGTGTGTGCGCGCGCGCGCATGTCTGCGTGTGCGAATGTGTGCGTGCGAGTTTGCATGCTGAAACCCTAGGCTGACAGACATAGGACTAGTCGGATTGTCTCAAAGTCTCTTGAGTTTGTGTCTCTTACATACGCTACACTTGCGGATTATCACTCTTAAATCGTTAACTGGGAAAATACTATCCGTTGTACTTTTCTGGTTAAAGTATAAGATCCATTTTTAATTAAATTCAGTATTATCGAAGGAGATGTCGACTACTTATTCTAACTGACCCAGCGGGGGTGGGGGACTCGGCACACAGGAATACGTTTCCAAGCACAACAGTCACGTCGTTAAGACCGTCATATCTAAGTTCCCGGTCATGTCTTACCATGAGGAGAAAGATTAGTAACGATCAGAACGTATACATTTCACACACATGGCTGATGCGGTTTATAAATGGTTGGACGACTAAAAATCATAGGTCACCACTATCATATTATCAGAGGAATCCTTGATTCAGAGAGCAGGGGGGGTCAAAAACATGCCAGCATTCCGTGGTGAGGGCTGAGGACTCCTATCCTCCCCCCTGCCCATTATAAATCTTCATCTAGACAAATAATATTTACACATAAGGGCGTCGCAGGACAGCTGTACCTTCCCCGCTGTTGTAATAAACACTTGGCCACCCTGGGATGGATATGCCCCACCGTGATGAGTGCCTGGTACTCAGCATCCAACACGCACCCTTAAGGGGCGTAGGGGGGGGCTTTATCTGACATCCAGCACCCGCCTCTGTGCCAGCAGTGTGTCTGTTCGCAGCTTGGTGACATTCATGGTCCACTTCACCACCATTAGAAGAGAATAAGCACAGCAATGGGGGTGTGACTGAGTGGGTTATGCCTGAGTGTCTGTGACTGGAAGGTTGCTGGTTTGAACCTCGGCATTTCTGCTGGGACCTTGAGCCAGACCCTTAACACCCCCACCCCCACCTGCCCCCCACCAAATGCTTCAGGGGTGCTGAAGTCACACACTGTATGTGTGTGAATGGGAATTAAAGGACCGTTTCAGGTGCCAGGGATTAGGTCACAGGCATCATGTTATCAACAAATTAGGCAATATCATTATCAGAGGGGGAGATTCCAGGTCCAGAGAGTATAAATCCAGACCAGGATTTTGTTTCAACCAACCCAGTCGAGTACTCTGTGACTGTGTCTCTTTATACTCAACTGGTTGGTTGAAACAAAATCCTGGTCTGGATTTGTACTCTCTGGACCTGGAATCTCCACCTTTGATCAGTGAGGATAAACGTACGAATTGGTATTCTTTTTTCTGTATGGTATCCTAGAGAGGCTTTTGCCCTGGTGCCCCCCTCCCATCACCCCCCTGTGAAACGCTCTGTGAAACCAAAGGCTGACCGATGTCCCACAACTCGACGTTCCATGACGACATGCCCTCCCGGCCCCTCACCATCCCAGGGTCAGGAGGGCTATGATCCAGTCCAAGCAGGCTGGGTCAATGGTAAAACAGGCTGATGCCTTACACTCGACTGACTTCACTGTCCTCTCCTGGGGGGAGGGAGTCACCCAACCCATTTCAGCTGATGATTAAATCAGGAAATAAACATGTTTGGGATGAAGTCAGATGGAAGATCCGCCAGCTGGACAATGCACATCAGCGATGTCCCACAGCACCAGCCCCCCAGGTGCATCTGTATGCACTGGAATGGCTCCTTTCAGTTGCGCCCCAGGCCTGTGCTTAGAGGACTACTGCAAGAGCGCTGTTAAAGTGAGGCGTGCATGAAGCTGCCGTCTTACCGACAAGAGCTTAGAACAGCCACCAATACCCTGGCCTAGGATATAGGATATGCTGATTTCACTGCTCCCCTAATAGAAGCGCGGTGCTCGAGCCCACAGTGCAACCGGCAACTCTGTGGTTCCTGCAAACAAACACAAACGGACCTTGAACTTATAAATTATAACTCGCACATTAATGTAAATGCAGTTTAAACATTTTAGGGAAGAATTCATTTATGTAAATGTGTTGGGAACTGTGTTGCTCAGGGCTAATTGCGGTGCCAGCGGCTTTAGGTTATTCTATTCCCGACAAATTAGGTGTAAGTACACGTATTTCCCCTTTTTCCTGCCTGGGAAGGCTGCCTGTAGTGGGAAAAGTAACAGCGCCCTCTTCCGGGAGAAGACAGGATCAGTCACGGAGCACCCATATATGCTGTCAGCTTCGATCAAATACCATTTGTTCATCGCTCAATTCCAGTTCAAAATTTCAGCTAGATGATAATGCAAATGACTATACTGATTTAAGAATTAGTTTCGTTTTCTGTGCTGAAGGCAGACCCTTGCCTGTCACTACATCCACCAATTAGTACCTTTTAGGACGGCTGTAGTCATAGAGACCGATGTATGTGACATTTTGGAAACAAGACATTTACAATTTAGTGTTCTGAAAAAGGCATGTCTCTTTGCAAAAGCCTTAGACATGTCAGTACTTATATAACTGCATTTATTTAATTGCATTCGCAATTAAGATTACATGCGAGTGGAGATTCGACTCTGACGAACGATTAGGCTTTTATGCGTCGTAAACAACACTGGCAGTGCATTAGGCGCGAACGCCTGCTTATTATTCTTTGGTCTTCCACTGTCGAAAAAACTGCGCTGGTTTGTTTGTGCAGAGGGATTGAGGAACCTAGTTGCCAGCAAAAACAGCTACTTGGTCCGGGTCTCAGGACTCCCCCCCCCGCCCCGGAGAAAAGGGAAAGTAACAGTCGTGGATCCTCCAAGTCGAATGGAAACAGCTGCAAGTAGTTCGTTCACCTGTGGTTTTTATGAATAAATTAATCGGTATACGGATGGAGATTTCTTCCCCAATTTATTGAACATGTCACTTTCCAATACAGTACCTATACTTAGTCCTATTGATCCTGTTGTTTTGTCCAATCAGCCTTCCCTAAACTCAGCTAGGAGAGCCGATGCATGTCTTCCAAATAAACGGATTCTGAACAATATTAAGAATACAAAAGCAGGTAGCGCAACTCCATAAATTCAAAAGTTTATCAACAAAATAATCTTGCACGATTTAGCAGTCACACTGAGGATTTCACAACCCATGGCGCAATCGGAAGCTATTTACTGCTTTTCTTTCATTGCGTTACAGTTCCCCCATAGTAACCCCATAAGTCGCCAATTATACTAACAAGCAGACACCTCGTTTTAAAATCGCAGTTGTTCGTACTACACAGGGAGGATGTCTCCATTATGGTGTTTGTATAAGCTCTTAAGAGAGAAAGCATTCAATCAAGATGATCGAATGGCAAACCTAGCATGGCCTTTCATGCACAAGTTCAAGACCACGCGGAAAACAAAGTGGTAAATGGCACACATCCTAAATGATTATTCTGGTATCTGTTTCCCAGAGGCCCGTGAACTTTTGCCCCTTTTTGCGATGCAAATGAGCCGCCTGATTTATGGCTTGTTAATGATGCCCTCGTTTGTCTTCCGTGGATGCGGATCGCGCCGGATACATAGGAAACTATTTGAATAGGCCCAAAAAATTCTGAAGCCGCCCCCACGTCAAAAAAGTAATAATATACAGTAACGTTGTTTTAAAAACTACTTTATGACTTTGTATATTACATCCCCTATAAATGTTCAGTGTATTTTATGACCCCACTAGATGGTGCTGTTTTAAAAAGTGGCTCAAAGCATAGCTCAAAGCAAACCAAGAGCAACATCTAGCGGGGTCAAAAAATGCAGTAAATAGTTCCCGAGACTTCACTTGGACACAATTTAAAAGCACTGACGAGATTTCTGAGCTATGTGAAATTCCTCCGTAATCCATATTTAACATAGATATTCAGTCTGCTGTTGCTCATTATCTCAATTAGTTGCACTATTGCCTCAGATCTCTAATGTTTGATATTTGAATTCCTCCCCCCTCTTTGTGGGTGTAGCTTGCACACAACAGCCTAAATACATGTGTTTAAGTGAGATAGCATATGTAAATTTTCCCATAGTATAACAGATCAGCCATATCATTAAAACCACCTGCCTAATATTGTGTAGGTAGCCCTAGTGCCTCCATAACAGCTTAGCTGCTGATCCTTTAAGTCCTATAAGTCAATGAATTGGGCTTGTTTCTCCAATACAACCCACGGATGCACAATTGGATGGAGGTCTGGGGAATATGGAGGCCAAGTCCATCCATCCATCCATCTATCCATTAACTTCCGCTTATCCGAGGTCGGGTCGCGAGGGCAGCAGTCTCAGCAGGGAAACCCAGACTTCCCTCTCCTCGGCCACTTCCTCCAGCTCCTCTGGGGGGATCCCGAG
>JAABNX020000090.1:11819250-11842787 GCA_015163995.2 Mormyrus lacerda | reverse complement strand
AGAAACAAAACTGCAGTCACTCCGTACACACCAAAGCATTCAAGCATATATGGCTCAAGACTGTAAGTATAAGTGATGCCATCAAAATGCAGTTTTTAAAGCAGTCTTCTCCTACAAGGACAAGAACCTCAAAGCAGCACATACAAACTGCAGATTCCAAAGTGATCGTGTATCAGAACCCCATGCGACGGAAATGTATTGGATCTCTGGGAAAGAGACGACTGGAAAATTTCTAGTTTTACTAATTTCTCAATTTATGGGTATGCACCTGTTTAAAATGAATATTTTTGTTGTAAACTCTAGCCTGGCTCTTCCCTGGTTCTCATTAATGAAGAGCTTCTTCCTTGCTTGATGGGACTTCAGTCCTGCTTCTAGCAGCCTGTTACACACTGTCCTAGCAGTGCACTTCTAACCACTTAATGTTTCCCATTCTGTTTGAAGGTCACTTGATGTCACTTGATGTCATCCTCCGATTAATCCTCCGATTAACCGAGGCATCGTTGGATAAATTGACGGTCACCTCTGGCATTAGAAGGTCACTTCCGCCCTTCATCTGGCTGGTTTTTCCCAGTGTCTCCTGCTTCACCTTGTTTTCGTGTGCTGCTCTAAAAAAATGTAAAGTGGTCACTTAATTTTTTCCAGAGCTGTCCAGCTCTCGAAATGTCCTAATGGTTACAGCTGTTGGTGCCTCTTTAAGACTTTGAACGAAAAGGAACTTACTAGAGTGTCTTCAGTACAGTCATATTGGTGCTCACTGTGAAAAACACTTAAAGCATCAATCAGAGAAACTTGCGGTAGCTATCAGATTACATGCCTATTTAAAATGCGAAAGCATAAAGTACAGCTATTTCATATTTTCAAGAAATGGGTCACTTACTGTTCCACCAACGTGGATGCACGTACAAATCCATTTTGGCGCCTAATTTTTTGGTGTCCGTTTGGCACCCCCCAGTGGCGACTAACAATATTTCAGCCAGAGTCACACTGGACATTTAAATTAGACGGAATTGGATTTAGGACCAAAGGCTCACTATAACAGTAGTGAAATCTTTCTTCGAGTTAAGAATGCAGGATATAATGTGGTGATCATACTAGGCAGGATCATTTTGAAACAGGTGGTGGGAACGTGACTTCCCCAGTAGTGCAGCGTGGGTGTCATTCTCGTAGACCGGTGTCGTTATCACACATACGCGAGGTCACACTGGTCTTCAAAGGCCCACCCACCGTGTCAGAATGGGTGGAACAATCAATTTGCACAGCTAAACCCATAGTTATCTTACAGTATTTTTACATATACTCATCTTCAGCAGTTACAACTATGCTGAAATCCTAATTATTTAGTCTAAAGTAATTTGTAGTTCTTTGCGAATCAAGACTAGTTCTACCTATTGCTTTAATAATTAGATTTTTAACGCTGAATCTCTGATGTCACTACGATTTCACACAAGTAGATAAACCCATAACAGAATGGTATTAATCATCTTTCTTTTTTTATTTGCATGAATTTTTACACCATAAACTCTAAACCCAAGCAATTCACCTCATGCTCTTTCAGATCAAATCCTCCTATTACGGAATTTTTACACGTTACTCAACTCCTGTTTAAGATCTCTTTGTTAATAATGAGACCGGTCGAGTCAAAACAATATCCTACCAAATCTAATATGGCCAGTTTGATAAATTGAGAGGTTATTCCAACGTCCTGGCGCCTCTTCATCATTTTGATCGCTCGACTCAGCTTCTCATCATTTTCTCTCGGTGATGTACGTTTTCGGTTGTGTTGAATGTGCTTTGGAGTGTATGCAATCATAAATATGCTGCAATAGAAATAGTTCGTTTGCCGACACTTAATACAGAGCCAAGTTTCAACGATTTATAATCATAACTTACGTTCTCTGATTTAAATCAATGTATGATATTTACGTATTGACCCGAATGATTATCAGCCCTACCCCTTTCTACACTAAAACAAGCGGTACATAGGATTATACAGTTAGTACGTTAATAACTAAGAGGTAAGGATTGGGAATTTCTCTGTAAGCCAGGAGAAGCGATGTTGGTGGGGCAGGAATTAATCATATTACAGCAAATACCTGATTAATAAAGAATGTCGCATGTTTTCGGCAGATTAACACGTGAGACATTCCCAAATGTAACAAAGAGTTTTTACATGTAGTATGACTGCGGTATAATTCACTTTGTAATATAAGCAATTGGTTTATTTTGTGACTTACTGAACATACTCTTTAACTTGACCAAATTAACTCTGATAAAGCAATGCCAGATCCGCACAAATTTAGCAAAGTTTAACAAATAATTTTGGTTTACACGAATCGCCGATTTGCCATATTCTATTAATTTTAATTCATTTTTTGTAACTGGAATATAACCAAGGAAAGAAGGGGAAAGCAACTCTTTGTTCTGCCACTAGAGTTCCCCAGTTTTAGCCCGACTTGCTGCGCTGGCGTTTATGTTTACCTCTACGGAGACTGGTCTGTTCATTGGCATAAACCCATAATTCAGAAATAAGAAACTATTCCGGAAACACAAATGTAACGTTTCTCCCATCGCATCACAGAACGGGTTTCCGCACAGCCGCGTAATACTAATACGTTGTCGAAGGTAAGTTAAATATTTAATGTAAATGTATTAGTTTTAAAAAAAAGAGTGGCTAGCCGATGGCCAAATGTTTCTTTTATGATGGTGGATTATTAACATGGCGTCTCTCGACAATTGTTGATTTACGGATAAGATTTGTCTGCGTTGAAGGGCGGTGGTTCCGCCGATCGTGATCCCGACCGTGCGAATGACCTGCTGGGCTAATGCCCGCTGGCGCCAGGGCTGTTTTAGCTGAGACCGGCCACCGAAACGGTGCAGTTTGCCATGTCGTTAGCCAGCCGGCTAGCCCCGGGGGCGGCACACGCCTCTCCGCCGCGATCTCAGCAGCGTTCCCCCGGCGTCGCCGTCCTTCGGATCGGCGCCCTCCCGTACTGCTTTTGGGACGCGGCGGGTTTCACGGGGCCCCGGACGGTGCGTTTGCGGGCGGCGGAGTTTGTGTCACGGCCGTGGGGGTGAGGCGGCCTGGCTGTGCGGAAGCATCCGCGGACATTCCTGAGCACGGAACCCGGCGGATCGGGCCGGCGCCGAGGCGGGGCTCGCAGCCAGCTCCAGTGCGTCTCACTTCGCCGCCGCCGCGGGAAAACCGGCCTTTATCGCCGCCGAGCACAGTGATGGTCAAGCCACTGTTGCATTTTCTGCATTTTCAGGTCTGCGTGCTGAAAACTCATGATGATCGCCTCTACATTAACGATCGGGAGTGATTTCATTATGGGGAGGGGGGCGGCTGTCGACCTCAAAGTATTTCCGTTGTTTTGAGTACCAAGAATAAATTTCGGATTGAAGTATACAGGGAAAGTCGATAAAGGCGCATCGGCGAGCCCCGCGTTAAGCAGCACACTTGTCGGTTATTTATTCGTGCTTTTTGGAAACCAGATCAACCAAAACCGGCGCCTTGGTATCACACTGAACCGGCGTAACAAGTTGCGTGAGACGGGAACCGGGACGCTATTCTGGCGGCGGTTCCGGGCGTGAACGGCTTCCCTTTAAACCGCCCCCAGCTGCACGCTGTGGAGCTTACGCTGATTATATTAATACGAGTCAATTACAACCGGGATCTCGGAATGAACATTAATTACAGGGCTTTTAAATCATTTCACAATGACACCAATCCAGAAAACGCAAAATTATTATAGTATTTTAACTGTCTGACTTGGAACTGTCTACGTCAAATGTTAGGGAATAGCTTTGTGCAGATTTAAAATTAAGAAATCCCCTAGTGTGCGAAGGAGTCTTGGGACATTGGTGTATTTCTTAGGACATAGGTAAACTCAAAACAGGAAGCATGCAGGCCTGAAAAATAAATAAAATGCATGTCACCCTAGGGTGTGAGTGGCAAAACTTTTTTTTTTGAGTCAGTTAGTAACCATTAGGCACTGCTTCTCGGCTGACATAATGTAAAAAGGTCTAAAGGGCTGTGACGTGTTACTTAAATTGTCCCTCAACTGACCGCTAACTCGTCCAGGGAACCAGCTGAGGTTAATTTCCATTCAAGTCAAATTAATAACGCAAAATGAGGATTCGGAGTGTTTTTTCAAATAATTATTTTGTAGCTTAGAAGATGCTTTTATCTAGCGTTTTACTGTAGGATTTAATGCTTGTTCTTTTGGTCGGAGTTGCCAATGACCTCTGCTGATTGCTGGCGAGGGTTAATCAGCATCACCACGTAGGTAATGACCGGCAAGACTTATGGGAGAAAAGCGATAAGGGGTGAAGGATGGACATTAAGCCTTGTACAGTTAATCACACTTTTCTGTTCGGGTTGCACCATAATTAGTGGTCTTCAGTGTTCTTGTCACGTGTGCAGCATAAGTGAGGAAGACGTAGGTCTGCATATAGTTAAATCCGGATGTTTATAATGGTGTGTGAATGCTCGCCGTCCCATGCGTGGGGTAAATGAGAATAACACAAGGTCCAAAGATCACCTCTACGGATCCGATTGCTGGCATGGGCCCTGTGTGATGACGGGACTCCTCGCCACTTCCTGGCAAAGCTGGGGAATGGGGCCTGTTCTCTTCTTCACCCAAGATTAGGTTATAAAAACCTCAAGCAAAAGCTATTCCATGCGTTACTATATCGCTGTATAAGGAAGGTGTGGAACAAACAACCTACGAAATAAAAAGGCACGTCTGTAGTCGCACAATGTATAAATTATGTCTATTTTAAATTTATAAAGCTTGGATATGGATCTTTTGGTACATTCCAAATGAATGTCGCATCTAGATATGAATACTGCGCCAAACAGCCTTTAGAACTGATAAAAAAAAAATCCGAACATTTGACAAACCAGGCAAAGAAGCTGCCCCCCCACTCTTCATACAAATCGATGGATTGTACCGTAACATGCTGAGGCTTGTTGTCTGTATGTTCAGTCGCACTAACCCCTCTTCTATAATTGGGAGGCGCATGTTATATCTCACGCACGCGTCTATATGTAGTCGCTTCTGGGTTTAAGCAGTTGTGCCCTTGAACGCTACAAACTGTCCCCCAATGTACCGAACAGCCAGCCATGGCCGTGACACTTCAGTGCCTCATGCAAATGCCTCATGCGGAGAAGCGCCGGGTGACAAACGTGTTCTACCGCAGTTACGTTTCGGAAATTAAAATAATAATAATAATAATAATAATAAAACCCTGCATGGGTACAAACGTTTTCAGGGCGAGTCCTTATACAACCTGTACACCCAGTCGAAATGATTCGAAACTCAGCAGAGCGGTTGGGAGAGAAACGTAACAATCAGTAACTAAGATTTAACGAGCAATACGTGTAGACGCGGAGCATAATGCAGTTTCTTGTGTTTCCTATAGATTACATCAGGCATTACGACTATGTGGTTTTCGGTAGTAGAGTTAAAATAATATATATATAACGCAGTTCTTTCACCTGTAAATGAATGTCCATATTTATTGCAGTTGATTGACTTTTTGAAGATTTTTGAATGTCCTTTCTGCACAATTAAGTGTCTGAAATGCTCTTCGGTCTGTAAGCTCGGTGCAGTTGACACAGATGATGTTGCAGCCAGTAAATAGACGCACGTGGGCATTGCGTTGCTTCTCTAGATCGCGGTGAGCGAAGTGGGTGTCAAGCCCCTCAGGCCAAGAACCCCAGCGCTTCCTAAGGCCGGCAGAAGGAAAGGGCATGCAAAGTGGAAGAAACCGAAATGTTTACTGTGCAGACGGATGCGGAACGCCTGTAAACGCATACAAAACGTGATGGAGGAGAGACCTTTCATCATTAGTATAGGGGAGAGAAACACTGGCCGCACATTTTCAACAAATCGATGAGTTTTTGAAACTTTGTATATACTCAAGTGATTATAATTAAATTAAGTGAACATCTTTTGATCCGTAGCGTACTACAATCTACTTTTCTATTTAAGCACTTGGCAAGTTTTAGTAATATTTTAAGGTAACGGCTGCTCTTGATTAAAATACTTGTTGCGAAGCTTACTCTTTCTTTGTGCTAGTTGGATTTACAGTCCGATAACCTTGCTGCACAATTTGCTGAGTCTTAGTCGACATAGCTGGACGTTCTTTTAGACTCACGTCAGATAGTGCGAATCGATTCATACAAGTCTATAACACAATAGATAGAACTATGTAACGTGCTTGATTAATAGATATTAGTTGCCTTCCAGATATACTGGCCTTTATTGTCACTACTTCATTACATCTGTCCTTGTATGATAATGTATCTAGATCCTCTTAAAGGGATACGTTTTATGAACATACATATTGCCCGAATTTAAATTCGGCAGAAATGGTTCGTTTTCCCCCCATTAACTGACAGGATTCCATACTTTGGTTTTGTATAGGTTTTGCGATGGAGGAATCTGTCAGATGAATCTTTGCAGTTTTGTGCATTAGTCAGATGGAAACTTGAGGTTTCACTGGATAAGCTTCCTCATGAGCAAATGTTGACATTTTTCTCATCTCAAGAATATGATTGTAGTGTAACGAAAATGGTAGCGAACTATACGATTTTTGAAAACTCGGTGGTAAAAGCATCATGACAATTTACCGCAAAACAGGTGGTGGCAGTAGTGATGTAATGTTGTACGTATGGGGAACTACGTCATTTAGAATCAGAGTGCTTTACCTCAGACCCTTCGGTAGATTTTGCAAATAGCCCAATTCGTAATTAACTGTAAATTCCTAAACAATTATGTTCGACATAGTGAAACTTTTTTGATGCTGATTCTGAGATGTGTGATCAGAGGCGAAACCCGTGTTTTAACTACGTAGCTACATGCCTGACTATAAGGTTAATAGAATCACAAGACCTCGATAAGCGGTGTCATAATACAGTTCGAGCTTGTAGCTCACGCAGCCCCCGTGTTTATTTTGGAAAAAAAAAATTTTTTTTAAAAAAAAAAAAAAAAAAAAAAAAAAAAACGGAAAACCACAGCCCCACATCCCAACACGTCACTTCATCTTTTTTCTCTCAGTAAGACAGTTAAAACATGTTTCAGGTTCAAACTGTGTACAGGTTTGGTCACCATACCTTAAGAAGGACATTGCTGCCTTAGAAAAGGTGCAACGGAGGGCTACGAGAATGAATGAATGAGGAATGTCTTATGAGAAGAGGTTAGCTGAGCTGAATCTGTTCAGCCTCGAGCAAAGGAGACTAAGGGGGGTCGTGATCCAGGTATATAAGATTCTAACAGGTCTGGATGCTGTTCAGCCAAATGGCTATTTCACTTTTAGTTTAAATACTAGAACTTGTGGCCATTAGTGGAATTTAACGGGAGATCATATTAAAACAAATTTGAGGAAACACTTCTTTACACAGCATGTAGTTAGAGTATGGAATGGCCTCCTCTCATTTGTACATTTCTTATGTTCTTATGTCCTTATGCTTGCTAACTATAGGTCAATGTCTAATTTAAAAACAAAATCTAAAGTAAAGCAGAATTTGATAAAGCAGGCAAAGTGTGGGCTTTTGTGTGAGACAGTAAATGACCAAGACCAAAGTAGAAAATGACGTACCTCAAACCTCAAATAAATGAACTGAAGCAGCATATAAATATATGCACCACTGCGTCTGAAATAAAATACTGGCTTTGATGTTAGAGTCTGAAATGTTAGCTGTACTTCTTCAGTGTAAATTGAACTGTATAGAAGCTGCAGTCCTTTTGAAACATGTAGCCTGAGATGTCGAGAAAATGATTCCATTCTTACAAGAAAATGACAGTCCTCACAATATGGAGAAATCATCCTGTTCTCACAAGAAAACGGTATATGAATAATGATATTCCACTGCTTTTCTCAGCTTTAGTGATGTACAGATTTTAAAGACATGGCAAAAAAAACTTTTGGGGGTGTCATGGTCTTTATAGGGGGGGCTGGAGCATCTCCAAGCTGCCACTGCACAACTCGATACGTCAAATTTGAAACGAAATCCACCATTATCTCTACCTGTTATATTTCTTAAAATATTTGCAAAGTGACCCCTCCCCCCTGACCTTGGTCATGATAAGTGGTGGGAAAATACATGGAAAGAGAAATGATTAGGGGGGGGGGGGAAACCTCAGAGTTAATTCTGGTCTTCTTTTCCAGAGGTCAAATGAATAAGGAGATCATGTCACGCGTCGTGAAGAAGAGGCAGGCAGACCCGAAGGTGGTCCAGAACATCTGGACGGCCATCGAAGTAATCCGAAACCAAAAACAAATCGCAAACATGGACAGGATTTCAAAGTGAGTGTTTTCGATCATTGGCTAACAGCTCTAGCATTGCACTCTCCGCAAGTCACCGGCGATTACATCAGCCTCTCGCTATCATGAACTACAGACAACCCTTTTCCGTGAGATATAGGGCTTTGGTAATGGGCTGATGTGGATCAAAGGTCAGAGAGCAGAAAGTCGCTGTTGCCATGGGGATAACGAAGAAGAGGAATGGATCTGAAGTGTCACCCAACCCAACTTGGTTTATTTTAAAACCTTTCATCTTAATGTTTGGAGGTGTTAGGCTTGTGATGGTTTCTGAGAAGTCAGATATTTGTCAGGGCGTAGAATGTCTGCTTTCATCTCTTTCAGTCAGATATTATCTGGAAACCTTCTTACCAGCAGGGGTGACGTGCAACTCAATGGCAAATTTGCTGAAGGTTTCATCACTGAGTAGGCGATGTGTTAACAAATAAGGTAGAAACATAAACAAGTTGTTTTATCCTACAGACTATGGAGAAGACGGTGACACACTGTTACACACACAGTATATAGAAAACAGAGCAACACACGGCTGCATTTACAGTCTATAGAGAATACTGTGACACACTGCTACATTCATAGTCTGTAAAACACTGTGACACAGTGCTACATTCATAGTCTGTAGAACACTGTGACACACTGCTACATTCATAGTCTGAAAAACACTGTGACACACTGCTACATTCATAGTCTGTAGAACACTGTGACACACTGTTACATTCACAGTCTGTTGAACACTGTGACACACTGCTACATTCATAGTCTGTTGAACAATGTGAACTTAAATACACCGGACGAATCAAACTAACGGAAAACAGCTGGTCACAATCGGGGTTGCACACGTGGTTAATAAGGGGCTGTGGTACAGAAGAGGATAGTACAGGCAGGTCATGACAATCACACTCGTATTACCCAATATATTAGACAAAATAAAAGAAAATGAGACATATTAGATGTTACAAATATCATATTATTGTACATTTAATTACGAAGAGCAAAGATGCTTCCGATGCGTAGCGATGTATCATTTTCACTGTCTCAATCAACTTTTTAATGAATATACAAAAAACCGCGATACAGCGAAGCTGCGAAAGTCGAAGCGCGAAGTGGCGAGGGACGACCTTAAATAGAGAACACAGTGACACAATGTTGCATTCACAGCATATAGAGGACACAGTGACACACATACACAGACCATAGAGAGCGCAGGGACATACTGTGACATTCACTGTCTATAGAACACAGTGACACACTGTTACATTCAGTGTAGAGGACAGTGTCACGCACACAGTCTATAGATAACACGTGACACACATATTCACAGTCTATAGCGAACAGTGACACACTGTTACATTCAGTGTAGAGGACAGTGTCACGCACACAGTCTATAGATAACACGTGACACACATATTCACAGTCTATAGCGAACAGTGACACACTGTTACACTCACAGTGCAGTCAGTCATACTACAACACATGATGTAGTGTCGCCAATCTGTTCCAGCACGATTGCATTGGACTGAGGCACTAATCTGTCAATGCAGGGTTGCATTAGCATGAGCACGATTTCCAGCACTACACGAAGAAACAGTATCTGCACACAATATCAACTTTCAAAATGAATGGTAGTGATGTCCAATTCACGAACAAATCGTTCTTTTGAACCGGTTATTTTCAGTGTTCAAATCTAAAAGAATCAAACTTTTTATACATTCGGCATGCCAAGTCATAGATTCTAAAGGCCTGAAATTATTTCACATTATCATATAAAAAAGCAATGTTTTTAAATTCACTTATATACGTGTTTTGTACGCCGATTGTAGCCGTGTTGCCTTCAGTGCTCTTTGGGCGGGCTAAGCCTGTGTGCCTGAAATCACAAGGTCGCCGGTTCAAACTCAGCCTTGGCACGTCTACGGGTCCTTAGGGCCTTAACCCTCTAAATACATCAGATGGTTCATTAAGTGTCCTTTTGGCCCATCACTACTCTTGCTTCACAGCAATGATAATTACTGGTCACTGTGGCTACTGGTATCACTGTTTTTATTATTTTAATGCGTATAGTTTGGCAGAAGTTACTAAGTTTTGCATGTCCCTCACCCAATTTTTCGGATATGTGTGACTTCAGCAAATACGAGGTTTTTCAGGAACGCATTAGTCGCGTTTTAGCAGGACTGACCGTCTACAGAGAACACAGTGACGCAGCCCAGCACGCAGTCTACAGCTGGGGTCCCCAGCTACTTTTGTCCATGGACCAAATTCCTTCAGCAACACAAAAGCCAAAGTCTGCTGAATCTGCAAAAAATTGCTGATTGGGTGGGTTCCCGAAGATTAAATATGCTGAACTGGAGACGTCCCTGATGGTAAATTTAGCCAAGGGGGGGGGGGATCGATTTGCACAGTCCGGATTCAGTTGTATTTTGGTCGGACTGAAGACAGTTGGTGGCTTCTAATCTACAGTATAATTTAGTTATACACACATTCACATACCCTGTCTATAGTCTAAAGAGTGATAAAACACACACTGTTCTGGCCAGCGATGAATACTCCCAGCTTCCTGTACGTGAAGCATACAGACTGGGACTGTCTCTCTCCCCCAGGTATCTGAGCCGCGTGTTTGGGGTGCACCCCAAAGAGACAGCTAGGCAGCTGGGCCTGGCCGTGAAGGACGGGCTGGTGGTGGAGACCCTGACCGTGGGCTGCAAAGGGTCCAAGGCCGGCATCGAGCAGGAGGGCTACTGGCTGCCCGGAGATGAGATGGTAAGCCCCGCCCCCATCACACGTAGGGGAGGAGCTTACTGTCTCTCTGCCCCTCATTCAATCATCTGCCTCTGTAGCAGTGGCCAGTGTCAGGGATCCTATACCTAAGGTCCGGAGCCCATTTGGCCTCATGCTGACTGGTGACCTGCTGACATCACTAAGACCAAGGGTCCTCCCTCTTCTCTCAGTGAAGAGGAGGGGCATCTAGTCAAGGGGTTCCAACCCTCCCATAATTAAGCATCCTTATCCTAAAGGTGGGGGGGAGGGGGTGCAGCAGTTGGCACTATTCTACCCGATGTGATACATTTGCATAAAGGTTCAACACCATTAGCCACTGAGACACAGATCTCAAAGATCTCACAGATCAAGCCTGCAGTCATAAACAAGTAGTTATTATTAAAATGATCAAAGGGATGGGTTTTGTAGGCTGCAGTGATGCACAGTCACCTTTTGAACACGAAACCGGACTTTTCAGTGCTTTCTTAGAAGTCGCCTATTTTTGACATAGGTTACAATAAGCAGCACCTAGTCTAAGCTCTATAATTATTCTGGTTTTATTGTTTGTATTTATTCTGACTCTAAGTTGTGTAACGAAACCGTGCAAATAAAACATGCAAACTAGGAAATAAGCTACAATTCTCACTAGGTCTGCCTACACAAGCCGTAGACTCCAGCTATCTCACAATGCCCTGCTAACCCTCTAGCTTCCTCTAGCTGTGGTCCTCCAGTCCACATGCCCAGAATAGGTCTGTTAAAAGGCTCTCCAAACACCTGCACTTTGGATATTCCCACACTTGTACACTCACAGGAAACAGACTGCTATTCCCAGAATGCCTCAGCGGCGTAGCCTCTTTGATGCACACGCATCACGTCACATGTAAACTTGACTACAAATCCCATGAGGCCCACGGGTGTGTTTGCTGTAGCAGGATTTTAAAACAGTGTTTCTTTGGATCACTTGCTATCACAGGAGCAGATGGCTGAAAGGAGTAAGGTAAGGGTATATTTGATTGAATTCTTTGTTGTTGTTTTTTTTAACACTTCCTTCTACTAACATCATTCCGTAACAAATAAGTTCTGTTACGTACATGGCACGGCCTGGATTTTACCACATCTGATTGCCTAGAGTTCCGTGTTGAGATCTAATAAGGACTACAAGTGCAACTCGATTACTTAACACATTGCATTTGGTTAAGCACCACCAGTTAGCAGACTTGATGAAGAGTAAGGGGATCCAAGGTGAGCACGGCAGATTCTGACGGATCCCAACATTACCCATCAACCCATACGACTGATCCAGCGGCATTCAAAGATGGAGGTTGTCCCTCGACCACACACTCCGGCACACAAATCGCACCCAGAGCCGTGCTTCTGCGTTCTAATTTCTTGCGGAATGCGCTAGCCGCGACCTTTGACCTACAATATATCTGCTCGCTACCGATCTACCCGTGTGATGTTTGGCAACAGGTGATATAGTGGTCTGGTCTCCAAGGCAACCGCAACTGTGCGATTGCTAGTCTAAAATCTCAAATGGGGTAACAAACCCCCCCCCCACCCAAATAGCTTAACAAATGTAAGCTATGGTGGTTTTCTTTTTTTCTTTAGTTTTTTTTTTTTTTTTTTGATTAGCATGCCTGAAAGATGCTCGTGTGAAAACCGCTAATTCGGAACCCATGAGACAGTCTGCATGTTAGCCTTCACCGCCAACATGGACAGAGGTTTGTAGCAAGCATATATGAGTGGCGTAGATGTAGCTGTCCTGCTAATGGTAGCTGTAGTGCCCTTCTGGGTCTGTCTGGTCTGTCTGTCACCTCCACCTCGTATGTGATTGGTTAATGTAGAGGTGGGGCGGGAGTGGGAGGTGTGGCCAAAGGCTGTACAATACAGGTGACGTGTCCCTGAGCTGTGTTCACAGTAGTGCACAGATATATGCACATCTTCTCATATCTGAGGTGTTGTGACTGATATTTAACACTTTCGAAAACAGTTACTGAAAAATGGGATAACGTAACTATGTGAGGAACTAATCTGTAGTGGCATCAACACTGATAAATCGTTGTCTGATAAATATCAGGTCCACGTGAAATGAATTCATGAAGCGGAAATGGATATAGAGAACAAGTACCAGCATATCTGATACCTACCCTGTGGTTGCTGCCGTTGCCGTCCTGCAGGGGGCCCCGCCTCATCTTGATGTTGTTTTTTGAGGGAGTTTTGTGTTCATTTATTTAATTGATTAATTGATCTGAAGAGTTTCTCCTGCGCAGGAGATGGGGAGATCTTCATGTGCATTGGGGCCATTGCTGTTCCTTATATATCATATATATCATAAATGGATCATTGCAGTTTTGTATATATTATAAGCACCGTTCGAGTTTTGTATAAATTGTATGTAATGTAGGGGCATATAGGATGTTACGTATTATATGTAATATAGGGACCATAACAGTTTTATATGTATATCATATGTAATATAGGAGCCACTAAAGCTTTTATGCCTGCATTGCCTTTCAGACAGTCTTTGTGAAGTCCTTTATTTCAAGGGAGATATTGTGGAAAAATCCAGTTAAAATAATGAATCCATATGATCAGGGTGTTTAGTGGGTGAACTGGTGTGCGTATCCATCCCCTTGGGTGCCTGCAGAGGTCATGACGTGCCGGGCTCACGGCGTCCCGGCACAGAGTCTCTCTATATGGTGGAACCGGCCCGCATCACAGAGTGGGCGCTTGCACCCCTCCCAGACAAGGATTAATCATGCATGAGGTTTAGACAGTCTTTTAAAGCTCTCTTTCTAGCTTTGGCACTCCCAGGTATAAGCCTGGCTGTGATTGGGCAGCAGGGGGGGGGTGTCACGGTTTGACTCTTGTACTGACACCCAGAGGGTTTTAGGCTTGAATCCCAGAAAAGGCACGAGGTACACACGCATTGGTCGGTGAAGGACGATGTCATAACATTACCTGCTGCAAAATCACATGTCCTTGGTTGGGGGGGGGGGGCAGATCTGACTATGTGGTGTTTCCCTCCTGCCCCCCCAAAGCTCTTTCAGGGGGCACGGCGGGACCAGAGAAGCAGGGAGACGGGTTGTGGGATGGGTGAGATGGAAAAAAAAAAAATAGTTCGGGGCAGCAGGACACAAATATACAAATGGGCCCTCCTCATCCAGGGCATCGTTTAGGGCGCGGAGGCTGGCAGCTGATCCATTCACACCCCCACCCCCCTTGGAGGGGGTGCTTTCCTCTGGCACCCAAAGTGACATGCCACCCTCAGCTGCATTCTGTCCCAAATATCACCCTGCGGGCTTATGATCTGGGCTTTTTGAGGAACAGAAGTACAAAAGTATTACTGCTGTTAGCATTTTGACCTCATGGACTAGAAAGAGTGGAGTAATTATCCATCCATGCGTCTTCCATAACCCCTCATGCAGGACTGGGTCATGGTGACAATGGCGTCTGTCCCAGGAAGTGCAGGATATGAGGTAGGGGGCACCCTGGGCGCAAGTTTTTGTTTTTCAGGGTGGTTTGGGAAAACTTATTTATATTCATGAGGGAAGCTGCCTGATTGGCTGGTGAAGTCTGTCTAAGGCATTCACTGACCAGTCAGCTGGCGCTGCTCAAGAATATTAATTATTTTTCCCAAATCACCTAGTAACACGCTCTGTAGTACCAGTAGGTGGCAGGTTACAGCTGTTGCCTCCAGCATACAGGTGTTCTTTGGGTTTGTCATTGGTGTGTTTGCTCAGTGCAAAGCTGCCTGCCCCCTTGAAGTAGTTCCAAAGGCATCCAGACCCTGCGCTAACTGCGTGGCCGTGAGATCATTGCCATGCGTCCGAAGCCACTGGCACTGCTGAAAGTTTACAGGCAGGTGTGGTGTAACCGTGACATGCCAAAGCACAGCAAGAGACCGCGGTCTCATCCATTGCGGGAGTAAGAGCTGGGAAGGGGGCGGGGTTTCTGCAGAGAGGCGGGGCTACAAGGCGCCAGTTACGCCGTGGCCTCTCTTTCAGGACTGGGAGGCGGAGAGCCACGACTGGTACTGCTTCGAGTGCCACCTGCCGGGCGAGGTGCTGGAGTGCGACGGCTGCTTCCGCGTCTTCCACCTGCGCTGCCTGGTCGAAGAGAGCCGGCCCCGGGACACGGGCACCCACTGGCAGTGTGCAGTGTGTAAGGTGTGTGCGTCCCCCGAGCCGCCTGTCTGTGTGTGCGCAGCCCCCGGGCCGCCTGTCTGTGTGCGCAGCCCCCGGGCCGCCTGTCTGTGTGCGCGGGTGGGCGGCCAGCTGGCCCCGTTTACCCGCGGGCCAACTTCCGAAACGAACGTGTGTGCGTGTGGGTCTCTTTCATGTGGTCTGGCTTCCTACTTTGGCATGCGTGGGCCTATATCTTTAATCTGGCTCTGTTTCCCTTCCAGACTGAGAGTGGGCCCACTTCCTGTCTGTGTGTGTGTGTGTGTGTGTGTGTGTGTGTGAAATGGGTCCCTCCTTCCTACCTTCACGTGTCCCTTTTCTGATATCAGTGTGCTTGACGAAACGGTTCGCCATCATGTTTAGGTAACATGTAGTGTCCGTTTGGTCTTACAGGGGAGTAAAAAGAAGAACCTTAACAAGCAAGAAATGAGCAAATATCTGCGTTTTATCGTGCAGAGAATGAAGGAGAGGGTGAGTGTTCTGGAATGGAGCGGGGAGTGTGTTGCCATAGAATGCAGTATCAATCGATACTTATATGGCGCCCTAGGCAACCCCCCCCCCCCTGCAATTTGTCAGTAAAAGTTGTTGACTTGGGGGGTTGGCACCCGAGGTTTGCCAAGTCCCCTAAGAAGAAGCCGTCCTCGGCCAATTGCCTTGGCCATGAACCACCATTGTTAGAATGAGTGGAAACGGTGAATGATCTTTGGTTGGCTCTAGGTCGACGTAAGGTAGAGTGAGTTAGGCTTGAGATAATGCTGTTCATGTCTGTGTTGATGAGCAGGCGGTGGATCTGAATAAGAAAGGGAAAGACACCAAGCATCCGATGTACAAAAGGCTGATCCACACTGCGCTGGATGTGGCTAACATTCAGGAGGTGAGTGTCTGGGAGCCCCTGTGTGGACTGGGGCAAGAGAGGGGCCCTTGTAGGCTGCTGTCAGATGGGTGGGGGTCAGTCCCGAAGATGGCAACTTGTGAAATGGGTAGCTGATAAGCCGTCTCTGCCCTCTGGTGGCCACGGGTGGCATTGTCCCCCCCCAGGCAAGCCAAGCCTAACTATGAATGGACGTCTTTGTGTTCCTCTGCAGAACCTCGCAGATGGAAAATACAAGAGTTTCGACGAGTTCAAGGCAGATGCTCAGCTGATCGTGCACAATACGGCCATTTTGTTTGGTGGTGGGTAAAGGGGGGGGAGCGTGGGTGGTGAGGAAGGGAACAGCAGTTAAAGAGGCAAAAAAAATTAGCATTTTCAATGATTTATAGTTTAAGGATCTAAAACAGTATATGTATCATTTATTTTTCATAGTATACATTACAAACTAAACAATAAAAAGTTTTCTTTGTGTTCTGCTGGTGTTACATGTAACGTATTAAAACATCGCATTGCAGTTCACAGTGATCAGGCAGAAATAGCACGACTGCTGCACAGTGACACCTGCCACGAGGTGAGCACCCCTTCGGAACACGCTTTTAATGGACTCGTATAGTCATTACGCAGGGTGGAGGTCCGGCGACACCGTAAGCAGGCCGGTCGGACTGACACGCGGAGCGCGTAGCGTAATCACAGGCCATCTCTGGCTGTGGGCCCAGTTTGAGAGTCACTTGTTTCCAGTTCTACTCTACCTCTACGTCATTATTCTAAACAGGTACTAGTGTGTTTTTACAGTTTTGGATTAAGGGCCAGCTGTTCTAGGTGTGTCGATGAGCCCAGTCCCACTGGGGATAGCAGTAAACGTTTTGCTTTCTGAAGGGCATATTTTACTCTTACACTCCTGACTAACTTCACTTTCTCTCCAGATAAATGAGTTGCACCTCTGCAAGAACTGCTTCTACCTGTCCAACGCCCGGCCCGATAACTGGTTCTGTTACCCCTGTGTGAGTATGGCCCTGGGCACCATCACTCCACGTCGGACCAGACACCGCATGAGAGTGATCTTAGCAGGTAGTGAGGTGACATTTCAGTGAGAGTGTTGTCAAATCTTGATGAGTAGCTAAATTGTGTTTCTTTAACAAAGTTGCTAGAACTGAACAGTTACAGGGGCTCAAGTTTCTTTAAGAATGTCACTAGATCTTGATGAGTAGTGAGGTCAGATTTCAGTAAGAATTTCATCTCAGCTAGCAGTGGGATCAGGTTTCTGTAAAAATGCAGCCTGATCTCATCAAGTAGTCAGATCAGCTTTCTCTAAGAATGTTGCCAGATCTCAGTGAGTTGTGAGGTCAGGTTTCTGTAAGACGTTAACTGGATCTCAGTAGGTAGTGAGGTCAGGTTTAGTGTTCTGTAAGAATGTAGCCAGAACTCTGTTAGTTGTGAGATCAGGTTTCTGTAAAATTGCAGCCAGCTCTTATCAAGCAGTGAGGTCAGGTTTCTGTAAGACTGTCACCACATCTCAGTGAACTGTGGGACCAGATTTCTTTAAGAATGTTACCAGATTTCAGCAAGTATTTAGGTCAGGTGTCTGTAAGAATATCACTAGATCTCTGTGAGTACTGAAGTAAAATTTCTGTAAGAATGTCGCTAGATCTCAGCAAGTATTGAGGTCATGTTTCTGTAAGAATTTTGCCAGATCTCATAGCAAGGTCAGCTTTCTGCAATGATATAGCCAGATCACAGCAGTTAGCATCAAGTCAAGATTCTTTAAGAATGTGACCAGATCTCAGTTAGTAGTGAGGTCAGATTTCTGTAAGAATGTCACCATGTCTCAGTGAGTAGTGAGGTCAGGTATCTGTAAGAATGTCACCATGTCTGAGTGGCTAGTGACGTCAGATTTCTGTAAGAATGTCACCATGTCTCAGTGAGTAGTGAGGTCAGGTATCTGTAAGAATGCCACTCTGTCTCAGTGGCTAGTGAGGTCAAGGTTCTGTAAGAATGTTGCCAGATTTCAGCAAGTAAAACAATGCCATTTTGGTGGTGAATGTCTTCAGGTGTCAGCAGGTGGTGGGTTTGCCTTTCGGTCAGAGTGTTGCCAAATGTCAGCAGTTAGTGAACCACTTTTTGGCAAGAGTGCTGCCAAATGTCAAGAAGAGTAAGGTCATGGTTCGGTGGGAGTCTTGCCAAATAGCAGATAGTGAGCTCAAATTTCCGTTTGCGTGCTGCCAAACGTCGGCAGGTAGTGAGGTCACCTTGTTGCCGAAGTGTGAGTGTAATTTTGCCAATTCAGGTGCCCAGCCATGAGGTGGTGTGGGCCAAGATGAAGGGCTTTGGTTTCTGGCCTGCCAAGATCCTGCAGAGAGAGGACAACCAGGTGGATGTACGCTTCTTTGGACACCAGCACCAGAGGTAAGACAGAAAGCCGTGAGGGGCTCTTGACATTGTCCTTCTAATAAGAACACACCCCATTGGACAGAAATTAGATACATTTTAATAAATAGTGATTCCATTGGTCATATCTATCGACCAGGGCCTGGATCCCCTCAGACAACATCCAGGAGATCACAGTGAGCGTGCAGCAGCTGCAGGTGAAACGCAGCACTGGTTGGAAGAAGGCATGTGAAGAGCTAGCCCTGTACCAGCGTTTCTTGCGTGAAGGCCGCCTCTGGAGGGAGAGGGACAGGGACAGGGACCGGGAGAAGACCAAGGCAGAGGACCGGACAGAAGAGGAACCAGAGTCCAGCATATCCTCCACCAGTAACGAGCAGGTCTCTCTCTCTTGTGCTAATAAACACTCACTCTGTATGGAGACTGAATTCAAAGGAGATCTATCATGTTTCCCTCTTTAATAACAAAGCAGAGATTGCAAGTGCAAGGTTTTTAGTTTTTGGTGTTTTTGTGTTCAATACTGGCGCCACCTAGTGACAAACAATAAGACATGTTATGGGATTATTTTATTGTATACAGACGCTCCTCTTCTTACGAATGAGATGTGTTCCGAATGGCCATTCGTAACTTGAAATGTTCGTAAGTTGGCATCATTTTAAGAGTATACGCAAGTACAAAGAACTAGGATGCTGGGGGTATGCACACTACGCTGCTGCACGGCGGGAGTAGTGGCCAAAAGTCATACAAGGTGGAATTGGCGCACAGAAAAAATAAAGTGATGTTGCGGACAGGAAACGGGAGTTTAAGGAACACAATTTGGACTTTCAGTCCTCTTCGTTCGTATGTCTGAAAGTTCATAAGTTGAAAGTTCGTAAGTAGAGGAGCGCCTGTATTTGGTTTTCTGTTACTGTGATATACTTTTGTAAGCAAATGCTACAAAAATGCTCAACTATGACATTAATCTGCTTTTAGAGCGGTATAATCGCTTAAGAGAAAATTAACATTACCAACAAAGTGATATCCTACATTCATGCCTTCTCTAATTAAATCTCTAATTCCGTGGATCAGTCTGCATTATGTTTACATTGTTGGGCTCTGACTGTGCTGTCTTTGGTGCAATTGCAGCTCAAGTTAAGCCAAGAACCCAAAGCCAAGAAGGCGCGGCGGGGGCAGACGGTGGAGACCAAGGAGGAGGTAGGTGGGACAGACAAGCCCACCCCCAGGAACCTTTTACACGCAGCTTAAATTTGGAGAGGGTTTGCTGGTCAGGCAGAAAGGTTAAAGGCAAATACTGTCATCATCGCTTGCATTGATTGAGAGGAAGAAAGAGGAAGATACCGAGTAGCTACTTTCAAATACTCAAATACTTCAAATAGTCAAATACTTGATTAATTTTTAATCAGCTAAATACGTGATTTAACTTTTTAACTGGGATGGCTCCCTACAGGAGCCGGAACCAGAGGTGGAGGCTGTGAGCTCCAGCCAGGAGATTCCCACCTCACCCCACCAGCCGGAGAAGTTCTCGGTGTCTACCCAGACGCGCAAGGCCAGCACGGCGTCGCCCCGTACGCTACACCGCGGCACCCAGACGACCACCGACAGCAGCTGCCAAAACCGCTGCCATGAGAAGTACACCAAGATCTTCAACGACGTCAAGGAGATGATGAAAGTGGACAACAAGCGCGAGACCGAAAGGGTGGTACGGGAGGCGCTGGAGAAGGTGAGCGTGGGTGTGTGTGGGGGGTGGGGGAGGGGGTTGTGGATCGCACGGGAGAACGCCATTGGCCTGAACGCTGGCCTCCTGTCCGTTGGCCTCCCTCCAGCTGCGTTCCGAACTGGAGGAGGAGAAGAGGCAGGCGGTGAGCAAGGCGGTGAGCAGCGTTCAGGCCGAGATGGAGCGCAAGTGCAAGCAGGTGAAGGAGCGCTGCAAGGAGGAGCTGGTGGAGGAGCTGAAGAAGATGGTGGCCCAGCACAAGACCATCATCTCCCAAACCAAGAAGAAGCAGTGGGTGAGTGATGGCTGTAGGCCACACCTATTTGATGATAATGTCACAGCAGCTCAAAACTTTTCATAGGAAATTTTAGGGAGGAAGAGTTTTCTAACTGATTAGAGTGGAAAGTTGGATACAAGTGGTGTCATTACTGTGTGAACCTAGTTCTGGAGTCATAACGCATGAGCTCTATTTGCGCCACGTTTGTAAAGCTTTGGCTGAGGTGATCTCAGCTTGAGACTTGAGACTTACTCAACAGTTCCTTCAGCTCACAATGAACCGGCTGCATGCTCCGCCATTGGCTGTCGGAGTCAGGTGATTCGCGGGAATGTGACTGTTGCCGTGGTAACCATGTGTTCCCGTGTCTGGCAGTGCTACAACTGCGAGGAGGAGGCCATGTACCACTGCTGCTGGAACACCTCCTACTGCTCCATCAAGTGCCAGCAGGAGCACTGGCATGCCGACCACAAGCGAACCTGCCGCCGGAAAAGGTGAAGGCCCCGCCCATGCTGCCACTGCCAGCCAATCACTGTGTAGCAAAAGCCCTCTGACCTCCAGGTCATTGGGTCCTTTTTCCACTTGTCCCACCTACCACTTCTTGCCTCCACCAGCCATTTAACACTCTGTGGACTGGGAACTATGCACAGAGCTGGAAAATCTCTCTGTCTGCCCCTATCTGTTTATTTAATAAGTCCAAAAGGTTTTTTTATTATTTTTTATTTCAAAAATCATGATCCGATCACATGAGGGGAAAGACTCGGATGGTGTTTTTAATTTTTTTTTTTTTTTTTTACTGAAGTGCTGATTCTACCTGTGTTGGAGAATGTGTTATTTAAGTGTTTAGCTAAAGTCGAGCATTAACTAAATACATTTTATTACCTGAATTTTTTAAATCACGTTTCTTATTGTAAATCGTAACAACGTCAAACAAAAAAATCTCGATGTTGCTCTTACGTATAACAATGATGGAAAAGGCAAAATACTCACTTTGATAAAAAAAGAAAATATATATATAAAAATGTGTAAAATGCTGATTAAAAATCAAAATGCTTTCAAGACTAACGCAGGTCATGAGGTAACTATACTGGTGTGTGTTTGGATGGGAGCCAGGGGGGGGGATTTGAGCCCCCGTCAGACTAAGAGTCACTGTTGGGAACAGGGTTTAAAGGCAAAAATCTTCCTTTGATGATTATTCATATACTTTGTGTTGTCCTTTAAGTACGCTGTAATTTTTATGAGTCAATTTTTGATTTTCTCCTTGAGCCTAAAAGTAAAATCTGGGGCGTGGGCCTTTTTGGACCTTAAAGGTTTTAGAAGTTTCATGGTTTGCACACGCCGTTTGTCGTCCAACATGAGCAAGTGTTCTTGAAAAGAAAATAAAAAGCCAAATTCTACGACGTTGTACCCGTTTTTACACAATACCTATGGGATATATATTTCCCTCTTTACTGCTTTCTTTTGATTGGCATCAGTGACATTGTTATTGTGATGTGTCCACCATTAGTCTGGTACAAAATGAGACTAGTTACATCTCCTGACTGCTTCTGCTGTACTTTGTGTTCAGAGGCTGTTTTCACAGCAGTGTCGTCGCCACCCAGAACCAAGTGGATGTGGATTTAATGTTTCAAAATTCAATTACAAAAAAAAAGAAGTTGCTTTCTAAATATCTGGTTCTGTACGGATGGACCAATATAAAATATACCCAAACAAGAGCAATTACGTGCCGTGTGTTTACCACACTTATATTTTAACATTATAGGGTAATGCTTTACTTACGGTTAAACTTTTTTACATATGTATAATATTAAGATTATTAAACAGATTTTTAAAAGATGGAGGCCGTGGCAGGACAACATTGAACACTTTTTTGTACTTTTTAAATGCACGCAAGGGAACGGACGGTTATACAGACGTTTCTTGTCTGATTTGATATCTTGCAGTCCCATAAAAGTTATCGGTGAAGCGCGCCATGTAGTTTTTAACTAACATTTGCAAGAGCCAGACCTTGTTTTCATGCCAATGTTGCACTACATGTAAATATCATTTGCTCCTGTTTGACTGTACGGTATATTCTATATATAAATTTAGCGTTTCCTCTTACGCAGATATCAGCATTGGGAAGTATATGGGTCATTTGTCCTGAGTATACTGCTTTCCAGAATGTTCTGATTGTCAGACTGAGCAGCCAAGTTTCTTGACCAACTTGTTATTTTATATTTGTCCATCCTAACAAATGGAAGGTTTGTGGCAGTTTTCTTAAGTGGAAATATGTGGTGTGTCATTCCAGTTTGTAAGATATTTCTGGCATCTGCATGAAAGTAAGCTTTGTGTAATTTTCCATATTCTTTTTCCAAGTCCAACGATATAGTTGCACTTACAGAAATGATGCAATATGAATTTTTTTTTTTTTTTTTTTTTTTTTTTTTTAAAGAGATAAAAGTTAATCGATTTCATCATTTTAACGGATGGAAGAACGTGGGTCGTTTCTTGTGAGAAAGTTGTGATTTATTCATGACTCAGTCGGGAAGTTGTCTTCAGCTGAGCACACATACAGTTCATCGTAAACATTGTGATTTTCCATTTCCTACGCTTTCGGCTATTTTGTTAGATGCTTTAGCTGGCGACATACGAATATTCTATGTGCTAACATGGAAAAAAATAAATGTATCTTCAACCAGTAACCCTGTGTTCAAATGTACTTTCTTACATTGTTGTTCTGGGCCGAGAGACTGAATATGAACCTGCAACAGCAACAATAAAAAAAGCTCATTAAATACAGTAAAATAAAAAACAAATCTTTAAGAAAATAATTTCTAAAAATATGGCAAATTTTACAAGTCTGTTTTATGCATGTCTGAAGTCATCACAAGTATTCTCAGTTTGACACAGAGCCAAGCGTGAAAGGTGTTCACAGCAACAAAAATAAAAGCTTTTATTTTGTTCATTTGAATATAAAATAGGCGTCATCACAGATGTACAAAGCATTCTGGCGGCTTTAATATAACAAAGTTTGTTTGTTTTAGAAGAGATGGG
>JAABNX020000090.1:11799481-11814978 GCA_015163995.2 Mormyrus lacerda | reverse complement strand
ATATATAAACAGGTAAGGTCCTTCAAGCTCCATACATATATATAAACAGGTAAGGTCCTTCAAGCTCCATACATATAAACAGGTAAGGTCCTTCATGCTGGTTTTTCAAGTGTGTTCTCACCACCACTGGCATCTGTCAGCTCGGTCCTCCTCAGGAAGCCCAGGTAGCCGGTGCGCGCCCACACCGTTTGCGTGTCGCCGAAGCTCAGCCTCGAGCTGAAGTGGTCCGACTGCAGAGACTCGTCACCGTACACCGTGAAATAACCACTGGCATTGTGACTGCTGTGAACCCAGATCTGCAGAGGACAGATAAGGACAGACGTCGTTCCACTCTGCCGGCACCTTGCATTTCACACTTGGGATACCAAGTACAGATTAAAAGTACCACAGATTAAAAATCAACAATAGGGCACATAGACAAGATAAAATCATCGCATCTGTATTCAGTCATGAGGTCTAAGTTTCTCTTTGCATCTTTCAAGTCACTTAATGCCTGATCTCTCCCCTTCTGCTTTTTAAGAAACACATACTGCATCGGTAAAATCATATTAGGTCAGCTTCTCTCATATCAGTTTCCTTTTCTCACTTTGGGACATTTCGTCTTAATGCAAATACATCCCCGAAGGACAGACGGCCACCAGGTAAAGGCTGTGACTGAGTCTGGGGCACAGTGCGGCATTAACGGTGTGACACTGACCTCCCCCAGGTGAGAGTCACCCAATGGGCCCTTGGTCTCCGGGTTGGCGATGATGATCCGAACTCCGGGCAAAATCTAGAACGTTTTCAGACATCGTCATTCTACCGCCACGCAGAATGAAACGTGAGCCAAAGCTCCGAGCAATTCAGCAATCCAGAATCTCCGACGTGTACTAAACAGCAATGTGAGACTCACCTTCCCAGACTCCATGAGTGGCAAACTGTGCGGCGAACCCCTCTCCACAAGACGGACCCTGAGGGGGAAAAAAGGGACATGGGATCTCCATCACGGCTCTGGTGGAGAAGCGTCTACGGAGTCGTGCAGTATCAAGCACTGTAATCAGAGAATCTCTCAGTTTTAGCTTGGCAAGTCCGTTCGTATAAGGTCATCTGTCACGCTGCGAGTGACAATCCAGGGAGATGTTATTGCAGAAGTTTTAATGTACTGTGTGTTTAAGTGCCAAACATGACTGTGATTTGACTAAATGATTAGTGCAGCAGAGAAAGGGATGAATGACAAGTGGCATTTGCACTGATCATAGTTTTCAAAGACTGTGCATCGATAATCTTAATGGGGTCAACCATGGCAGCTGGGGTTGGTATCTGAGCCAACTCTGTTACTTTTTCATTTAAAAATAAAGACAGTCTTTCGTCCACACTAACCCCAGAGTTTTCATCTACTAAAAACATTGACTTTTGAACACGTATTCAGAGCCGCAGACTTCTGAAAACTTCATTATTGTGTTGCCTTGCAGTGAAAACGAAGGCTTAAAAAAAAAAAAAAAAAAACGCAAACTCTAAAAGTGCCCTAACTGGTCCCCACTCATCACGTGATTTGATCCCAACGGCCTCTCATTGCCTGATTGGTCACCTGGTCGCCCTACACAGAAGTACAATGTAAATAGTATTCCAACATGATGAATATGGAGGAGCTGCTGTTAAAAATGCTGTTGCTACCAGGTAAACAGCGTTTTATGCTACATATTTGTGCAAAAAGAAACTAACTTACTGTTGACTGTGTCAATTCGGATGCCAAATGTAAGTTAGTGGCTATATTATATATGTTTTCGCTCATTTCAGTGTGGATGGAAATTGCTTCTGTTTAAAAGCTTTTAAAACAAAAAAGCAGTGTGGATGTAGCTTGAAAACAGATCCTGCTTCTGTAGAACGTGTCAGCTGCAATAGCCGTGGCTGCCATTCAAAGGTACGTCATCTTAACACTTAAATATGGCATATAACAATTAATAACACAATATTGGACCACAATTGTGATGGAGTTTATCTTGGAAGACACACATAGACCTTAAAGCAGAGCTCAACTTAGGACATTTCATGGATCCAGAAATAATTCTAGAACATCCTAGTTCCCCTAGTAGAAGCTCACTAACCAGGTAGAGGAATGACTCCTCTAGGGTCTCTCACGCTTTTTTACGCTTGCTTACGCAAAAAATCTTACGGCAAATCTGCAAATCTAAATCTAGCTACATCGTAACTGTTCGGGTACTTTGCAGACACTACAGACTATTTACAAGGTAATAAACTCTTGCATACATGTAAATGTGTGCGCAGGCTCGTCTCGAACTGAAAATCTCACGCCGGTCAGCTGGCCAAAGTTGGCAACCCTGCAGCGTGTGCCTGAAACGCTCACGGATGCCCCCTCCCTTCTGGTGTCCTTATCTCCAACGCACGGCACACATTTATGACATCACTGCCGTGTAGAGTCATATGCTTCAGCATCGTGTATCTAAATCTAAGCCTTATGTTCACCCTGTTTTTCTTACACTCATTATTACCACCAATGGGAGGTGATTTATCGAGAGTTCCCAATAACACTGTCAACCGCAAAGGTGCAAAGCAGGAGACTGTGGCTCAAGCGAGAGAACACCAAACCTGAATCCCTCCCAACAACCCTCTTTCGATCGTACATCCGGGACCATAAAAACTAGATTCATGGCAGCGTGCGGACCCATCTTATTGGCAAATGATGTCATCTCCGGCAGTTTCCCAGAGAAAGGTCTTGCAACATTTCAAACAAAGGCAGAGGAAAGTCCAGCTTAAATGAAACGGGATCATCCATGGCTACCAAAGCATCCATGGTCTGTGAAGATGGAAAGTTTAGTAACCGTGAATATAGAGGCTTTAGTAAAACTGACCAGTGAGGATAGAGGTGTTAATAAAACCATAATGGTGATCCAGGGGAGTAAAAATCAAATTTCCCATGAATATTTTGGCAAAAACCTTAGTTAATTCTGAATGGTAAACTGTTACAATAGGAGCATCTGTACACTCACCGGTCGTGTCGCAAGGCTCTCATGTCCACATACACAGTGGTGGGGTCCGGTCCTGAAGTGCCCTGCAAGAGAGTAGCAGACCACGCCCGTCAGCAGACCACGCCCATCTGCAGACCACGCCCATCTGCAGCACAACCAGCATCATCCACGAGCATCAGCCAGTTAGAGCTCGGGGAAGCCGCACCCGCACAGCCCACCACGCAGAACGGGGCGCGAGACGGAGTCCACGAGGCAAGAGCAGCCAAAAAACGGACACAGGCGTGAAGGGCGGATGGCTGAGCTACCTTAACGCTCAGGAGCTACTTTGGGTCCAGAAAATGAGGGGAGAAAAAAAACAAAAAAACGCAAGCGGCTGATGAAAAGTTAAGGTGGACTTGAAAGTAGACATCAATGAACGGGACAATGTTTAGCTTCAGGGCAACAGGACCTAGAGTCACACTTCCTCATGAGCCGATGGCAGGGAATGCCCCGCCCCAACCAAATAGCATCCTTTCCCTTTAAGGTTTGAATAAATTCAACCTGCCCCCCCCCCAAAACACCTCTCCTTACTACTGCCAGTTTCCCCAGTGCCAAAGTCAACACCCGAACACTTCTGGGCATGCAGGTGGGGCAGTACAAACAATAAAACACGGTATATTCACATAGCTGTCACTTAAAAGTCAACCGAAATGAAAAACCAAAAAAATACACAATAAAATTAAGTGGATTGATATAAACAAACAAACTAAGCCTGGTATCAGCAGGCCGAGAGGGTTAGCTAGCTCAGCGTTAGGCCCCCAGTTACTCGGGAAACGGGGTAAAAATAAGCAACTGGATGAGCCACCCCACACTAGCGCAGTGTTAGTGGACCTGCTGGAGAACACAGGGCTAGTTACCGCACTAAAAAGTGCACTATAAGTAACTAGAACAAGACAATCATTGGAGGAGAACAGCATGAAACAAATGTGCTGTCAGGGTTGGTATAACAGCAACCATTATGGATTTGGTTCTCATAGAAACTTGGCCAAATTAACAGCAGTCACTGAACACACTTTAACGGTCGACCAGTTATCCTACTGCCCGTCACGACCTCAGATCCCCGTGCTAACATCCAGCAGCTCCGCGCGAGACGATTGGCCCTCAGGTGGTCACATGCGCTCCACCTCGACGTTTCTGCACGCCATCTAAAAATAACCCCAGGAGGCAGCAGAACCATTCCCAGTCTGGCCGACCTGCTGGCCGCAGCAAAGACTGTCATTCAGCAGCGCTGGGATTCCATTATCCTCAGCGTGGGCGAAACCACTTCATGCAGAGAGCAGCAGCAACCAATTCAAGCGTGAACCACATACAAATATAATGGATATACACACCCATCTTCTTTTAATGCATTTTCACTTCATGAAAATACAAATAGCTAAAGTGTTGCCTCTTTGCTTTCTGTGAGATGGGGGGGGGAATATTGGCAGCTTTGGCACGCAATTTTATTCTTGCGCAGACATTTTTATCGATTACCGATTATGGAAGGTATGATGGCAGGTGTCCCTGCTGCGCTCAGAGCCTTAACCCCTTCGGTCACCAGTGCAGCAGCACCGGCCACCCGCTCCCCAGAAGCACGGCCTGCCTCCTTAAGCCCCGCCCTCCGCTGTGCCACCCACCACCAGCCTGCTACCCTCAATCCCATCATGCCCCGGCTTTTGAACCTGCTGCGTTTGATTTGCATAATAAGGGAAGGAAAAAAATCCCTACCTGCTCGGCAAACGTCCCCAGCCTGTGAGGCTAAAGCAGCGGGGAAGGATGTTGAGGATGAGGAGGAGGAAGAGGAGGAAAGAAGGGGGGATGAAGACAAAACCAAGTATGAGAGATGTGGGTGGAGATTATGCAACAAAGCCAGGGGGGAAATAAAAATAAAAGAAAAATGAAAAATGTCAAATATAGAAATGTGAAGCAAAAAGAACTCTCCAGTTCATCTGAAGTAGCCAGACAAACACATGCCAGCATCCAGCTACTCTAGTGTGTTAAAGTAATCAGTGACTCTCAACGACGACCCTTTAAGTGGAGTAACAGGTGTTTACAGTGTAAAAATATTGAAATTACATTTACATCATTACGCATATGGCAGACATATTAAATTATACACTTTTAAATTATTCGGTTATAAAAACTAATGCTGTGAACTACAGGAGCGTTTTTAATATTCATCTAGAGATTACTGGCATTTACGTTCTACTAAACAAATGATTTATATTCTCTTATTTCATAACACACATTTCTTAATGGATGGTGAGCACACAATCTCAAAAAATACCCTGTTTGTCATTCTTCACCAGTGTGCTATGTGGGTAATAATCATATTGTGTAAAATGGTGTTTAGGATGAGAAAGGGGGACCCGCCAATGGAGTCGTTAGGAAGACGGGGAATGACCCCGCCTGCTCCCTCCAAGTCATTCGGTTGACCTCTTGCACTTTCGGTATCCCCTCAGTCTAGGTTAACTACCAGTCATGGTCATTAGGGGACCAGGAGCCCCCCCATGGTGGCAATGCAGAAATCGAGACCGTTTCGCTTGTCACTTTGGCGTGAGAAACAACTACATGGATTTTAATGATTACTGCCCCGGGACATTAAGGGCACTTGTTCAATCACTTCATAACAAGAGCCAGATGGGAGCTTCTGAATGTTCATTTCTGAAATTGTGAACCTCCAGCGGTTTCAATAAACATTTTTTTACCTTTGTATCTTGCATATCTTAACCACGACAGGGTGCATAAGTTACTCTACAAATGTAGGAGCAATAAATTAGACCACAATTAAAACAATTTTACAGTTATCCAAATGAAAATGTGAGGTAAAGACTACCCTACCACTGTGTGCTGCTGTAAGCAAGAGAAGTTAATGGCAAGAATAAAGTACTGAAGAAAACCAAACTTGATTTTCCTTGTTAAACTCATAAATTACACCCTAACCGGAAAATCTCTTTTATTAAGCACCACCGTCTGACAATTCCCACAGAAATATGTTCATTGTTCTGGCTAAAAAAACCATGATATTGCTGCAGTAAAAAAAAAATAAGGTGAGAAAAACAGAAAACAAAGGAAAGACCTGACAATGACATTTTTCCACCTGAAGAGGGCAGCACGGGCACCTCTTTGCTGCAACCGGGCAGAATGCCATTCTGTCCCCATGGGGTCTATCTTACTCACAATGCACTCAGAACATTCCAACAGACAGACAGATGGAGAGACAGTGGGTAGGGAGGGGGTGGGGCTTGTTTGTGCTGGGAGGAGCTTGTGTGTGGTGGGCGGGGCTTGGGCCCCACCTGCAGGCAGATGGCCAGGTTGACCCTGCAGCCGAAGGAGGTGCTAACGGCACGTGGGTGGAGGCCCAGGTCCTTGAAGAGCTTGGAGAAGGACTGGGTCAGGGCTATCCTAGGTCTTTCCTCAGCTACCACCACGCAGGTCCTCACGCGGGACAGGTCCAATCCTCGAGTCTGGGGGGGCAGGGGTTGCAGTTTAAATGGTACAGTCCACAGGGATAGGCAATTTCCAGCTATACGGTTCATGCAGATGGAGGCCATACCATGGAGCTGAGGAGTGTCTGAAATTCTTGGATCCAATCATTCTCACATAGTTCACAAAAGCATATAGCATATGACGTAACAGTGATCCCGTTTTTAGCAGTGCTTTGAATTTGAATCCCCCAAATACATTACATCAGCATTAAATCAAACATTCCTCCATAAAGTAATAGTCACTCCGGCATTAATAGAAGCTTAATAAAAGCTGATAAACAAGAAAATGCATGTGGATTTCAAGTATTTTTTAATATGGACCTAAAATGTTTCTAAAATATCTATGAAACTAGCACAACAATTTTCAATATCGAGTCCGAAAATTCTGGCTAGAAGTTAACCCGACAGCATCGAAGTGCTAAGCAGAGCTCTTTAGAGCTGCTGACCCTAGCGTGCGTGCTGCGCTCCCCAGTGTACGTGCCCTGGGCCTCCGAATCACCTCAGAGGCTCTCGCAGACCGGCGCGAGGAACCTTTCTAAGATACCAGCCAGTCACACAGACTCTGCTTCCTGTGTTTTGCAGGAAATTCTTTGGAATGTGTGTTTCGGAACGAACCAACGGGAGGACTAAGGAGGGGGGTAGATTGCAGCCATACAGGGCCAGGGGGTGCACGGGCTTGTTAGTGCCGAGACACCCCCAAATCAAGCATGGGCCAGCCCTCAGCCATGCTCGGAGGAGGAGGACACCGTACCTTGAGCAGCTCCGTCTGGAGGCCTAGTCCCTTGGTGCACAGCTCCATGACAGAGTAGGAGCAGAACGTGTCCCTCACCCTGTACTGGCTCACTGCCATCAGCCACAGTGCGGGGTTCACCTCCAGCTCAGAGGGGGGGATCAGGATGGACTGATGCCCAGAGTAGACGCTGCACAGGAGAGACGGGGGAGTGTAACGCACATCACTGCCCCCGGTACCCAGGGGGCACCGGCGCTTTCAGAGTTCCTGCACCTGCTGAGATGTTTCCATATAAAACTTTTAGTGAGTTTGTTCTAATAACATCCGCAGCCCCCTGGAGGCGGGGGAGGGGGGGGGCGGCGTAGGAAGGACAACCAATCACGGAAGTAGGAAGGACAACCAATCACGGAAGCGCAGAGGCTTTAAAGCAGTGGGACTGTTTCTCTGCAGCGGCGCCACTTGTGGGCGCTACCCATGGCTGATGTCCCCATTAGCACAGATGTTAGGGGAGAACCTTCAGGGCGGAGCTGAGGGACGGTCAGGCACGGCTGTGCACCGTGTAGAGAGACGCTCTCCTCATTTTAATGATCCATTATCAGTAAGTGGGGGGTATAATTTTAACCCCCAAGAAAATCAGCGTCTTATTTCTGGACCTGTACTGGAGGTATGGAGGCTGTCTGGGGAGTAAACGGGTCCGGCGGAGCTTTTACGGATCTCAGCCAGTCTTGGGTGTGGTGAAGCTTTGGAGCCCTGCTGGTGTTCAGTAAGGCTACATAGTCACTGAGTCGTGGCTGTTTATACGAATCACTGATCCATTCAGCACTAGTCGTCCTGGGCAGAGTGCAAGATCGACGCCATAAAGTGCATGTGATCTGCCGGTGGGCTTGTTCACTGCTCCATCTGTTCTCTATCTGATAAAACGAGGGGGGGGGGGGGGAGAAGCACACAGGTTTAAAAAGGAATGGAAGGGGGATTCTCACCTGCACAAGCACCAGAGGACAAAGCCCAGGCCACAGTAGGGGTCCAGGCAGATGGCCACCTCTCGGGAGGGATACAGCTCACACTGAAGCTTGATTGAACGGCAGAAGGCACTGGTGGAAGTGTGAGACATCTAGGTGGAGGACAGAGACCGAGGAGGCTTTTAATCATGGCAGCATCCAGGTGGAGGACAGAGACTGAGAAGATGGTTTTAAGCGTGACAGTATCTACGTAGAAGACAGAGACTGAGAGGATGCTTTTAAACACGGCAACATCCAGGTGGAGGACGGAGACTGAGAGGATGCTTTTAAACACGACAACATCCAGGTGGAGGATGGAGACTGAGAGGATGCTTTTCAGCAGGACAGCATCCAGGTGGAGGACAGAGACTGAGAGGATGCTTTTAAACACGACAACATCCAGGTGGAGGACAGAGACTGAGAGGATGCTTTTAAACACGACAACATCCAGGTGGAGAACGGAGACTGAGAGGACACCTTTAAACCTCCCCTACTAGCCTGACACCTTTGTATGCTCCGTGAATGTTCTCAATGTAGAGCTTCCTGAAAGGACATAGCTTTGGTTTCAACAGGTTCAACTTGTAGGTTGCCACATCTGGCGTGACACTCACGCTTTCAGATTCGTGCTCATACAAGAAATCTTTATGACAGATCTATATTATTCTGTTATAATCCTAAAATTAACTACATTAAAAGTGTTGGGGTAGTTTGCAAACCCTACAGATTATTTACAAGGTAAGAAAACTGTCACATACATGTAAACGTGCAGACTTGTGTTGAGTTGAAAATCTCACACTAGCCATGTGACCAAAGTTGGCAACCCTACAAATCAACCTTGAACTCCGCCCCCCCCCACCACCACCTCCCTAAACACACATGGTACTCCTACAATACTGGTAGTGACATGTCCCTGCTCTACATACCGGAATCTATATCCTTAGCTTGAGGACATTAAAAAGACTTAAGAAGGTCTTGCTCCGCTGAGAGGTTACTCGTGTACCTCGTTCACTGGAAGCTCACCCTAGCTGCACTTCTTCTGAGTCAATTCCTTGGCAGCGCACAGGTTTGTCACGTGCTATGTGCCTCACTCGTACGTTGCTTTGGAGCAAAGCGTCTGCGAAAAATGTTAATGTAAGGACTACAGCATCTAGGTGCATCTAGGTGCAGGATGCAGACGGAGAGGACTCTTCCGTATTAAAGGAAGGCCACACTTTAGTATATTTCTGATAACCTCTTATCTAACAGGCCGGTGGTACACAAATCAAAAGTGGGGAATGATTGGCTATCAGCTCATGTTATCAGACAAAAGGCAGACAGGGTGGTTCAGGCAAACAGAGATATAATATCACAGCTTAAAATGGGTACAATTCTGAAAGGCAATGGAGGGGAACCTTCTGGTAGGGTGTCCAAATCTGGGGTTAATGCCTCTGGGGCAAAAACAGCACTCAATTCATAGGCATGGCACTGAAATGCAGCCAGATGCACTATGTGCTTTCAGGGAGGACACGCCCCCCAGCATCCTGCCAGCAAATCTAGAGCCTGGCCACTGCCAGAAACCGCCAGCTGAAGAACAGGCTTTGAAAGAAACCGTTTTTGGATGGGATACACGCTATTAGCGCCAAAGGCTAAAGAAAGTGACACGCGGCTAACGGCTAATCAGGAGGAACACGCCAGTTAACCGGCAACAATGACCTAACGCGTACTTCTTAATTCATGTCCTGCTCTCCGCCTTCTTTGCGCTGATGTTATTATTCTGAACACCACTTCAGAATCAATTAGGGAATCGCACGCTAGTGGCTTCGTCCGCCGAGATAGCCCGGTATTTACGGTGTGACCGGGTCGGCGTTTGTTACGTTAACCGAGGCCACGGCTCGTGGCCTGTCAGTACAACTGGCCACGACCAGCCTCGTTCAGGCTAAGGTGACGCGAGGCAGCTAAGCATGCTGGGAGAGCGTGGAATATTCCAGGGGGAGTGGCTAATGATGGGGAGGGGGTAGTGTCCACCCAAGAGAGACAATCCAAATGTAACCAATCACCAGTGATTTAACAGAATTGTCTCAGAACCCCTTCCACTAGGGCCGCTCAACATACCCAAATACCTGCACCATGAAAGTAGAGTGAGATAGAGAGAGAGTGAGAGCGCCTGGAAGCGACAGTCTAGCTCACAATGGCTTCCAGTTTGTTTTTGTTAGAGCAGAGCAGAGCAGAGCAGCTATTTCTGTACATTCAGGCAGCTCCCGTTCCTGCTGCCTCAGGGATCCAGTAAACTTGTCCAGCTCCATTCTCCGGTCCCCATGGACCTGTTCCATGACCCAAGAAGTTAGTTCTTCAGAACGTTTTAAGCCCCTTTATTGAACCGCAGAAAACTGCTACACTTTATAGAGGTAGGAGATCCTCCTGACGACCGACGCCAGCAACCAATAAGAGGAGCCCTGAGTCGCTTAATCCAAGCAGCAGAACTGCAGCAGAAGACAAGCTTCCATGTAGACTGATAATCCACAGATAAATGTTACAGATCTGCGGATCCACCCAGGAGGGGATAGACCATAAATCCTGGGGATCCATCCAGGAGGGGATAGACCATAAATCCTGGGGATCCATCCAGGAGGAGATAGACCATAAATCCTGGGGATCCATCCAGGAGGGGAGGTGACCCTGGGAGACCAGTCCTCCTCAGCGCCCCCTATTGGTGAGCTGCGTCTCAACATGCAAACGGATGATGGGAGCTGTGTGTCAATAGGGGTTACCTTTACTCCAGCAAGCATGCCGGTGGTGGACACGCTGAAGTCCAGGTAGGCCAGGGTGTCTGGGTTTGAGGGCTTGTGTAAGTGTGGGGGCTTCTTCTTTGGCAAATCATCTGGTGAGGAATTTGAAAACATTTCCAGTTAATAACTGCTATAGGAATGACAGAGTGCAGCTAAGAGGCGAGGACCAGTAGGTGGCGTAGCACTTAAGGAACAGCATCTTAGGAAAGTGACAATCTTAGGAACGTCCACTGCTTTTGTACCATCACAGTACGTCTTCAATCAGAATCGTCCCACTGACATTGGTGCCTGAATGGATTAATGTGTGCAAGTCTATGCATGTTTGAGGAGGCCGGTAATGTGTCCGTCTAAACCAAAGGGGGCAGCGGCGAGTCCTGAGGGCTGCGGTCTCACCCGTGTCCAGGACGGGCGGCCACGTCCTCACATCCACGGCCGCCGTGGCCTCCTTGGACCTCAGCAGCTTGCAGATGGCCTGCGACGTCATCACGCAGGCGGAGCGGCTCACCTGCGCGCGCACGCATGCGCGAACACAATCACGGTCACACCTGCGTCACTACCCCCGTTTAACTGAAAGCCCCCCCTTCCCCCCCCCACTCTTCTCCACCTTACCTCCACAATCATCTTGACGGTGGGCAGGGTGGTGGCAATGTTCTGTGGGTGAGGCGGCCGGACCGTTATGGGCACGCAGCCGCAGTACAGGCAGCCATAGAAGGCGGCGATCAGGTCGATCCCTGCGAAAACACGGATGCGGGATGGAGACGCGGCAGAGCGCAGACACCTTGTCAGGTGGCGGATGAAAGCCCAGAGTCTCCCAGGTAAACCGGCGGCGTTTCTCATGCATCACAGAATGCCTTAGGTACAGGCGTATGGAAATTTGGACACCATCTAGGCAACAGAACATGTGAATCTGCCTGTCAGTCAGTGATATCCCAGAAAAGAGGGAACACAGCCATCACATGCCACACATGTTAACGAACACGCTTGTCTCATGAATAAACACACGCAACTTACATGGTACCACATACAGTAGGCATCAGATAACACAGAGGGCTGGGGGAGCTTACCTGGGGGATAAACCAGTGCCACGTGATCCCCATCCTGCAGGTGGCCTCGCTCAGCCAGTAGGGCGGCGATCTTCTCTGCCCGCTTATGCAGTTGGAGGCAGGTCAGTGAGCTGGCTATCGCACCCTAAACAGGTAAGAGAAAACCATTCTAATTACAAGTCTGCCGCCTTTCAGCTCCTTCCATTCAACCCATTTCCTTAATTAGTAGATAACTCTCTGGATTGCAGGAACCACTGAATGACACGTGGTATTGTTTGCATTCAGAACAACAGAACAAAAAAAGGATGGAGTTCATTAGGAGACAAAGAAAAGAAGGTCTCACTAAATCCCTATGAGGATCTGGGTCTGGGATATGAAAGCGGGCCGTCATGAAAGAGCAAGCTTTTACCCGTGAGTTCAGCAGGGTGTAGAGCACGTGGTCCGGGGTGGTCTGGGCTCTCCACTGAAGCACCTCTGACAGGAAGAGGAACTACGAGAGACACGGGATGCCAGGATAAGCCTTGCGCTTAAGGGCCCAGTTCAGACAGACTCCCCCTTGGAACCCAACATACAGAGTGGCCGGTACTATCACCTCCCAGGGAGAAAGCAGGACTGTGATTGGTCCACTTTACTGTCAATCTTACAACAAACTTCAACATAAGCTTGTGGAAATTTACTTACACAAAATGTTCTGAGGGCAATTATTAGGGAAAAATTATTGGTTCAGAAAGAAAACAGACTGTAGAGGTGGTGGGTCCAAGCAACTAAAGGAGGCAGGACCAAGACATCTGATTGGTTGGTCCTGTCTCCTCTAGCTGCTTGGACCCATTTCTTCTACAATCTGATTGGTTATCTCTCTGAACAAATCGCTTTTCCTTCTACACTCAGAACATTTTTGTGGAAGTAAAACTCCCAAGAGCTCAACATAAAACAGTGAAAGGCTTTAAAGTGTGTTCTTAAAAAAGCATCCTTATAAAATATACATGTAAAACTAAGTTCTGTATAGATTGTTAATACAAACAGGTATTAATCAAAAGCCCGACTGGTGGAGATAAACCCCAAATGAACCTCTCCATGTAGATCCAACTTTTATAGAATTATCTCTGATAAACCGATATATCTACAGCAGATAATTCTCGCTCTTTAGAAGTTAAAGGGGGAAAAAAAACAACTCAAAACACTTTAAAATTTACTTTTTAAAAACGTTCAACAAAAAAAAAAGCACACAGTGGATTAATCAGCAGTCAGAAATCAGGCAGCATGAGACAGAGCTCATCCTAACTCAGTCACACGGAAGGGCTGATTTCCGATGGGTGAGAGGCGAGGTCCTGCAGCTGTCAAAGTCGGAGATCAGACACGGATGACGGCGAAGGGCCAAAATCATAGATGGTAGGTGTAGGGGAAGCCCCCGCGCTGAGGGGTGCTGGGAGAGGATGGACGGTGGCAGGGAAGACGAATGAAGGGCAGATAGAGGTATGGAGGCATTGGATGGCTAGAGCAGTGGGGGAACAGATGAGCGATGAGTTTGATGGGGCTGAATGAGCGGCCCAGGAAAGGCAAGCGAATAAACCAAACTGGCAGCGAGTCGTCCTCAGTCTCCTGATGGAAGCCAGAGATGAAGGCACTCCAAAGCTGAAACTCCACACGAGACTGAGAAGATCCGAAAGGAGGCTCAAAGCAGACATGCACTTCTCCTGGTTTAATAATATTGGTGAAAATCAAGCCCCCAGAGGACACACACACACACACACACACACACACACACACACACACACACACACCCACACACCCACACACCCACACACACACACCTTCCTTGCCTGGTCATTGTCCTCCATTTGCCCCAGGTCGCGGCCACTGGCTTGGGCGATTCGCTTCCCCGACACCAGGTTCCCAACCATCACGGAGGCTGGTCCAATCTCTGGGAGGACAGGAAATGACACGCGCTGAACTGGGGTCCCCGCCGTCACAGAAGCAAGTCTCCTATTCTGCTCATGCACACTGGCGATATTACAAATGCGGAACGCAGACACGCAAACGTAAGAAGCCGCACACTTGCACGGTGTCTGACGGAATAAGCTGTCCTGGACTGTCCTGAGACTGATCTGTCTGTATCCAAGGCAACAAAACAAGACAGCCAAGTGAGCCACTGACAGCGCGGCTTTCATCTGATGCGGAGCTTTTGAAACAGCGGCCCATAAATAACGGCACTCAGAGCTTTTTTGTAAAAGCCGATATATATATGGAGGCGGACGGCTGAATTTATAGGACTTCACTGCATTCCATGCACGGCACAAGCTGGAAAGCACACAAACAGCCCTTTTAATTAGATCAACAAATCAATGCATCATTTGAAATACCTCTTTTCATTTGAGGGAAGGCATTTATCATCGTGTCGCTCTCGCTACAACCCAAGCACTCCTACATACACTGTGTCGCATGTGCTTGTCTGCATGTTCAATAACCTCACACGGAGAACTGAAAACACCGCAGATAACTGGCAGAAAAGGAAGAACGGGCAGTAAATGCGAGATGAGAAGTATATTAAAGTATATTAAAAATAATAAAAACCAGTAGTTCCACATAGGTGTGATTCCTGAGTAAATTCAGCAATTATTATCCCATCATGCTTTGAGTCATGCATAAGCAATTTAGAGTCAGTTCCCCATTATATAGTTTCCATGGGTTTTACAGGGCAACAGGTCTGGCGGACGATTGGGTGACAATGACGGCAGAACTCGGTTTTCACACGGCAAAAATTACGGGGACATGGAAGTCCGATAAAAAGATACCATCAGCTAGGAGCAACAATAACTGCAGCACATACACTGTCAGTACAATGTCTATGCATTGCTTCAGGATGAAAGGAAAAACAGTAGACAGTTGCTCAAAATCTGTGCTTCATCAGAAGTCCACTGGGAGCTTCACAGAGGGGCAAGCAGGCTTTATTTGCACTCTATGACCCCCTTACTCCAAAATGTACTTTTGCAAGTACAGAGGACACGGGCAGTGGTCAACAGAGCGCTGTGAAGAGCCATATGGTCAGATGAGTCACCCGGCGCTGGCCAAGCGGACGGCTGCGTGTGCGGCTCCCACAGCAAGAGAAGCCTTCAGGCTCCAGGGCTGCTCTCCCACAGCGAAGGCGCAGGAGGCTCTGCTATGGTCTGGGCCTCACTTGACCTATGAGGGGATGTTAAACACCCCTAAATAGGGAGCCTGTCTGGGCCGTCACTTCCAACCTGCGCTAAAGCTGACGGGAGAGTAATGTTCGGAAAAATTTCTCCTCTGACGAAGTACGAGTGGTCAGTGGACGGTTAGGCGGGCAAGACAATGGGCGAATCTCATGCCAGGGCTGCCACCAGATGTCAACCCAGCTGACCCTTTAAGGGAAGGAGGATCCCGGAAGCCGATGACTCCACATGATGGTGCTCTACAGAGAGAAGAGCCGTCACGACCCTCTAACGGAGCCCCAGATACTCCACATGATGG
>JAABNX020000090.1:11786461-11797000 GCA_015163995.2 Mormyrus lacerda | reverse complement strand
CATATCCTAATGATGTCATGTGACTATGAGAGTACCACCCCCGCATATCCTAATGATGTCATGTGACTATGAGAGTACCACCCCCGCATATCCTAATGATGTCATGTGACTATGAGAGTACCACCCCCGCATATCCTAATGATGTCATGTGACTATGAGAGTAGTGTCCCTGCATACCTGCAACACGCGACTCATCCACTGAAAGCTGTCCTCCTCGGTGGAGTCCGGCCTCTGCTCGGCTACGACCACAATGCGCTCGTCATGCAGCACAGTGATGGAGAACACAGCGATCCTGGGGGGGGGGGCAAAGGGAACGGCTGAATTTGTGGTCTGGAGGCCAGGATGGCTGGAGCCACAGTAAGCATGACATTCAATCTTGATGTGCACTGCTTACATCATTTCCTGGTATGATAAATGCAAGGGGGCCCTTATTTTCCTAACGCCTCCTTTTCGGCCAAAGACTCAGTTCAGCACCGTGGATTGTTCCAAAGCCCAGGACTGTACCAAGTATGTCAAGGCCCCCCCCGGAGTCACCCACCTCCCCCGGTAGACGAACTTCATGGGCTCCACTGCCAGCGCCGTGGCCACGATGTCGTCTGCGTTGTGCCTCCGCCCGGCCACCACCATCAGCCCGTCCATCTTGCCCGCGATGAAGACCAGGCCGCCAGGGCCGACAAAGCCCAGCAGGCCGGTCCGGGTAAAGGGGTATTCGCTGATAGGGGCACCGGAACCGCTCATGGGGAAGACCTGCCGTGACCCAACACGCAGTGGCGTTTACTTTTTACCTGGATTATACAGTATATTGTCAGTTTTAGTCATCTGAAACCCTAGAGGAAAAGTTAGCCTACCTCCAATCCCCTGACCAGGAGACATTTTAAAAAATTTAATTAATTTAGCAGATGTCTCTATCTAAAGTGACGTACAATTCAGAAAACAGGGTCAGACTGTCTCTGCAGTAATGGAGGAAGCAAAGGGCCTCGCTCGATGGCCCGACGGCAACATTGCTCTGCCGAGTCTGGGATTTGAACCAGTGACCATCTGATCACAGTGTCCTATTCCGCCAAGCCGCACACACGGTGGACGCAGGTAGATGGAAGAGAGATCCACAGAGTTGGGCTGTGGTGAGCCCTCACCTCAAAGGTGTTCTTGGTCATGCCCGATAGGCCGTAGTAGGACGTCCCCGTTGCGATGGAGCACACGCACACCTCCCCGATCTCGTCCGTCCTGCACAGCTGGGGCACCCCGTCCGGCTTCACCACGCACATGAGCGCTGTGGGCAAGATGCCAGCGTTCTTCTAGAATGTTCTATGTCAGACCACATTCGGCAGGCGGAGCTCGGAGGCCACCACCTTTAGCATGACAGCCTAAAACATCGGGCACATTGTGGGGACGGCTACGGCTGAGGTGTGGCATGTAATGACAGCCGGTCGGGGCGTGTCACACGTTTCACGGCACCCGTCACCCACAGACCGATTCAGAATACAGCGACACACCTCCTGGCATGACCGTGCCCACATCCTGCACCGTCAGCACGGACAGCTTCTCCTCAGTGTCAACACGGATCACGCCATAGCTCAGGCCATGCATGGAGAGAACGCCTCGTCCTGGGGGCAGATTGCAGTCATCTGTAGGCCTGCCCCGAGAGGACAACAAAAGAGAGAGAAACAGGAAAAACCAGCCAATCAGGAACGAGCGATATCAAATCTTCCGGGATCGCTAGGGACATCCGGTGAAATGAAATGTAGGTCAGGAATTATACAAATAAACAAAGTAATAATAATAAAAAAAAAAAGACACCACGCCTAAGGGCGCTTTTAACTAGGCGGAGACAGCTTTTCTTCAAAATGAATCTCCCGTAAAGAGCAGGTCGAGGAGTTTTGTAATCAAGAACACCACCTAGTTTGCTAACATTCAGTTTCTCATGCTAGTTGAATCTCATCCATCTTCACACCGAGCTCCATTCAGCAAAGTACTTAAAATCACACGCAGGAAGAAAAACTGACAAGGAGCAATTAGTGTAGAGGAAGTCAAAAGCAATTAATTTAGATGCAATCTTAATAGTCGGGTTGTAAGGCTGGGTTGCGCAACACAAAGCGGATGTTTAAAAACCAGCTCGGAAAAAAACTGCAAAAAAGTTAATGACCCACGTCAGGCTACGCTCCTGTCAGAATGTTTCAGCTGGACCTCATGCCGATCTACTACACTCGTTTGCCAGATACTAATGAATAAATTATGCTTGTGCATACAGAAGCATTCAGGATTTTCTTAATATATGGCTGCAGGTGTCATATTAAAAGACGTTCTAAATCGTTAGAAACATCAGTAGTGACATCCATCCATCCATCCATCCATCCATCGGGTGACTCCTCCAGGAAGCAGAGGGTGTTTAGGGAGGCACTCATTGAAATACTTTGACAAACACACACTAAATGCAATTTAAATATCATTGGTATCAAAATAACATTCCATTAATCATTAAGAGAGAATTTTGAAGCACAGACACTCAGCAGCTCGACAGCTGGGATCTATACAAATACTGGAGAAGAAGGTGCTGGTAGGACGATGGCCTCGGGGGGGGGGGGTTACCTTCGGATGGCTACAGTGAGGGCCTCAGGAGAGCTGGCGCACGGACAGATGACCTCGGCGCGGAGGCCTTTGCCCTGGAAGACGTTGAGAAACGCATCGCAGGACGAGATGGACCCTGGGATGAAGACCAGGTAGATATCATGAAAGTATCCCGAGACAAAGGTCTCATTCATAGCTAAGTGCCGTTTATAAGAAGCTTCCTGGTCCAACCAGCAGTAAACTGAGCATGGTATGTTATAGTACTTAGAGATGTAAAGACTTCAGAAATCAAAGGAACAAAACGTCAACCGTGCCTGACCCTACAGAACCAGGCACAGGGCACAGAGCTTCAGGCGGAGCGAGTCAAATCACGAGAATATGGCGAGAGTCAAACCGCAAGTCTAAAGGGAAAAGAGAGTCAGGCTTACAGGGGTTGGAGCCGTCGGCCACCAGGAGCATACGCAGCGAGCTGAGGTCGATATCCCGCTGGTCGCGGTGGGCCACCAAAGCCCAGTGCATGTCCCGAGATTTCACACATGCCACTTTCGCTGCGGGGTGAGGAGCACAGAGAAAGACAGAGAGAGAGACAGAGAGAGAGAGAGAGGGGGGGGGGGGGCGAGATAATAATAATAAACAGCACGGCTAAATGACAGCATTATTTACAATGATGATGTTCAATCTGGACAAATTTATCAAGAGGGTAAAAAAAAAAAATGGGTGTCTGACTGGGAAACATCCATTTGTGACAAGCTAGTCCTGCAAAACAAAAATAAAAAACCTTACATCGAAAAAACTCTGATACCTTTGTACTGGCACACCTTCTGTATCCATGACAACGGGTTGACCTTCATCAGCGAGTAAGGGATGCTGATGACGTGCATCATGTTCATCACGCTCTGGTGGAGACAGGCGAGTCGGGGGGGTGAAAGGCCAAAAAGCAAGGCGCCATTCACAACCAGAACATTGCAGACATCATCTGACAAAAAAAGATCCCCAGATTCTGCACTGGCAAACGTTTGCTTCCTCTGCTTTAAGCGCAGTTCAAACGTAGCGAGGAGGACACGACTGCGCAGGCAGGTCAGCTGCACGGTGACAGGCTATAACCCAGACGACGGGAGAAGTAAACCACACATTCTCCAGTATGGGGGGGGGGGGGGGCGGGGGGAGTAAAGAAGACGCTCGGACCACCGGGGGCATAGAGGACAATCAGCACCCATCCCAAACTGAAAAACGCCACTTCATTTTCTCTTAAGCGAGGAAAATAGACGTAACGGTCTGAGTTATCTGCAAATATTTGGTTACCCGGACCGCACAGTTTGACCTTCTCACTTTTAGACTTTAAAGTTTAACACAAAACGAGCACTGAGGGGACTGAGACGGACCTGAACCTCAACCTCCATTTTCAAGCGGAGGCTGTAAATCGGTACTGCCGCAGCAGGAGGACCTGAGGGAGAGCAGGCTCTTACCGTGAGAATGGCGTGCCACAGGCCGACGTCCTTCTTAAAGTCCAATACATTCACAATGGTCTCGGCTGGAAGGGACACGCAGAGAAAGGTCAGCGGGGAGCACGGAACGCCGGCGTCACCCCGTCACCATGGTAACAGCCCCCCTGGGATGAGGGTTTCCAAGGGATGGATGGGGGGGGGGGGGGTGCCATGGAGTTTCCCCTTCGCTGGGAGTCACGCTCACAAAGCCCGGTGACATGGAGTCCTAGTAACATTGAGTCCTTCCCGACTATGACTCGGCTTATAGTATTAACTCCAAAACCTAAATTTGGATATTATTTATTATCTGTGCTGTTGCTTAGAAAGCCTTTACACTTCTGGTCATACACCGAGCACCGGCGACTCCACTGAGATTTTAACCGCCGTCCTTAAACTCTCTGAACATGCCCTCATAAGGCATGCATCCCATAAGCGGAGCAAGGGGGGACCGCGATTCGGGACAATGATTTACCAACCGAGTGCTCGAGTCCCGGGAGGGCTACTGCGGTATTACACCTTGACCCCTGTACATGCCCAGCTCAGCTGAAACGCACAGCTCTATAAAGCAGGTAATGCTGAGTGTAACAGCATTATGCAGAACTAATAAAACTCTATTATTATTACTCTTAAGGACTGGAGACAATGACCCTTGAATTACAGGGTGTAATAGAGGTAGAATGCAACTAGCACCCCCTACAGGGCTGGTGTTTTCATAGCATGGTGTGTCATATGCCTATGTGGGTTAATACATTCGAATGCATGTCCCAATGGACCTACCTTCAGCATAGCCACAGGACTGGGTTAGCCCCTGGCAGTGTGTCAGCATCGCGATCCGCATCACAGTCACCCCCAGGACGCTGCCGTCCTTGCACGTCTTGTACTGTCCCGTGGGTCGGATGGAGCAGAGTGGAGCCGGGCCAGGCCAGGAGAACATACGTTAGTGACAGAGGTACTCTCCGCTGCCCAGGGTACTTGTGCAATCTGGTGAGCGACTAGTGCATTCGCACTGATAGAAAAGGCAGAACGTCTGGCTGACGAATTGCTTTTTTGTTGTTTTTGTTAAATTGCCTCCTTCATAAAAATTTTATGGATCAGCAGTCAACTTCATGTAAAACGAACAAACCATTAAGGTACCTGCGTGGTTCAGGGGCTAGGAATCGATCGAGGCGTTGCTTAGCAAGAAGGACTATAAGTACCTTAAGTTAAGCTGCACAAAAGATGGAACGACGATGAGTCTGGAAATGCCACAGATTATTCGGCAAGCATCTAAATTAGGGTTCTGATAAAAGCTCGTTAACTGAAAGCGAAAAAGGACAAAGCAGCACGTTTGAGAGGTTTCTAGAAGCGGGACGGAGGAGCGGAATTCAGCATCTAAACAGTTTGATGATTATGACCATGGGAATGGCACAGGCGAAAGAGAATGCAGACATGCTCCTATACACAGTCTTTACAAGACCCGCAGAACAAACGGAGACGGAGGAAAACAATAACAGCCAGCCAGCTGCTGTTAAACCATAAACCCAACAATGTGTTTTTCCGGAGGCAGGATCACACAGCCTTCCGTAGAAGCTAGGGGGAGTCCATACTCCAGGAACGCGTCGGTCTTCCCTGGCTGTCAGGGCCGAGGAGTAACGAGAGGAAGAGAATGGGCTGATAAACGCATGTCAGCGGGTGTCGAGGCGCTGTCACGCCTCCACACCTCTCGGGCCCACGCCGTGACCCGGTTTGCCGTCACACGGGCTGGCTCTCGCACTACCTCTGACACCGACGTGTGCGGTGAGCGGTGAAAATGGCAAAAAAACAGCAGGCCGCTCCTGCCGTAAACCTAAACGCCCCCCCATAAACTGGCGTTTCGGATGTAAAATTAGACTTCAAAGGCGTTTAAGGTCTACGGATATCAAAGCTGACAGGAAGTAGGTGCTTGTTTTCCTTTGAGGTGGCATCTGAAGACCCGCATCGCGACGTTGATGCTAAATGAAGATGAAAACCCGTGGATTGTAATCGCACTCGGGAGTCTAACGCAGGAGCATTTTTAATTTGGTCTCTTAAAAACATTTGCCATATTACCCCGGGTGTTTAAGTGACGTAAACAGCGTCCGTATCCTCGCAAAAAGATTACAGTGTGGCCTGCGGCCGTCCAGATAACGAAGCAGCCAGTGATTGAACCTCATTTGGGTGCCGTGACTGTTTAATACATCAAACCAGAGACGAGGAAAAACACACAAACGGCACATGCAGTGCACCAGCATGTTTCTTAACCACATCTCGGGTGGCTCCATCAGAAGGATTTTATTTCAGCTTTGGCGATACCATCTCCTCTCCTTCTTAAAACAGCTTCTGTTTTGAATCGAAACGTAATTATTTCGCTCCGTCGAGGGGGATCCTTTCTTTTTTAATCTCACTTCTGAGGTTAGATTTCAGCCCGTCGTCTTGCACGCGCAGTGGCGTTACCTCGATGTAGGCTGTGTCGTTGTTGGCGTCCTTAATGTGGGGGTACCAATCCCGGGGGGGCTTGGACAGGTGCTTGGACTCCGTGACGAACCACAGCAGCTTGGGCCACCCTGGGGGGGGTGAGAACAGGGAGCGTCAGGGAAGGGGGCGCACGCGTGATCGCGAGTGCATGTGCGTGGGCAAGGCACTGCTGTGGCAAACAGCCGTATGTTATAAAAACTGCTCTATCACCACCCCCACCAAATCACCACCCCCCCTCTCCAAAAAATTCATTCCTCCTCTGTGATGTGTGCTTTGTGTGGAGCTGGGAAATGCGATGGAGTGTCGCCACGTGACATATCCCTCGTTAGGGAGCCGATAAAGGGCAGGGCTGACCTTTGAACTGAGGTATCTCTCCGGTCGGGCTCTTGGGCAGCCCCTTGTGGCAGGCGTCGCTCGTCAGGGCAACGGTGACCCCACAGCTACCCAGAAGAAAACCGATCTGCTGGCTTCCTGCATCCTGAAACAAGAACACAGGGCTGGATGTATAGTCATCAGCAGCTTCAGCTATCAGACGGGTAACTTAATTATTCAGGTTGTGGACACAGAGTGAGGCATGTAAAAACTACAGACCTTAACATATAAGATTTAATGCTACCTGTGGGTCATGTAAAGGTCATACTGGCCTTTACACACGGGAGGGATTAGGCAGGTTGACGTGAAAACATCCTCCGACTGCACTTTGTGCAAGTCACCATGTCCCCTCGGTCAACAGATTCAATAACCCTCTCATCCACAACGAAAACTGATAACTAACCTATCCTCAGGTTCAGACCATCTAACTATCCCATTCTCCCTCCTTTAAAATCCCCTCAGCATATCAGTTTGGAAAGACAAGACTTTGGAAAGTCTAAACCTTAAAAGAGTCAGAAGGACATATATATAGAGAGAGGGGTAGTGACAGATGGAGAGATAGAGGGAGACAGACCATAACTGAGGGAGAGACAGAGGGAAACACACTGACAGATGGAGAGATAGAGGGAGACAGACAGTGACAGAGGGGGAGATAGAGGGAGACAGGCAGTGGCAGAGGGGGAGATAGAGGGGAGACAGGCAGTGACAGAGCGAGAGATAGAGGGGAGACAGGCAGTGACAGAGGGAGAGATAGAGGGAGACAGGCAGTGACAGAGGGAGAGATAGAGGGAGACAGGCAGTGACAGAGAGAGATAGAGGGAGACAGGAAGTGACAAAAGGAGAGAGGGGGAGACAGGCAGTGGCAGAGGGAGAGATAGAGGGACACAGGCAGTGACAGAAGGGGGAGAGAGGGAGACAGGCAGTGACAGAGGTAGAGATAGAGGGAGACAGGCAGTGACAAAAAGAGAGAGGGAGACAGGCAGCGGCAGAGACAGAAAAAGACAGGCAGTGACAGAGGGAGAGACAGGCAGTGACAGAGGGAGAGGGAGAGACAGGCAGTGACAGAGGGAGAGAAAGAGACAGGCAGTGACAGAGGGAGAGATAGAAGGAGACAGGCAGTGACAGAGGGAGAGACAGGCAGCGACAGAGGGAGAGAGAAGGAGACAGGCAGTGACAGAGGGAGAGATAGGAGACAGGCAGTGACAGAGGGAGAGACAGGCAGCGGCAGAGGGAGAGACAGAGAAAGACAGGCAGTGACAGAGGGAGGAGAGACAGAGAGAGAGACAGGCAGTGACAGAGGGAGAGACAGAGAGAGAGACAGGCAGTGACAGAGGGAGAGACAGAGAGAGAGACAGGCAGACTCAGCCCTGGGCTCCCAGGCTCCATGCTGCTGAGCGCCAGCTCTCTGCAGGTTTAATGAGATCAGGGGCATAAGCAAAGCTACCCTGACGGACGACAGTACAGCAACAGGCAGATAAGGAGAGCAGACTCATCTCAGGCAGACACAACAGGTCCTCAAGGACTGTTCTTAATTATTCTTACACATCTGTAATTACTCCACTGAAAACACTCCAGGACAAAAGCACTGACTCTTTTCGCAGTAATTGGGTTTTTATTTTTTTTTTTTCAAGCGTTGGAGTCGTGGAATCTGCTAAAAAAAATTGAGAATTTTACAGAGAGTGCGTTCCCTTTGCTTCTGGACGGAGGTGGAGAGGGGCCTAAAGTCCAGGGTGCCAAAGAATGTTCCGGCAGCCTCTAGGTTATTTCAAAAAATCTGGGAAAGACTGACATTCCGGAATGCCTCTGGAGGAAGGGCGGAGCCCCGAGCCCCATAGACCGTGCTGCTCCTGGGAGCTCTTAGCAAAAGTGCGTCAGAATGAAAAAGATTTTGCAAGACAGCAAGGAGGACTTCCTTCATACACCGGCAGGTATTTTATCTATAAGCCTCCTTTTTCTTTTTGGAAAAAATACAGATTCAGCAAGTTTTAATTTGGTTAAGGCACCACTGGCCGAATAATAAAATGAAAGGTAGTCTTAATTTCCGTAAGTACCTTTCACACCAGCTTCAAGCAAATAGCAAAACCACAGCACAAATGAGAGACCTGCAGTTTTCCATGGGACGAAGGGCCTTCTGGAGAGTGGGAAAAAAAAAGCACAGCTAGTCCCTAAATAGATCGCACCCCTGACATACCTGCTGTGGTTTTTCACGCTAAAGAAAGTCATTCTGCGAGAAGGCAGGGATCAGAGCGGCCTTAGCCGTCCCCGAGAGTCGGGAGAGGGCAGGCGATGCCAGGTAAGTGCAACCTGCTCCGCGAGGGGGTGTTATGGTGATTTATTCTGGCTCATGGCACCATTCACATCAGGACATTTCAGCATTAACGAAGAAAGACGACTCACGGTCACCAGTTTAGGATGAGCCGCCTGGAAAAACGATCTCCCCTTGGAGACGGGAAGAAGAAAAAATAACAACGAAAAATCGACGACAAAAAAGAAAGAAAAAAAAAACTTGTCTGAAAGCGTCTCTGACAGTGTTCAGGGGGCCACGCCCACACAGAGCCGGAGCTGAGAGGTCCTCAAACAGAGCTGCATGAAGCAACTTTGAACAGGCGATTGGACACTGTCAGGGTCAGGGGTCAAAGGGGCATGGCTAATCATAAGACTCCACCCGCTCCACAGGCAGAAAAACCCAGCCCCTATAGGTCCCTCCCATCCCCACCAATTGCAGCCCCTTTTTGGATGTTTCTGAACCCTTTCCTACCCCTGTTCCCTCTTTCCGTCCACAATTCCCCTCTGCTGGAGGTGCACCGTCAAAGGATCCACACCGGGCTCTTACCTTCCTCGTCAGTGGCACCTCGATGGGCACAGGGACCACCTCAGCTAGCAGGCAGCCGTAGAACGCCACCATAAATGCCGCTGGGTCATTGTTGGGGAAGACCAGCGCCACCTGTAGGCAGAGCGAGTAAACACACATTCAGGCATTCAGGAGATTTCCATTAAAGGGGCCCTCACAGATCATTAAAGGGAAACTGCTATTACAGTAGCTTGATAAGAGGGCTTTTTAATCTAAAATCAGGCCACAGATACCCTATTACCCAATCGCTGTTGCTGGATACCTTTCATCTGTTTAAACAAGCCCTGGCGTATCCTACACGGCCGCATGCAAACCCGCGGCGTGTCACATCTCTCTGCAAACGCAACACGCTGGCGATAAGCACCTGCATGCGCCGCACGCGATTTCGCGGCAGGGATTATCGGGAATTCCAGTCCGCGAGGGCGACTTTAAAGACGCTGATTAGGTGTGCGTGCGTAGCTGAGGCGCCCTGACCCTCAACTGGAAGGCCAGAGCTCGCAGTTTGGGAAGGGACCCCACCCCGCATCCCTACGGTGATGACTGCCATTACCCGCTCAGCCGTCCTGCAAGCCCTTCTCCAGCACAGGATTCCACCATTTGTTGTTGTTCTTCTTCTTCTGGAGGATTCTTGAGTAGTGTTGCCACCTCACGCCTCCTGTGTCCTGCTAATTCTGATTCCACCCACAGCCCAGAAATATGCTCTTACGCCAAATGAATGACTGAGTGTGTAAGAGCCTGTGTGGATACGTGTGTTCGTGTGCCCTGTGATGGACGGGCATCCCATCCAGGGTGTTT
>JAABNX020000090.1:11707188-11721951 GCA_015163995.2 Mormyrus lacerda | reverse complement strand
GAAGTGTGGGGGGGATGAAAGCGGGCGAATCACGCCGCCTCACTGGAAAGACGAAGGACGGGGGGGGGCTCGTAGATGCCGTGCAAACGCTCTTGCAGCAGCGCGCATTTTTATTTGCACTCCCGATTTGGGGGTGCAGCGTCTGGCCGGAGCGCGATCCCAGGGTGTCTGCGTGAGAATGGGAACGTCTCCGCGGGAAATTGCGTTTCAGGCTGCCCACAGCCCTCCATCTATAAATAATAACTGCCAGTTAACCAATAGCGGCCTAATAAGCAGCCGATTAACCGCTTAACAGCCGGGACGCTGCCCGTCGTCGACCTCGAAAAGGCTCTACTTCAGCTCCACAACCAAACGCGGGGCCAAAAAGCCAAGTCGGTACGAGGGGGTCGTCATGGTGACCATCCAGGATCACTGTAAGCAGGCTCCGCCCACACACATGCCCAGCCTGCCTCCGATTGGCTCCAGTTCATCCTGTTTGTTCCAGAGTGGCTTGTGAATTTCATAGCGAATACAAAACAGTCAGTGAACGTCTGCCCAAGGACAGGATTACAAACATCACAAAGGACCACCGTTCCTCCCCTGACCACCTCCTGCTCATCTCTCTCAACATATAATCAATGCACCCATTAAAAGATGCACAAAACATGCAGCAGTGAAATAATTACAGCCTAAAAACCATGACTGGGCTGAGATTGTCCCTGAAAATTTGTAGCAGTGTAAAAATGCTCTATTCATTATTATCATGAAAAGGCAAAAAAAAACTGCCTGTCTTACTGCCAAGCAAAGCAAATAAATTCTAACTGAGGTTAGGTTACAAACAGCAGAAGAGTGATATTGTTAGAAGATAAATCTGTCAATGCAGGTTTTTCAGCTGCAGTCTGAGGGCGTTTAACAGTCCAAGGTGGTGAGACACCATCAAAGAAAAGTAAGAGTGCGCAAATGGGAAGAAAGACGGAGAATTTCTGACAGAGCTCAAAACCGATAGCAAAAGCAGCTGAGAGGTCAAACTGAATTTCCCCTGAAAGCAGGACAGTAAAAGCCTGACTCATAGCATTTCTTATCGAAAACAATTTTGTGTGGCAGTGATGGTGAAGATTAAATGAGACGTTGTTCATCGCATACTAGAGATGAAATTTCCCCATTTACCGTGACTCAGAGTATGATCAGTTACCTCTTTTTTGCTTTTGGAAACAATCTAGAAGGTCCGGTAATATTAGCCGATTTCAAAGTTATTCCGCGTGTAAATAATGAACATGTTGTTAATTTTTCATTGAATGACTTTGAAATACGCCATTATATCCTCGTGTGTCATGTGGGACGCTATAAAGTACATATAAGGTTTGAAGGGAGGATAGTTACACAGTTTGGGGGCACGAAGCCAAAATGAAATAATGTATAATTATGAGACTCCTCTAGGGATTACAGAGAAGCCAAGGGGGAAATAGCAAATCCATTAAAGTGTGAAGACGGTATAAAGACCAGCATTAATTCATACCCATCGACGTACAGAGCCGTAGAAGCCCTGGGTCCGAGGCGAGCCGCTGGTTAAGCCGCCCATGCGCTTTGCTGGGACCATGTGAGCGCAAACATAAGTGCAATGTAATCGGGCCGGAGATCGTGCTCTAAATGCACGTTATATATAAGCAAAGTACTTAAACACAGGTGTATACAGGTGGAATGTCCCTTTCAAAAACGATCATACTGGGCGTACATTCAGTAAATCGCTAAGATTATTTATTAAACCATCTCGTCCCAGTTACTGCAGGGTATTTGCATCGAGCACGGGTTTGGGTTTTTATACATGGAGACAGAATAAATACGTCGATTGTTCTGTACTAACCAACTTCACAACCGCCAAAAACCTTCTTCCCCTTCAGGATCGAGTGTTTTTCTCATATTGCGGCATTTTAGCACCTGTCGCGCACAATTATCAGTCCAGTTTCTGGTTTGCGAAAGTAGTTTGTCCCTCCTAATCCCACACCCGCAAACTGGGCACCACTGCGGCCCTGACTTTTGTCATACTGGTGTGTCTTACACAGTCTATCAGACCTAGATAAGTCTCAAAACGTCCATCACGGTCACCCTGAAACACGTTTTCTTCCTTAAGATCTTTGATCTCCCGTCATTGTTCTCTGGTACAAAAGGAAGCACCCCGGGAGCGGCTTGTAACCCGGGTCGTACAGCACGGTAAGGTGGATCGCCGTCGGGTTCGCAGCCCATCCTCCTCACACACTGGATCCCCATCAAAGCCAGCGCACGATCGGGTCTATATCCCAGTGGGATCGGGAACCGGAAACCTGGACGGTTATATTTCAGTGGGGATGAGGGTTTTCTCCCGGATGAGCGAAATCCGCGACGCTCAAACGCAAAGTCGCTCGGATTCTGCTGAACTCCTTTCAAAGGACATTTTTCAGATCAAAAGCGCCTGTTCCTGCATAAGCATTATACTCCATTTTATCCGCGGATTAGTGGATTTCACCCTCTGTCACTACGATATCCTCAACGCTAACTTCTGCTCATCAGCAATAGAGGTTTCTTTTTTTACCTCAGTCTATATGTATGCAACTCATTAAGTGATTGTCATTTCTTGTGATTGCGTTACTTAATAACAGATGAGCAAAAATGAATCAATTAACTGAAAGGCACAATACCAATCAGTCAAATCGCTGACGTCGGCCACCAGATCAGAGCCACCACCAGAACAGGGACTTAAATCAAAACTACATCTCTGAGATATAACCGCCAGCTTGTAACAACCCTAGAGCTTGTTTAGATCCCACCACTAAAAAAAAAAAAAAGTAGGCTACCAGATTCTCTCAATATCCAAGTATTTCCATCTATTGTCACTACGCTTCATAATGCACCATACATCAACACATCGTGACTGATCTTTCTCGCGCGTCACATACAGACAGGCCAGCGATTTTATCCTGCTTTTTTAATCAAACAAACATCAGGCGCGTCTGATGACAATAAGACTTTATTAACAATACAAGACCTTACTGTATTACAATGCTCGTAGTTGCTTGGGACGATGATTGTGGGGGTTAGATTTGACAGAACCAGTTGAGTTCTCTGTGACTGACAAGACTCTTTTAAACTCAACTAGTTGGTTGAAACAGAATCTTGGTCTGGAGTTTTACTTTCTGGATCTGAACTTTCCACCTCTGGACCTCCCCCCCCCCACCACAACGCTAGCATTTTCCCCACTGTTTACACAGGTGAAGATACTATCTTGCATACTGTAAAACCAGATCTTAACGTTCCCGCCTGGCACGGTGACAAACCCCAGAGTGACAAAGGTCACCTTCGGGCTAGGTCAGTAACTTTTGATTTACCGAGAACAGCCCGTGTCTCCAAAATCTCACACCTTCCGCCCGGACAGGAACAGGAGACAGATGAGTGTTCCTTACAGGAACAGGGAGATCTCTTGTCACATCGTCTGTCTGGAGCCAGTAATATGTTCCTACAAGCTTCATAGATGTACAGTCACAAAGGACCCTCACCGCCACCATCTCCCTACTCTGACTGTTTACTAACAGAGAACCTGCCCGCGGGTCTTAATCTAATCCCCAAGAAGCTCAAAACCCGCCTTCCTCCAGCAAGCGATTCCGAGCCCCTTCCCCAGAGACGAGCTTCCGAACCGGCCGGCCGGCGCTTCCCTTACCAGCCTGGATCTGCCGGAAGCGTTCATGTTCCTGCACTCGGTATCCTTCTTATCGTCTACATCACGTGAACGTGGAGAAACGGCGAAGCGAATTTCAAGCAGGGGAAGCACAGAAATCCATCAATCCTGCACTCAGGTCTCGGTCTACCTAGAGCCCACGTCGCTGAGCAGCGACCGGTGAAAATGTCGCGAAACCGCACAGGGTGTGTGACGACGGTTTCATGCAGCAATCCCGCGTCTCCCCCTAACCGCGTTCGTATTCCTAACCAACCGTCAGTCACGAAATACACCTCTATTCAAACCAAGCCAGAGCAAACAGGAACGCGGCCAATGCAACCTTACGGTGCTATTAAAATCATCTTCACATCTGGGAGTCTAACTGTCTGACTAGGGGGATGAAGGCAGCTGTAAGGTTTCCCCTCGTTTGAAATCGGTGACCACATAATCACATATCAATAAGAACCCTGGAACGCGACCTTGGAGCAAGCAGTTGGACCGAGTTGGAAATCTATAAGCACTCAGACACACACCTATGTCGCAGTGCACGGCCTAAGTGAGGGAAAACAGGAAACTGCATTTGATTAGCCTCTGTAATATTTCACTTTGCGTGATTCAGTTCAGCTCATTCAGACACAATGGCTGCTGACGGGAGACCGCGTCGGCATTGCATCAATAAGCAATAACTTCCATAAAAGCTGCAGAATAAACACTCGATAAGGTTCAATCAGTGATACAGGCTGGCAGTCTTTCAGCAGAATGTAGCTGCATTAGGAAAGCAGATTATCTACATTAACACCCAGTGCAGTGCAGAGTATAGTCCACAGCCTGGAGTCAGACCATTCTGATCCTTAAACCTGACGTCAGAACTTGTGTTTTAGTGCTTAATTACTGCACAACACGTGACAAAGACCAACCGAGGTGATTTATGATCCAACCAGCCCAACCGGACCTGGACTGAGCATCTGCCCCCCCCCAGGCAAATAGCAAGAAGTCAACACTGGTCCACCAGGGAGGTTAGCAAGTCCAACACCTTGCAAAGAAACAGTCAACAAAGCAGTTAAATACGGGGCTGGGGCCCTTTTCATTAGTCCGTGTGCCGCGAGCGTTACGGGACTCCCTCCCCAACACGAGGGAGTGTCACTGAACGTGATGACATCAGGAGAGCCCTGGATCCAGCAGGAGGTGGGGATAGAAATATGAGCCGGGGGGGGGGGGGGCAGATAGGGCCCTTCAGCCTCTGTCGGCATGGACCAGCCACCTGTCCTTATAAAGCCCGGACCCCTCCGCCCCCCCCTACTGTTTAACGTCTGATTTAAAAGCATCATATTAAAACCCTGCGCGTACATCATTTATTTCCTGGGTCAGAGTTAGTGAAAGCCTGCCGTCTGCGCGTTAGGAAGTCCCCGGTAAATTCGATTTGGTCTGACTGATTTATTTATTCATAAGAACGATCTGCCGAAAAGCAGGCGGCGGCGGCGGCTCTCTATCTGCCCGCCCCACCGCCCGGCATCATGACGCAACCTCAGCGAAACGCCACCCACCCCGGCCGCCTCCCTCGGAGCGGCCCGGCGATGATGTCAGCAGCTCCAGGCCGCGTTCGCAAGCTGCTTTGGGCAGATGGCACCAGCGGCTTCCTGGCCAAACTCCCGGTCCAGCCCGGCTCGGCTCGGCCTGCGTGCTGGAGAACTTCTCAGGATAGAGATTCTCTCTGCTACGGTGTGTCAACTTTGGATTTAGAAGAAAAAAAAAAAAAAAAAAAAAAAAAACTGTCAACGATTAACCTAAAAAAAAAAATTAAGGGATTATGAGTCAATATGATTTGACTTGGTAAATATTTCCTGCTTCCGCCATTGAATAACTGAGCTACAACTGAATGCTGTCCTGACTGTCATGTGACTCCCTCCCAGCCAATTAAAACGTACGTGCAAAAGCCACACCTATTGAGGCAGAATCCGGATTCAATTGAAATTCAGGACTGTCTATAGATATCTGGAAAAAAACCACCTTATTCTTGTAATAACCAATTTTAACAATGGGTTAGGCTGTAAAACATGTCAGTTTCTCTGGGCACGGGCATCTGTTAAATTAATAATGTAACGCAGTAGAATAATAAATCATATTTGGCACCAGGGTTAGAACATTCTGTCTGGTTTTCTGGTCTTGGTACCCATCATGCAATGGGAACCACACCCAGAAAAAGGGGGGGTGTCACACCCCGGCGGTGAAACAGCAGTCTGTCTTTATAAATAGTTTATCACCGGCCTTCATATTTAACATGTTCTGCTGTTTGCTTGTCGCTTCCCACATCTGTCAACTTGATTTACAGCAGACATGCTAATAATGTAGCCTGTGATTGGCTGACTGGCCGGGATGGATCCAGACATAGTGCCCAATTGGCACCGGAGGCGCAGACAAGGCCATTGAAAAGAGAAATATATATTGTCAAACCTGGCTGATACATCGGCAAAGCTCACCCCCCCACCCCCCCATCATTAGATGATTCGCGGCTCATTGAAGTTGCATCATTTTTTAATTCCCTCTCGTTTGTCACGTCAGTCTAGGGACCCAAAGAAGTTAATGCGCCCCTACTGGTGATGGGGTGTGGTGCAGTGAGGATTTTCTAGGAAGTCTAAACTGGGGGGGGGGGGGAGTAGCATAGAACATCTCATCGCTATCCATCCTCAGCTTACATTTCGGGGGGGTCTCAGTTCCCCATTCCCATAATGCAATGCACTGTGCTTCTCTTACTGCCGGTAAACGAGAGAGACCCGACCTACTGGGGAAAACCAAGATTAAAGGAATGACGTCTTGAAACATCTCAGAACGTCCTCGTCGGCAGCACCGATCCCCCCGGTTTCCCGAGACAGGACAGCGGGGCTCCGCAGACTTTTGTAAATTGCCCGGAACCTGTTCCTGGGACAGTCACTGCCAATCACAGCCATGTTACCGGAGACGTCATTCTGGAAGATTAGGGAACTGGACATTAACTGTACAGGGCACGTTGAACGTGACAGTTGACTAATAAAAGGTCTTTTATCTAAACAGGAGTAAAGCTGGCACCTGTGTGCCAACCCGCAGACGCAGCGCCCATGAATGAGGGCGATGAACCACCTGCCAGCTACAGCCAATAGCTGCCTTTATATCAGCTCCGACCAATGACGGCGAGCCGCTAGCTCCCAGCTCCGGCCAATGACGACGAGCCGCTAGACCCTAGCTTGAGCCAATGACAGCAAACTACTAGGTCATAGCTAGCGGTCGGCTTCCTGTGATTTCTGGCCAAGGCGCGTGGGACGCCAGGGGTGGTTCTGCGACTGTGCATATGCCCTCTCCGAGGGGACTGGGGGGTTAGGAGCTAGCTGGAACAAACCCCGAATGCTAACGGCACCCCGGCAAGCCGACATGTGACGAGCGCACCCTCTCCCCGCCACAGAGCCTCCACAGGAAGCAAGGTCACAGGAGTTCTCAGAGAGCGTCAGCTATCGCTGGCACCGTGGCGTGTGCCCCCGGGTGCGGGGGAGGGACAGCGGAAGGGCCTGCTATTCCAGGAACGAGAAAGAGCCGCGAGCGGACACTGGAGATCAGGGTATAACCGCGGTATTTTAAGGTGAAACGTGGCAACTTCAAAGAGGAGGGGGCACAAAATGGAACCAAGAACCAGCTCTAGTCTTCATGTCTCCCGTTAGCGTGGGGAGCAATTAAACAAACAAAAAAGGCGAACAAACTGAAAGTAAAGTGATATATCTGTCCACCCCGCCGCGGCCTGAGGCCGGCTGATCGCTTTGACGCGTTCAGACCGGCACTTCCGGCATATGCCACGGAACGTCACCAATGCGACTGCGTGCGACACGGAGACGGATGGCGTGCAAAGATCACTGCGGACTCAGGGGCTGAGTAAGAGCCGTGCCGTGGGTAGGGGGAGGACATGCTTTCATTATTGTCGTAGCCAGACCTCAGGTGCGACCATCCACTGTATGTTACCAGGTCAGCCAATATCCCACGATTCCCCCCGACTGCAGAACCGGCACGTCAGATTAAGCAAATCATACTTCACGCACTTTAACAGATGCCAGCATTGTGTGGAGCAAAAATTATAACATTATACATTCCATATTCATGCTTTTTGTGGGAGCTGTTACTATTGGTAACAAAGACAATAAGAGCTTATTCCAGTTTATGAAATTACGAAATTATTGATGCTGCGAATATGTTTACTGATTTGCATTTATTGTGATTCATGTTTGTTATTGACCCTGCGCTATTACGTCACATTCAGACAGTTCCAGAAATAAAAGGATGGCGTTATCTGTGATTCTGTTTTATAAGTCACACGCCTCTTATAGAGAGGCCGGTTCTCACGTTCTGTCGTGTGCAGACACGTGTTTGTCAATAAACGAAGCTTTAAAGCGGCAGGCTTCTGACACAAACTCGGTCATATTTGGCACGGGGGTCAGCACAGACCCCCCGATCGTGGCCATCGGCCAGGCCGGCTCCAGGGCCCCTGCGCTCCGGCATCCTAAGGGCCCCGAATGTCCACGCTGCCATATGTTATGCTGCTGACACTTCCGCACAGCGCGCTGGGATTTGGACGTGCTTTACCGCGTAAAAAAAAAAAAAAAAACAATGGCGATCTGTCAAAATCCCACGGAACAGGTAGTAAGAGAGAATGAACTAATGTCCTGCCAGTAAAGTCAATGGAGGATAGTGAAATTGTGGATTGGGATCATCTCAGGTAATGTTTGCCTTCTAGCAAACAAAATGGTGCAGTTCCATATTCCGACCTGTTGGTGGCGCTCTCATTTAACATGGACAGGAATAAAGGGGCAGGGAATGACAGAAGCTGGATGGGAGACCTGGCCAGTGCCTCACTGGTACATCACATCCTGTGTTCATTATCTAATCCAATGAGGCTTAATTTCTCCAAATAAATACAAGCAGTCTTAAAGCTAGCAGCTCTTGTAGTATAATACCCTAAGGTGCTGCCAAAATGTTCCCCAGCCTGGGAGTTTGCGGGGGAGGGGGGATAATTTTACATCTGGGCCTTTTTATAAAGAAACCCATCGTCGGATGAAGACAGGCCGTCTCCCGTTTCAGACCTTGTCAAAGATCACTTCAGCCAAGGACGTCTACTTCAAGCAAGGGTTGGGAAAACCTGCCCTGCCCCGGGGGCTGCAGAGCGTAAACAGCAATGGGACGCCGCGCGTCTCAGCGCACACGGTCACGCTTAACCCTGGGGGCCGCGCACCGCCAAAGGCACCAGAGACGGACCTGGGACACGGAGGGCCCCCACTTCTGAAGTTCTCGTCAACCAAGGGGGCTGGAGGCAGGGTGGATTGTGGGGGGGGGGGGAGTCCTCTTTGGTGGGCAATTGGGGGAGGGGGGTCATTATATTGGGCCGACCAGGTGGCGGAAGCAGATGTACCTAATACATTTCATGTTTATCTAACATTTCACATTTAATGTGTGGCTACCTGCCAGACCGCAGTAGGCGCACGTCAATCTCGCCGACTTCAGCAAGGACCCGGAAACTTCCGCTTGGCCTTTCCCCTCCTAGTGTTAAGTATTCAATTAGCCCGTGTTCATTACTGTGATCACCGCCGCATCCCAGGCCGCGCGACAGAGACGACAGTCCGCCTCGGAATGGCGACGGGAAGCTGTTGCGTGGAGCCATATTTAAAACATCGAATTAGGAGTCCGCGGGGGGGTCGGCACGGATCAGCAGGGGTCCGCATGACAACGAGAGCGCTTGTCCTGCGTGTGCATAAATCACACCAGCGAGTCTCCACTGTCAGGAGATTATTGCTGAGGCGATGATGTCACTGCTATGGTTTCGACAGTCATAAGCTTAGCATGAAATCCTAAATTTGAACAATTGAAAGTGGCTGTACACCTTTTCCTTAAAAAATACCAAGAAATATTCACACAGCCTGCTTTTCCACCAGCTGACTTCGTCTGCCTTTCCAATGGACGCCTCCTTGATTAGCTGTTACGATATTCTACTCGTGGGTTTCAGGGTAAATTGCAGCCATTAAGCATCGCTGTTACTGCAGGTTTGGTGTGATGAATCGCAGGGTTCATCTGCACCCAGGACATCATTCCTCATGGTCAGTCCTGCATAACAGGTGTCCGAGCCTCTGTACTTCAGGACATAATGGCATTAATGGAATCCGTGGTACGACAAGGGTGATGGAGCCTCGTGCAGGACACGCTGCGGGTAGCAGGTACAGTTAGACACGGTACCGGCTCTGCACCCAGACCTGGGAAGGTGGCAGGTCCTCGTCCAAAGTCCGCTAGAAGCATCATTTAAAAGTCTCGCCTTAACAATCACCTCATTACCTTTTTGATTACCGAAAAATCCGAGTCTTTGTGCTACATTTTACAGCGATTTGACCATAACTTCACAGTCATTTGTTGTTTGTTTTATGAGTGACCATGCCGTCAAACATTAGTGTCTTAAAAACATGAACAGAAAGGAAAAAGGGACAACAAACAAATAAAAAAAAAATCTTGCAATCCACAAAAACAGACGCGAATGGGGTCTTAACGTCCAGAAACGGAGCACGCCGTCCTGTATTTTAATGGCAATTTCTCACTTTCAAAGGAAGTTAACCCCGGCATACTGAAGCCGAAGACGCAGCACCGGAATGAGAAGCGATCGAGGCCGATCGGACCCGTTAACAGCCACGCAACCCCGCCGCACCTTCACTATCGAGTAGGAGACTTTTTCCTGATCCCCCTTTTTGACTCAAAACCAAAATTTTCCGACTTTGCGAGGACAACCAGCGCTCATCGATCAGACGGCTCAGGGACCAGTACCGGTGCCACTGGCCGTGTTGATGAAAGTACTTTTTTCCCTTAAATGGTCCAGTTGTGCACGCAAACAGCGGAGCGCTCCGCACGCCCACACGGACAGAGACTTAAAACGGCTCTGGGAAAAAGTAACAGCAGAAATCCCCCGCGGATCATGCATTGTAAATAACACGCCTGGGTTTTGTTACATTTTATTTCGGGCTTTGCTTTTAAAAAACAAACAAACAAAGAGAGAGATAGAAATAAGGAATCGGATCAAAGGCTGTATTCCCGAGCCTCAAAGTGGACTCCTGATTCTTGGACCACGTTGATGATTCCCGGTCACCGATCGCGACTGAAACATTACGGCGGGCACTTTTCGGCGGCGCGTCTCCGCACCGTCGCCCCATCAGTCAGCGCGTAACGGGGCTCCGATCGGCGGCTCCCGGCGTTACATTCAAGGTCACGCACAGCGCCTATTGCTAGCAGGCTCACTGCCAAAAATCTGATTTAAAGGCGTCAAGACATAAGCAACACGACGGCGGGTTTGAGATCATGCATCTCAGCACATAATACACACACTCAAAAAAATCGCTGCAGATCTCCGGTTTACTGCGCACGGCAATGAAAGAACCGCGCATACGGGCGTCCCTTTAAGATCCTCAAAAAGAGAAGCACTGAAAGAGGAAAAAGGGAAAGAATGAAGATGTGTTTGATCCTTACCTTCTGATAATTCCAGTTCGAGCTCGGCAAGTCTGGCTCTCACCTCCAGTGGAAGGGGTAATGTATCACGGTCCGCCATTCTCTTAAAAAAAAATCACTCAACTGAGAGGGATTTTCCTTTTATTCAGAGCCCAGTCCTTCGGTCCTGCCTTTATTTCCCCCGCCGGGCTGCTGTGTTAAGGGGTGAACCGAGGATCGGCGCTCGGACTGACGGAAGCAAAGAAGGCGGAGGGTCGTCTTGCCGCCCGTCAGTGGAGCCCCGCCATGACTGTGTCCCTCCGTGAGGAGCGCTGCTGTAATCCCAGGCTGTCAGTGCCGCGGAGAGACTCGCCGCTACATCTTTGCCTCTGCCTTTTTTTTCTTTTTTGTCCCTCGATCCCACTCACGTGATCGCGTCCAAACGCCTCCCCCACGACCACAAGGGGGCGCTGGTTATTCCCTCTCGCTTGCCCCGTCGGAAGGGGTAGGACGACGCCGTCCACTTGGCTTTAAGGCGGTTTAATGCTGCGGATAAACGCTCTTTGAGTACTACAGGCTGTGCGGAGATGCGTGAATACAAAAGAAACCCTGACTAAAAAGCGCGTGTTTTTCTTCGTGCCCAGTCTGGTTTACTGTGTGGTCCCCTTTTCGAAGGATTTCTTTATGTTTAATTGGACTATTCATTGTCAAACTGACATAATACACAAAAAATGTACTGCCCTTTTTCACAGCAGAAGTCCAGAGGATTGTTTATTATGGGTATTTGCATTCATATTAACTTATTATCGAGCTTCTGTTGGATTTGGTTATTGATTGAATGATTATGTACTTTAAAAACAATTAATGGTTCAATTAGTCGATTTTTATATGGTCCCAAATGGTCGGTAGATGTACGGTTGACGTATCCTAAATGGCTAAAAGAATAAATGCATTGTCAAATATAAACTATTTATGGCCCTTTGGATGACACACTGCTTAATATACTATATATACAAATAACAGGCTTTCTCACGGACAAGCTGCTGCATTTATTAGGTTATTTTCTGGGATTGTAGCTGGGGTAGGTTTCATGTTATTGAGCACCTTGAGATGTATCCAAACCTCCTCATTCATTACTCAGCTAAATAATTTGGTTACATTTCATTGGCTCCTTGTTCCAGCGTCAGCCCCCCAGGGATCGATCCCTGACCCTGCATGTGTAGTTTCCATGTTCGTGGGACTTTTCTCTACATCAGCGTTTCCCGATCCGGTCCTCGGGCACCCACAGTCGCCCCCTGTCAGACAGCCCACATTTTTGCTCCCTGTCGGCGGCTGGGAAGGAGCAAAAATGTGGACTGTCTGTAGCTCCCCAAGAACCGGATTGGGGAACAGTGCTCTAAGATGCAGTGCAGGTAAATTGGTGACTCTGTATTGTGGATAGTGTGAGTGCACCCTGAGATGGATTGGTGACCCATCTTGAGTTATTCCCTGTCCTGCACCTGTAGCTTCTGGGACGGGCTCTGGACCCAGTGCTCATGCATAGGACAAGCGGGTAGAGACGATGGACGGATGGACTGAGTGCGCATAGGCCCTGGGGAGGATCGGCATCCCATCCTGGGCGTCTATGGCTTCATTCCCCGTCCCTCCTGGGAAGGGCCCCAAGTTCGGGGCAGCGGATAAAGAGCTATCAAAGGACTAATGTCTGAACTAGTTTCTCTTGTTAGGAAAACCTCGCTTTCGTGCTGTTCAGGAATGCAGGAGCCGCGTGGGAGTGGATGCTCTTGGGTTAAGCTCAGGTTTGCACAGGTAATCGTAAATGTCTGTGAATCAGTGTGGCGTTTTGGAAAAAGCTTCTCTGATATGTTTCTTTGAACCCTGACCTTCACATCTCTTCACCCAGATCACCTCATCAGGCACCGGTACATTCCAGAGGCAGTTTGACATCTAAGAAACTTTTATTAATGAGGCGTGAGCCGGTAGGCTTAGCGTGTAAAATGTGTGGCCGGGCAAGGATCGCCGCAGGTGAGATGAGCGAGTAAAAGGAAATGCTGGACAGAAACATGGAAGTATGTGTGATCTAACGGGATCCTCCGCTGGCAATAAGATTTCACGTTATACTCACAGGGTGGAACTGCGATTGTGCTTCCACGGTACTTTGTATACTGTAATAAAAGTAAGATATCATTTGCGGAGATCGAAATTGCATCAGTTATGTTTGTTTACTAAGTCTATTGAAGCATTTTCAACGCAGCTCCTTCTAAAAGCTGTTTCTCAAACAATATTCAACACCACGCCAACAGGAAGTGTGCAGATGCGAAATTTAACTGTTCCTTCGAAATTTATATTGCTGCCATGGTGATTGTTCCCACACACCTTGGCAGAACTCTGAGCTTTGTGCATTGTCAGCATCGATAGGGCTGCCGCGCTGAAATCCCCAGGACGGCACCGGCGTTACTAATGCGATACAAGCTCTCTGCGCGTCTCTGTCGGGGGCTCGCAACAGGACCAAATCTGGATTAGCAGTAGCCACTACAACACGCGCGACTAAGAGGATTAGGTCAAGGGAAACGGGACCATAACCAGACAGGCTGGAAAAGATGTGCAGAGCGTTCATATAAATCTCAACGGATGGACTAGCATCGATTTAAAAAAAAAAAAAAAAGAATACAATAGGGTTCAAATATTGTGCATAACATAGTGGGGAAAAAGAACTTTGTATTCAGATCTGAGTATTCAGACTGAGATTTGTCAATGGTTTCCACCTATGTGAGAAGATCCAGAACCCTCTTGATTTTTTCCCCCTATAATACTCTAATAATACTAATAGTACCTATAATTTCCCCTATAATACTCAACTTTGAAGAGCAGTTAGTCTCTGGCTAAATTAAAGACACTAACAGTATTTATGGTTACATCTGGCCAGATGCTTGTTCCTCAGACACGAGCTCTCTTTATGACCCGGGAGCAGATCCCTTGGGGCAGCAGGCAGCCCAGATTCTGCCCAGAGCCCCCCCCCCCTCCTCCCCCCCTGCACAGAGTAATAAACAGTCACCTTCTGGGAGGTGTGGGCCTGCTGATATACCTCCCTCCCTCCCTCCCAGTTAGTGGTTGCCTCTGAGGGAGCGGGCACCTATTTTTATGCAGGCATTATCTGAGGGCACCACTTTATAGCTGATAAAATGTTGGCAGGAGGCCTCACATGTGGCTCACACCTTCAGCTCAGAAGCAGACCGTAGCAATTTACAGAGCGTGACAGAGAATGTTCCATATTTACTGATGGAATCTGCCAATTTTGTTTAAAATGACAGCAAAGACCTACTTTATACGTTATCTACTACAAATCCCTTCACCTAAAAGCAGTTTTTAAAAAGTTACTTATATCTAATTTTTATTTACATGCAGACATTATACATACAGTGACAGTGAAAAGTCTGGACACGCCAGCTGAAAATAATTTGTTTTTCGACTTGATGATAACCCTATGCACTGCTTGAGTTCGTGTAGTATTACAAGGGAAGAGACGGAGCGCTGTGACAGGTGACCTGCCCCCCCCCCCCACAATCCCCAACCTAAACCCTATACAACTGGTTTGGGAGGATCAATGAGTAAGAGCAAAGTAGCCAACTTAG
>JAABNX020000090.1:11671990-11686018 GCA_015163995.2 Mormyrus lacerda | reverse complement strand
GTCAGGAAAGCGTTACGTTACACCATAAACATAAGCACCTGGAATTCGCTAGATTCTACAGAAATTTTGACTGGAACAAACAGTCGAGGACGACTTGGTATAAAAAGTTGGATAATTATTCAGAAAAGAAAGTAAATCTCCTAAGTTAAGTACAGTGGTGGATGTGTGATGTCTCCGAAGGTCCTAAGTACCTTGGAACACGGTATCATGGCTAGGGGAGTAAAAGAAGATTCAAAATCAAAATTTGGCCGCCGCTTCCAAAAAGTCACAAGCGGGTGTGGTTTAATTATTTAGCAGGATAATAATCCAAACATGTTTCAGTGACAACAAAAAAAAAAGCAAACAATCTACTGCAGTTCCCCATTATACAATATTTATAAATGGATCCGTTTTTCCCCTGGAATAAATTTACCTGTTTCAGGTTGGATTTCTCAAAATTCTTCTGTCTGATGTTCAGCCAATTAACCACTCGGCATGACAAAGGCATCACGTCTGGTACTTGGGAGTGACGTGTCAGAACCCACAGGGCATCGAGCCCTGGTGCACATGGGGCCATGTGGGCTATGTGGCGTCCATCCAGACAGCGCCCTTGTCCACCACTGAAAGCGCCTACAATGGGCACAAAGGTGCTGTAACTGGACCTAAAGGTCCTGTTTTCAGTTGCATTGCATGAATGGCCAGATATGTGTGGAGCATCTGTGGGATATGCTGCACTGAAAACTTACGATACGCGGTTACATAACCCATAACACAGCAGGGCTCGATGCACTGCGTGCTGGGATACATTATTCCTGCGATCATCAACATGATCTGCCATTTGTGCCACAGTGGCCTTACTGTTGGTTTGTACCACACGGCACAGCCCCAATCTACGTCTAACATTGATGAGTCTTTGCAGTAGGAATTCACCATGGCTGACTGTAAGCACTTTACAAGACTCACTGTTTTGGAGACGCTCTGACAATAATAATTTGGCCCTTTTCAAAGTCACTCAGATCTTCATCTCTGCCCATTTTTTCTGCATTGAACATGTTGACCATGAGTACTGGATGTTAGCTTGCATCTATTTAACCCCAGACCGTGACACTCACTGTTTTCACAAAATAGTAGGTATATTCACTTCACATGGGGGTAGTCATAATGTTTTGGATCAGGTTTTTTTTGTAAATATGGTTTTCATTTATATTAGGTGCTGTCAACACATTTTAGTTCTTCTATGGGCAATGGAACTTTTTCGCGCTAATTAGTCGACCCAATAAAAGAAATTCTCAGCAGCTGTTAAGGACAAAGTTATTCCGGAAACTTTGCCTGGCTTATCCTTCCCTATCGGGGAAGACTGATGAATGTTAGCATTTCAGATGTCTGCCCACAAATGGACCTGTATCATGTGCAAAGCATCCCCCACCAAACAAGCGTAGCAGCAAATTAGGCCACTCTCCCGGAAACCAGCCCTTCTTCAGAGATACGTCACTTACACCCAGAGTAACGCTACCCGCTGCGTGACTGAGTGGATTCAGCCTATTGTGTACTCTTTAAAAGCCAACGATCCGCTTGCCATTTTACCAACAGGCGTCTGTGATTAAGCGCCAGTTTTCTATTTCAAAACTTGCCATGAAGCAAAGGACAAGACGGAAAATGGAGGAAACAGGGCTGGTGCGGCATTGAATTTCGGAAAAATATAGAAAAATGTATGCAAGTAAACATAACTAGTAAAACTGTATAGTGAAGGAATATTAGTAAAATGGTTATAACATGTATAGCAACTTGACCGGCCACTAATAACTACTTTTTTATAGATTAATCTATCGACTGGTTGATCAATCTTAATTATTTTTTCTCCAGAAAATCAATTTGACCATTTAATTTAAATTAATTTTGACAACAAACTATATGCCATTGCAGGACTTTAGATAATAGTGGCGAAAAATTGGCGTACATATCAATATTATTTTTTACCCACAATTCGATGCCATAAAATATTAATGAGATGCGTATTGTGACCTATGTATAGTAATCTGTATAAATTTGGTGGATTCTCATGCTTAATAAATTCGGTTAGTGCGGCACACCACATGCAACACAACCAATAGACATGGAAGATGCGATGAAAGAATGGACAGCTTTTAAAAGAGGAAATTGGTTAAACAAAGCAAAAACGTGTTAGTGGCATGGCAGTACTTTTGCAGATTAACGTCCAACATTTTTTTGTAAATATGGTTTTCATTTTTAATCTCGGTTTACAAATTATTTTCCTTTGTGTCCGTTTTTGTTTCAGTTTACACTGGTGTCAACAAGTCCAACGCACATGAATGCACACACTGGTACCATAAATCAACATAGAATATGACCAGATCTTAGCCTATACGTTTTCATAAACACCTACTCACAGGAGAATCTAATATTGGAAGCTTTATGGCTTTATTAACGATTGTACTTAGCAGCGAGAAGGACAAAAGTTATTAAGAAGCTAATGGTTATTTAATAAACATGGATAGACGTTGTGGTGGTTTTGCCTATTCTGATGGTCTAGAATAGCACCTGTGTTCTCTCTTCCGATGCTCCTGCATAGAGTTAATACTGCCGTGATACGCAATCACACTTTTCACTGTGCAAAACCATCTTTCTGAACTACTCCCATAACTTCTTAGTGATATTAAAGGAAAACATTTATTACAATAAATTGAAGTGTGGAAACATTTAAAATATTGATGGACGCATTTTCAACGTCGACGTCATCAACTACGTCAAGTAATCGCGGCAGCCCCAATAGCAACCTACCAAAATATAGACAAAGCATACCTAAAAATAGCCAGAACATTCCTCTAGGCTGATCTGGTCAGTCCTTGGGAATCTGGTATATTCTAGCTCATAACATTCTCCTGTGAAGGCCAACACCCTCTCGAAGGACCTCCAGCTGAAGAACCCTCCCCAACAGGAAACAGAACAGTAGGATTGTATAACCGGTGCTTCCAGATTTGTTATGAACGGTCACGTTCTGGGGACTTCCTGTCTAGAACAGTTAGTTGTGTAAATGGGAAGGTCCTGAGCAATAGCATGTGGTCACACTTAAGATAATTTAGGATGAGCCTGTCAGATGTGCCTATTGTGTGTTATACATCTCAACCCTGTATAAATCGTTTCCATCCACTCTCCATCAGATTCCAATGAACCACTACAGTGTATAGAGTTTGTTGGTTGCGATCTACGCCATTTCCAAATCATCATTCTGGTTTTTAATTTCTTTGACATTGCCTGTTAAAATTATTGTGTAATAAAACTCAGGGCTAGGCTCTGTAGGCGTTTCCATTATTACACCAGTTTTCCTAATGGCCTCTGACACGAGACAGAAATCCTTTAAACCTCAGTGACTCTATGAAGTATTCTACCTTAAAGCAGACTGGAACACATCATTGTACTACTCAAATTTTATGCAAGTAACTAGTGGCAAGATCTGATGTTGCATTCGGTTCAAACACCAATGCCATAGTTTTGTTACAAAAACATATTTACTTTATCCTACCTGACACTGTATCCTATCTGAAAGCATGACATAACAATTATTCCACATCTATTTCCATCATTTTAAGTCACTAATTAATTGTATATTTAATTGTACAGCTTGCACTGCCCACTGTATTTTGTTCTTCCTTCATTCTTTATTTCTGCTTACTTTATGCACATTGTTCCTATATGTTGTCTGTAGTTGTACCGGGCCAATGAAGTGAAATCTGATTCTGATTTTGATTAACAATCATATTAAATATCCTTGATTAAAGACAATAACATCCTCGTGTTAAGGCTTAATAAAGTTATACCATTAGCTACATTTGTTTTCCGTCATTCTTTGGCAGAGTCTTACCCTTGCATTACAGCCCAGATTCTGGCCTGCATTTCCAGGACAACTATGAACTTCCATTCAAAATGCTTGTGTGATTGGTCAACTCTCTGAAGAATGACCAGTAGAGAAGCTTCATGAAAGTAGGAGCCCCTCACAATCTGTGCTGAAACTCAAGTCACAGTGCCCCACTGCCAGACAGACACCCATCCACACACAAGACCTTCATGCAGAAAACAGCTGTGGAATGCAGTCGTGGCAGGACTCGTGCACTCACGTGGACAGTCCAGGGCTCAGAGCAGCGATCATAAATACACCTGAACACTATTTTCCCAAAACTAACGTCTCACAGGAAGGAAAAGCTGATCGAACTTTTTGTATCTAAGCTTTTGTCTTCTTCCACCCCCCACACCCATGTTTGCTCCTCACAGCAAAGACGTTCCACAGAGGACTTTTGATTCTTGATGCCAGAGTCATGCACACAGGCAGCGATGTCGCAAGACTATGTCCAGATTGGCAGAAGGACCTGTCTGTAATAAACTTACTGTCCATTCCTTCTTAAAGCTGCCCACTCTAAATGCTCATTTACCCAGGAGGCTTAATCAACTCAACTTGAAACAAAAGGACAAATATCTACTAGAAACTGAAAAGCTACAAACGTATCCATCATTTAAAAGAAACAGGTGAATATACTCTGTGTCCATTTACGAAATTTTCATACATTCTAGGTACCTATAATTGTTCCAGAGACGACCTACAGCAAGACTACTTCCCACTGCAGTAAATCACCTCCTGAAGTGGGGAATAAGCTCTTGATCGACTGCTGTTCTACACAATCTCACAACGGCCAGAACTACTTGCAAAATCTCGACCCATTACCAAAAGCCCAGAGGTTCATGTCCCCCCCCTGTCCTCTGACTGATCACAAGAGGCACCCAGAGAGGGCAGAGAAGAGCCAACTCACCAAATGAGCGTTTTCTTTAGCTTCCTGGACTCGCTGCACCTGTGGTTCAGCTACAACTTTGGCGTCCTGGTCAGAAGTCATGGGCCGTCTGCTTCCTGGCTCCTTGGAGAGAAGCAAGCTGTCAAAATGACAGACGGGACCACAACGTGAGAAACAAATACAGGGGACCTCATGCATCTCCTGAAATTCTGCTCATACCTGACCAGTTTAGGCAGTACAGTAATCAGCATCATGCTCATTTCTTTATTTTAAAAAAAAAAATCTACCTTCATTTCTTGGACAATGTTCAAGGTTACTTTATTGTCGTCATCAAAGAGTGATAAAACAATGTTTCTTCATATAGTAACATATAGTACACTTAACGTTACAAAGGCACCTGTCACGAAGAGTCAAATTCAGAACCTTTTTCGTGCTAGTAAATGGCTACTGTTTTTTTGCTAAATATTGGAAACATTTATTTTAATCAATTTGTGATTCAGTCACCTACTGAGGACTGATTCTGAATCGGTGGGCCAATATACTTGGAAAAACACAGCATCCTCCCAAGTTACAAAGCAAGCAAGCAAGCAAGCAAGCATTCTCACTGGGTCCACAATCCATATAGGATGTCGTAGAATTATATTACATAATGAAATAAACCAGCTGAAATTAATACCACTTGGCACCGCAGTTCATATGTTCATATTAATTCAAATTCACATGGGAGTGTGTGAACAAATTAATTTCATAGTATTATTTTAGTGTGTATATGAAGAAACAGCAGACAACAATTTGCCACACAGATATATTTTCCCCAACACTACGCTACTGAAAAGAGCTCCCCCCCCAATTCACATGGCCCATTTGTGAAGTGATAATCCGCACACAATCGAAAGCCTGTCTCTGACATGAGCCTTTGTGTTTAGACACAAAGCAGAAAAAAGAACAGCATGGCTATGCAGATTATGACACAATCTGCAACTTCATTCCCAGACATATTTATTTAAACAATTTCTGGTACTTTTTGGCAAGATATTTAAATAACGCAAACGGTTCACTGAAGTATTCTGTGAAGTTCTCCGTAGCCGACGTGCAATAAGAACTTAGTATTGTACCTTTTATAGAACAAATTCAGTGTTCGAGCCAACAGTGTAAATCAGTGTCAAGCAATCAAGCCCCATAAAGGCTGCCCAGCCAGCAGATTTGCACTTTAAACTTTTAATCGCAGCCATTTTGATAAACAATATGACCTGCATTTTATGTGCAAAAGTAAATCTATATATGAACAGATGCCCATTTCTGTGAAATGAAGCTAACTAACTTACACCGGCAAACAGCAAATTGTATCATGGACCTTGCAGGGCATGACGCTGCAGTTTATGATCTTCTTTACATATAACTAATAAACCGATCAGCAACTTTTACTGTATTCTACCCCATTAATTTCATTTAAAACAAAACTGGGCAGCTGAAGTGGGCAGATCTTCCTTCCTTTGGTTCTTGTAATAGTGCTTCCAAGTTTTAATGCACTCACCACAATTAGGCGGTTGCAGAAGCGGGATAAAAACAGGGGCACTGTAGGTACGCATGTACCAAAAGAATAATAAACAGGACGATATTTATCAAGCTTCTGCCCCAACGTGAATTATCTTCTGGAAGTAATAAAATTACAATGTTTTTTTAAATCAAGGAAAAGATACAGCCATTTCTAATACTCGTTTTAATGTATGCAGTTATTCAGCTTAAATACAGCTTTATACTCAGGGAACGTGCGACATGTTTACCAGGGCAAATGAACAAACTAGGGCTGTCACTATCGATAATATCAATAATCTAGTAATCTAAAAAAATATTTTATAAAATATACACTGCTTTTGGCGCAAGCAAAGATCACTCATACGGTCAATTTAAAAGCATTTAAATTGCATGTTTCTGAAGAGTGAAACCAAGGACTCCATCAAAAAGCCACGCCCACACGGAGTGAATGTTCAAACTCCACACACACAAAACCGGCCGCATGCAACGACGGCGCGAACAGCTCTAACAGGCTCACATGAAGTGCAATGTTAATATCGCTATGGCATTTGACGTACAGGCAGCAGTCATCGCAAAGACCACAATAGTCTGCTGGGTTCACACCATCAATATGTTGCGCTAAAACATTCTTGGTCAATCATAAACAAGTATGATGACGGTTCATTTTCAAAATCTAGTATATGTTTAACAAATCTGCATAAAGTTTACCGCTTTTGCATGAGCTCTGTAAGCATGCTCTGAAAATCATTCCTGTCCTGCTGTTTGACTCACTCGTAGACCATGTGGTGCGTCGATGAGAAATTACAAATGAAGAATAGAGAAGTCAACTAGAACAGGTCACAAAAAGACAGTTAGTCTTCCACCGAATGGAAATATTTTGTATTTCAAAAAGACAGAGTGATTGTCAGCACCGCTTTGTATCTGTCGGCACAAGGAACAGCAATACCACCAACTTAAGAAATACTCTGTTGACAGAGTTCTATTTGGCTATATTTAATTTTCAACTGTAAATGACGCGAAAACAACGAATAATGTTCAGCGCCACTTAAAACAAAAAAAAAAATAATACATTGAATATGTACTGTAATATGTAAGATGAGGAAGCTAAATGGCAGATCTAGCCTTTGTTTTTGCAGCGATTATTAATATTTTGACATAGAGGATAGTAGAAAGTAAATTAAGCAAAATAATTTAAGTGCACGATGACAACAGGCTGGCTTGACCTCGCATTATTGGTTAAGTCTGTCAAACCCAAGAGTCTTCTTTAAAACGCATTTGCATCGCAGTTATTCTATGGTGATATGTAAATTATGCTTTGCAATACTAACGGATAGCTGCATTTTCACTTTTAATGTGAAGTGCCTCCACAAAATTGGTTTTCATTCTTTATTTTCACCTTCATCTGTATAGCGCCATCACCCTTATGCCATATTGCCAAATGGGAAGGAAAATTTCAACTGATGCTTTTTTATAATCAAGTAATCGAGTTTAAATCGAGTAATCGTGACAGATCTAGAACAAACCATAATGGTTAAAGCCGTGCAAATTAAACAGATGACATGCAAATTGGCTAGCGGCCTACACCCTCCTTTACCTCTTTAGAAGACAACGTGATTGGCCTGAAAGCGACAAAAGAATAAAGCTTAAAAATTTAAGTCACTATATTTGCTGATGCTTGGGCTGCACAATTCTGAAATAAAGAATGTGAATCGCAATTCTTTTGCTTAGAATTGAGATTGCAATTCTCCAACAATTTTTTTTCTCAAATTTAAACTTTGGCACTCATTAAACGGCAAACGGCAAAACATGACTGTGCCAAACATATGATCGATCCAGGACTGGCATCAACTTGTGACAAGAGAAAGAAAGCGCTCAACCGGCCCAATTAGAGCAACCAAAACAGCCATGCAAATGTTCAACACAAAAAAAGTGCTACTGGGGTAGTTTTTGGTACTTGGAACGGGACTTGAAACGCTTTCGTCGAACATTCGTGCAAATGGCCTGCTTCTGAAACGCAGCACAACCGCTGTTTTGCAAACCGCTGCAAACTCAGAAAACAATGGCAAACGGGTTGAAGATAATAATGAAAAATAATAATGGATGTGTGGACAAATGAAGTGAACCAAGCTTTAACTGTGATGTGGTCAGAAGAACCAGAGATCAGGACAACAAAAAAGAAATGTTTTATACAATATACTGGTACGGTATTGGAAAATTTCAAAATATTGCAATGTCATTTTGTTGTAATAAATATTGGGGTATTTATAAAACAAAAAAGGAATTCAACATAAAATTCTTATGGAGCCGTCTAGGAGTGATGTAAACAGCAAGGATGAAAATGATTATGAGTGTCTTGAAGAACACATGAAGTGCTCATGAAAAAGCAGTGGAGTTAAACTTTAAACTGATTTTTAAACATAACCTGAATAATCTTGAAAAGGAATAATAATTAAAATTGTGAAACTTAATTTTCTTTCCTGTAACAGAGCAACCTAAACTCCCTCTGCTTTAAATGTTCATTTACAGAACCTCATCTTAATCTAGTTCACTGCTGAAGGAAGAATTGCATGTGTACAAGGCGTGATGTTGGTATTAATATCGCACAACGACCAGCCCTATAATATACTAGAGCCATCTTTTGAATTCAATACAAAACATCCCTCCTCGTATAGTGATGTTATTCAGTGCCGGCAGTGGTTTTTACGCCAGTGGAAAATCACCTTGAAGTACCGTACTTTTAGTACCTTCTTGATGAACCAAAAGTAAAGTTCCCAGTACGGTGGAAAAGCACCCTGTAAAGAGAATGCAGAATTATGGGACGCTTGAGACTCTCTGGGGAAAAAGTAGCTTTGATTTGATCCAGCTGATATAATACAACGCAGGAAAACCATCGTAATATTTCGAATTCCTTGCAAAATTTTTTCAGCAAACACTTAAGCAAAGTAAGCACTGGAGAAATGGGGCTTTGAAACCCAGGGGATGACTTTAGTGAGCACTGTCAGTCACTAGTCAGCTTTAAGAACTGCATTGCGTCCTCTAGATTCAGTGGGTGAAAAAACGAAAAGAGGTGGCCTTTGTTGGGTACAAGCTTGTTAAGAGCATGTTGCTTCAAACTTTCCAAAGCAAACTGTCTAAATTCATCCACTAGTAATGGGAGAAAGAAGGCTCAGACAATGCCTGGTAGGGGGAATATCATGGACCATCAATCTCCAGCATGTTCTTATCAATAACTTTATTGGTTCAATCCAGAAATTGAGCACTCCGATCCTTGGTCACAAAGCTTCCTCTTTCTGGGCACGGGTGCATTTGTCTAATATGACACCAATATTTCAGCATGGAAAAAAGTTAAATGGGCTGCCACATCATGTGAAAGGCAGTGACAGTGATATTTTCCGGGAAAGGGTCTAGTTTGAGTTTCTCTAACCAAGGTCATTACAACATGCACACAATATGAATAAAATGAAAAAAGAAAAAAAAAAAAAAAAGCATTGCCAAGCATTCATGAAATAAAAATTCATTGGCTCTTGATATTTAACATGCTACAAACCAAAGCAATATTATTAATTGGCAACATACAATAGAGATCCCACACATGACACAAGGAATAGATCAAACAAAGAGCAGGTTCTCTCTAGCTCCGCAGATTTATGGCTAAAGGGAGCAAGAAAGATGAAGCCATGTAGGCACCTCACATCCTATTACACATGCCAAACAGTCATCTACCCAACTTCCATACCCACTTGCCCTATGCATGGTCTGGAACCTAGCAGTCAGTTGGTTAAAAACATATTACACATAGAAACACCAAGAAAGGTCCCAGCCTTGTTACAAACATTGGACAGTGTCATAATGTAGTCTACACAGGAAACATTAAATAAAAACATAACTTTAAAAAGTTAAAATAAGGTATAAAGTTGTGGACAAAAACTGCAATGCGTCCAACAGTTCACCATGCCTTTAAGAATAAGGTGTTGCCACATACAATGTGGTGCATCAAAGGGACCAAAAACACTGCCACGACCAGTTTCCTTCCGTAATAAACTGTGAAAAATATATAGTAATTGACACTTACAGCTAAATGTAAAACCTTCCCTGATTTAACTACATATGTGATCACAGAATCACACAAATACACCAGCCTATTAACCTTCTGCACAATGATACTGCCTGAACTGCAAGTATAGTCTGCTTTGGTGTAGATCAGGGGTCTCAAACTCCAGTCCTGGGGGGGCAGAGCACTACACAGTTTTTGGTTCACCCTCATTTAACACACCTGATTCAACTTCTTGTGCTAATTACCACACAGCTCTTGAGTCGAATCACTTGTGGTGAAAGGGGGAAAGAACTAAGCTACACAGGGCTCCGGCCCCCCAGGACTGGAGTTTGAGACCCCTGGTATAGAGGAAAGGATGAAGATTAAGTACATTCAAATGTCAAAAGGCAACAGGTCAGGTACGCTAGAGAAAAGAAAATCTTCAATTACTCAGAACACAAACACTACGTTAAAGAACATCATGGAACAAAGCTGCAATCAGCTGTTAATAAACTGTAAATACTCTGGCTGTGCCTCTTGCAACCAGATAAGCATATGGATTAAAAGTATGTGCCAAGTCAACTGGCCTTAACCTGATTATCCAGGCATCTGAGTAATCTATGTTATGCTAAAGGAAATGTAAAAAACCGAAGCCGTCTCAAGAGTGATGATGACACTTCTGAAAAGATGCCGGGGAATTTTATGAATTACAAATGCTATTGACGTGCAATGTCAATAAAGAGTGCTGCTGATCATTACGAACCATTCAAAAACTATTTTAGAGCAAGATAAATAAAGTTTTAAGAAGCCGGAGACGCAGTGCAGCTCCGTGGGTAGCTGAAACTCCCTAAGATAATTAATTATAAACTGTAATCAACTAAAGCATGATACTGCGCATCGAAACCCTTTAACACAAAGTGACGAGGTATTAATCTAGGATGCAGCACACATCAGCTCACACTGCACCTGCGATGCTCCCCCGGTCCTGGCTATCTGGAATGTAGACGCCTACAGCACCCTTCGGAAGATGGCAACCTCTGGGTTTCTCAGTCCCCAAGCCATATGGTTGTCACTCGCGACTACAAGTACATCTTAGTCTCATATCACCAGTATTAAACTATAGCAACAAAACACCAATATTTAATTACTGAGGAAGTAAATCCGTCGTAGTATCTTAGCATTAACACCAATATTTAGCCACATATTGAATAAAATTCATCGGTAATAGCCTAGCCTCACGATCCTGTTATTTAACTACCTACTGAGCAAATGCATCTCGATATATATTCGGCCAGCCTCATAACACCATATTTAACTACACCACTGAGCAAATACATCTCGAGGTCTTAGCCTAGCCTCACAACGCAAGTATTTAACTACAAACGGAGTGAAAACGTTTCGTTATCTTAAGCCGACCCTTACAATTCGTGAATTCAACTACGGATTAAGTAAATAAGTCCGAATATCTAAGGCTAGATTCATGGCACCAGAATTTAACAATATACTCAGAAAATACCCCCCTTAGCTTAGCTTAGCAAACATGCTACACGGCGCTTTACTCACCTGCACAGCGCTGCAGTGACCGGGCCTTTACGCTTCCCGGGCTGAAAATACACCAGCTAAAAAAGCCCTACTTTATTCGTGTTAAATAAACACCTCGAAATGGACGACTAACTTCTGCTCTTACCTAAAAGCAAAACGGATTTTAAGACGGCGACCGGCCAACGGACACGAAGTTTGGGTTTGTTCCCTCAGCGCGGTTAAAACCAAAATACGACTGTGTCGTCGTCGTTGTCGTCGTCGTCGCCGCCGCCGTCGCTGTTATTGTTGCTCTTCTTCTTTGAGGCAGAGAACGAAAACAAGCACAACGACCGGCCACCCGTCTCCTCGTCGGGCCTACGTACCACCAGCCTCGGCGAAACGACTAGCAAGACCAACGAAAAGGGGGCGAATCGTAGCACTGCTCTCCCACCCGGAGCGCGGCCACCATCGCACACTTTGTTCAGTCACAGCAGAGTCTCGCGCAGCTCCCGCCTCCCTGCCCGTAGAGCGGACCTCCCGGTTGGCTCAGACTGCAGGACTGCGCCCTCACTCGTGACCGCAGCACGACTGATGATTGGCTGCAGCCGCCAAACCTCGTTCTAGGGTCCGAAACTTTATTTATTGTTATATAGCCAGTAGATTCATCGCTACTTTCAGTCGATAGGTCGATTTTCATAGTCATTGGGAGTTAGAATAAAATATGCGATTTCAATTTTTGTTCCATTTTTACTATCATTATTGACAAGGTTGCATTACATCGATAGTACGTCTGTTCTGTCATTTTTTTTAATTACAGCTAAATCTAATAAGGGGCTTTTGTGAGTAACACATTCATTCATTTTTAACCACATGATAATGACAGTTTGGTACTTGTTGGAACCGCGCTGCATTATCTGTTCTATTACGTTGTAATTTTGCCAGAAACCTGTCACCTTTCCAGGCATAGGTTGAAGTACGATTAAGCAGTCTCCAGTAGAATGATCCATGCAATTGAAAAAATGTGAACATATTTGTTAAAGCCACCATTTTTCAGCCTACTTTAAAACATTGATTGGGATTTACCAAACGTACAATATACATCTACAGGTATTGTGAAATGCTGCTTGTAAAGGAACAAACTTTTAAACAAGAAAAGTAAAAAGCAATAGGTATATGAACGCTCCATCATAGGGAAGCTTTCAATAAATAAGTAAGGTTTAATATATTATATGAGTTTTTCAATCGACGGCGTTGGAGACAGTTTGATAGTGGGGGGAGCACAAATTAATGATTTATATGCAAAGGCCTGTTTATTGGGGGGGAGGGGGGGGGCGAATGAAAGCGAATTTAAAAATTGCCGTTTTTTTTGGGGGGGGGGCGTCCCGTCCCTTCGGTTCCTGCGCCCTGGCTCTCAACTATGGGAGGTACCCCATACTCAAGGCAAAAGGATACTCTTGAAAGCTTGCATGACTCTTGAATCTCTTGGAAGCCAGGTCAACAATGAAGGGACATTTTTAAGAAACACGTACTAAAGTTTAGCATTGGTCACGAAGATGAGAGTACAGTAATACTGCCGATATGCTGTCACTATTATATGAACTAGCACCGCTGCAGTAATTTATCACTTTATCTTGTGTCGTATATTACAGTTATAAAACATATAAAATATAATTATAATATTACATATATATATATATATATATATATATATATAATTTTACACATAGTGCAGGATTGCGCGTAGCATTAACTGTCTACTTGCTGTTCTTTGTAAATCGGCTATGAATCATTGATGTCCCAAATATCGAAGTCAAACTAATAATGGGAAGTAAAAAGTACAAATTATGGCACAGCTTTAGGAAACAGTTCGTGAATTATCAAGAAACATGGGCGTCGTTAGGTCCGATAAGTCGGGGGTATAGCACCGAGTATTTTAGCCCCGAAGCCAATTTCCCTTAAAGAAAAGTCAAGCCCAAGGTAAACTTAATTGACTTGATCTTTTTCAATAACTAGAAACTCCATTGTCTATAACAGTGGTTCTCAACCTTTTTTTGCAGTGGGCCGCACTATGTCCAAGTTCAATTCTCACTGGCCGCATATTATTTACATATGACGTCATCAACGCTCAATAACCAGATATTATGCATCTTAAATTATTAC
>JAABNX020000090.1:11638838-11661196 GCA_015163995.2 Mormyrus lacerda | reverse complement strand
AAATGTAAAGCGCATTGAGACAATGTAATGTTGTGATAACGCGCTATATAAATAAAATTGCATTGCATTGCATTGCAGATTACAGCGAGTGAATACACTTTCCAACATGTGCTCCATAGATTGTGATCTATAAAGCTGGGAACAAGGTTATATGGACAATTAGCGTCTGTGTAGTCTACAGGCTTGAGTTTCCTACAATGAGTGTTTATTGGGTGGTTTACATTTAACAACGATTTGCAAGTGTCGAGGTGATTGTCTGCCCCAAAGGTGATTAATGTTACTTAACCAGTGAATAGCAAAGCTACATTCCAAACAGTTGATTTGGGGTTATTGTCCAGACAATGCAGGCCAATTTTAGCAGGAGATGTTTAAGAAGTGAGGTCATGGGTTTAACTCCTATGCTGGTCCAAGGATACTGGTGGCTTCAAGGTTGCCTCACTTGTATTTTATCATATCTAAAGGTTATGTTACTTTTCATACCACAGTGAAACAACTAGTTAGCAGATGTCATCCTGTTTTGAACCAATACAGGTGTTCCGGGCAATTCAGTTTCCCTGTTTCCCCTGTCGCGCGCTGATTTGTACACGATTTCGCTGATTGTTTTCGTGTATTTTACAAAGCTCTTGAAGTAAACAAGCCATATATTTTAAAACATCACGTGCCTTTTCGATGTTTTTTGTTTTTACAGATAATAAATATAAGTATTTAATTCGCTGGATAGAGATTTTTCTTGATGAAAACGGTATAGAATTGCTTATAAGACTATATTATGCGTGACGATCTACTGTATTCACATGTAATAATGTACCTGAGTGATTTTCAGACATCTCACATACATCTTTGCCTAAATATTAGGAGAAATATTATTTTCTGATACACAGGGAAACTGAATTGCCCGGAACAGCGGACGACAATATCGGCCAAAAAAATGCCATACCGGATCGCTATCTTGAATTTTAACAAATATCGGCCAGTACAAATATGTTAACGATTTAATGTGCATCACTATAAACATGGCCTGCGTTTCATTATAAGTCTTCCTGTTAATCTTTATCAAACGTGACGGCAATTCGAATTCAAAAGGCTTTTAAAAAAGCAGTGCATAAAAGTTTCAGACTGCAGTTTCATCCACATTTGAATAAATCTCGAAATCCTTCAAAAAAGATATATTATATATAACATTTAATCAATATGTACAAGAAGTACATTGATACCATTTGTTACATTTAAACACTGTGTCTTCGTTTCATAACCGCAGACATTAAAACTGAAAGACAAACTCAAACCACACACACTACCCAGCCCGACTTCTATTTTTATGACATCAGTGCCCGGATGACTGGAGGGTCGGTCACATGACACAGAGGCACATCATGTGACATGGAGGGCAAGTCGCGCTGACACGGTGGAAAAGTAGCGTCAAGACGAGATGGCGTACCATTTCAATAGCAGAATGCCTACCCGAAGGACACACTTGCCGTTTTATTTTTCTGCAGTCACCAAGACAGTATTTTAGATCGGGCTTTAACGGTAAGGTTGTAATTTGCTGATGACCCATCCTTTGTTTTGTTGTGTCCTAGTGGGACATTATGTACTTAACGGGGTAGTGAAGACGATGACTAGGATTTTGAAACTGCAGGTGACATTGTTGAATTGCAGATGGTCCTGCTGACACATTTTTCATGCACATTCGATTTCATAGTTAATTATTATGTAGAATTGTATAACCTAACAGTACTTTTGGTAATCATACTGTTGTAATCTGGTGATGTTGAAAATAACCAACCATTTGTGCACTAAGTTGAAAGGCACATCTTGTTAATTGCTTAAGCTGTTGTAGACTAATTTAATTCATCAGTGCAATTTCTGTTACGTCAGCTGTTTTAACTGGTAGAATATTTAATCGAGTCAACCAGTGGTACGAGAATTATTTAAAATGACATGACCTTAGATCTTAGATCCTTAGATCTGTGTGTGTTTACATTGGATTAGCATTGACGTGTGTTTCTATACCACTTAGCTCCGCTAGATATTAGAATGGAAGCTAATGTAGTAATTGATCACGCAGTTATGACCTTAAATAAGAACATTTCCAGCCACAGCCAAGATGACCAGCAATCAGGAGCAACATTTACCGAAAACATCGCTCCATGTTGCGTCTTATGAGGCAGGAGAGTAATCCGTTTATTTACCTTGTGATACATTAGGAACGACGAAACTGCTTGGGTAATTGACATTTACTGACAGGTATATGCACACGCTCCCGGACGCTGATATTCAGCGTCACAAAATGGTTGTCACATTAATATGATTTCTATGGAAACGTTTTTCCCCTTATTTGGATATGTAATGCTGAAAATCAGTGAAGATCATAACCATATTTGATCTAGAGCTATTATTAGCAAAATAGTTATAACAACTTCGTTTCCCATAAGTAATATATAAGGAAATGTGTAATCGTCATCCCTATATAAATTGTGCGACGGTGTTTCTGAAAATCAGTATAAAGTTGTGTCGTAAGAGATGATGTGTCCCTGTCTGCAGGTGGGCATTTAAATTCCGTTAACAGAAGTGCTGTATTCCCCTCTCAATAGAACCGAAGACAAAACGGAAAAGCTCTAACGAAAGAAGGATGACGGAAAATTGTCATGTGTTGTAGTTTTGGCGTAGGAGTTTGTTTCTCTGCTTTTTGCGGAGGACGGCGCTGAGGAGTTATGCCCGTTGAAGGTGGGAGCGCGGGGGGCGGCGGGGGCGTCCGCAGAGCCAAGCAGAAGCGCAAGTCGCACAGCCTCTCCATCCGCAGGACCAACAGCACGGAGCAGGAGCGGCCGGGGATGCACAGGGACATCGTGGACGCGCAGGTGGGAGCCAGAGCGGAGCGCGGCTGGGGTACATTAGGAGCATCTCGTGTTTTTAGATGTGCTTTGGGATCAGAGGGATTTGGAGTATTTGCCAGTAACACCAGTTACTGGTTATCTGGTTATTATAACGTTATTTTTTTAAATAGACTCTGGCTCAATGGGGGATGAGGCTGCCAGGACATCAGCATTTGGTGCTTAAATTTTACGGCGTTACTATTTTAGCCTCCCTGCTATATTCTGAAGTGATTGCCAAAGGCAATGGTAACTACTTGAAGAAATTTTGCGTACAGTGTATACTGACGAGACAGATACTGCAAATGCCTTGGAAAAAAATCATATGTACACTTTAAAAAATTCCTGATTTTAAAAAGGTTAAGAATTGAAATACATGAGCTGATGCAAAAGTTTTCTTAAGATTCGTGTTCAGATTGTCTTTTATCAACCTCTGTGAAGTGTGATGGCTTTGAAATCGTGAACCAGAAGTATGATCAGTTTATTTTGTTTTCTGATTTCTTTTAAGATGGCAGCTGAATGAAGCTGTAATTACAAACATATTGACGTGAATGGGGGGTGATATCCTCTCTCCCCTTTTCACAATGATTGCATCTTGCCCTAAAATTATGACATGTCCGTTATTGTGGCCATGGCAACTTCCTTGGACAAGGGATATATCACTTGCTAAATGTGACTGATCTGTATTTCTGAAAATCACAACTGTCAAGCCCCTCTCGTTCTGGGACGTGTTTAGATAATGATATTTATTAATCGAGAATACTAATGTCCTTTGACCATGTTATAAAGTGTGTTCTTTTAAGCAGTCATTGACTGTTGTTATGGGTGAGATTAGCATAAATGAGGATGATGCTTAGATGGGTGGTACAGATTTAATCCCAGGTCACTAAAAAGGCAGCGAGGCAGCTTCCGATGATCCCTCAGCTGTGGTATTTACCATTTAATGGCTCAGCAAACGCCCAGCTCTAAACGTAATTAATAAACCTGTGATTTTCTGGCCGAGGCGGCTCAGAATCCAGCCCTGGACGTGAATTGCGTCACTTTTAAATGGCAGTATGTCGCAAATACTGCAAATCTTCATGCTTCGCCCCAAAGATCGATGCCTGGAGCCTTTTTCTTATGTTTTTGTTTCTTCGTTTTCCTCTTTCACCTGCTCGTCCTTCTCATCCTCTTTTCGACGCCCTGTAACCTTTAAATGAGCTCTTCCTTCAGAAGGAATTATAAACATACTGAGGATGAATTACTGAAGATTGTGTGTGGTGTGTGCAGGTCATTTTCAGCATTAGTTTTGCTGGATTCTTTACCTACTGAAGAGAAGGCTTTGTTGGAATACGTCACCTTGTGGGCGATAGTTTGATGACTGTTTTATTATACTTTTGTGCCGCAGTTGGATGAAAATCTATTTATTTGGGGAGGTATTGATTTTTGAGTGTTGCACACTAATTAGTGTAGCAGTCCCCATCTTCTGCTTATTTACGTGTAAAATTTAGAGTAGTTAATGAATGTGAGGCATCTGGGGACTTGTGTAATGTTAATTTGCCAAATTACCTTTAAATTCAAGACTCATCGAGTGGTATTTTAGTGTCGGATGGTATCGATCTCCGCGACGGACCGGTATCCTGAATTGCTGTTCTCCATCTGCATTAGCTCTCCGACCATCATTTTAAACACAGCGGCAGTCGAACCTTGGCATGAACAAATGCCTCTTTGTGAAATGTCGAACTGGGCTCTCACTGCCGCTGCCCAGGTTGTTTTGGTTTGGGCTCTTGGCTCCACAGACAGGGTTAGGGTTAGGATAAGGTCTCTCCCTCTGTCCCTGAACCAGGTTTCCTGTAACCCAGAGTAAACTCAGCAGTGAACCTGAATGTCTGGCATTTCTTTTTGCAATTGTCATTCAGGCTTTTTTTTTTTTTTTATATTTTTTGAATGTTTCTAGCCCACTGGAATACAATATTCCGGGAACAACTTACCCCTCAGAATGGAGGTAAGATGAGTCTTCAGAACAGAGTTGCCCATGTCAGTTTCTCTTGCACTTGTTGGTATGATTTAATATTATTATTTTCTTTTTGGTCTTGCAGAAGATGGAATGTGCGGGAATAATATATCCAAGTTTTTGTGTTATTCTTGTCTACAAATGGTGAACATTTTACTTGTATGCAGTAACGCTGTTCAGTATGGAGAAAAAAACATCCAGAGTATATTCTCCTCCGGATTAATTTGGGTTAAAATACGAAAACCTTACCTGATTATGACCGTCAAATCATATGGTTCCTACTGCTACGACTGACCTCCTCTTGACTAAAGTGTACTTTGAATTATGTGCTAAGCTATCCACGAGAGGCTCTGTAATCCTAATTGGGGTGGTTATTGAAAATGGATCAGTGGATTGTCCTGTTAATGCTCACCTTTGGCGACTAAGAGACTTTGTTTTTTTTCTGTGCTTATTTTTCTTACCCGGGAGACTTCATAGATGCCGGTGTTCCAGTTGGGTTATAACTGTCATATTTTTGGCTTGTGTATTTGCATGTTAATATTTGTATCTGAGTTAGTTTTTTTTTTTTGTTAAAATATTTTTATGGCCTCTATGTGATGCACAACACGCATTGTTTGAAGCAGATTATCTCTTACAGACGAGTCCGAAATCAACCCCGATGTATTTGTAACGTTTTATATCTTTATCATTTAATATGTACATACTAACATCTATCCATCGCCCACTTAACCTTCCCCGTCCTGGTACCTAAAGAAGCCAGTCTCACGAATCAACCTGAATCTCGGTGTCTTTAGGATTCAAAGCTCCCCATGTCTGTCCGGAGCAATCTTCTGGATCTCTTCAGCCAGATCGAGAGAGAGTTTGAAAACCTCTACATTGAAAACATCGAGTGTGAGTATGAGATGAGTGTGGTGCCTCACCATTCATTTGTCTGGGTTCTAGTCTTTAAACCACGAGCTGGACTAGGTAGTTGAGGTGCTGTGAGCTCAGTCTGCTGCAAGGCCAGTCTTGCTATACCTCTGCGTGGGAATATTCGGTTGCATTTAGGGGTGGAAATGCACTGAGCTGTCTAACCGCAGAACTCCAGACTTGCGTTCTGTTTGTTGACACCTACGGCTGGTTTGTACTCGGCTGATACTTAGTGGTTAGCAGTTAGCGGTTAACGGCAACAATTTTGTCGCTCCACAGTGCGCCGGGAAATCGATACGCTGAACGACAGACTGTCAGCGGATGGACAGACTGTCGAAGGGGGAGACCTGACCAAGGGTGCTTTGAAAACGAAAGGTTTGACACGACAACCTTTTTAAATATTTAGCTGATTTCATACATTGTTCTAATTATTATTAGTAAAAGAATTATTTTCTTCAACATGTATCTATGTTTGCGTTAGAGAACATGGGGGGGGGGGGGGGGGTTCCATAAAGTAGGGGGGGGGTGCTCCCCGAAGCAGGATGTCTTGCTTAGCAAAGTAAGTTGTTCACTAACATAACGGACTGCCTTAAATCTGGCAAGATATCAGACTAAGCAAGAAATCCTGCCTTGTGGAACACCACCCAAGATATCTTTATTAATATTATCAGATAATTTCAGCCAAATGTTATGATTTTCCAATAGGAATGTCATTTACCGTGCTTCCTATCGGGTAGTTTTTCACGTTTCGGCTTAAGTTATCCAGCTAGCTGGGATATCCTGCTGGGATATCCTGCTTTGTGGAATACCGCCCTGTTTTTTTTATTATGTATTAATTTCAGATGTAAAGACTACTTACCACCGCGTCATGTTTCTCCCACCCCCCACCCCCCTCACTTTTTGTCGCTTTTTTTCGCACTTTCTTCCGTGGGCACGTTTCTAACACACAGCGAGTCACAGCACCAGCCAGCTCTCTCAGAAGCTGAAGACCACGTACAAAGCATCCACAAGCAAGGTAAAGACGACCGTGATCACCTTTCGCTCGGCACACTGAATCGGGTTAGAAACGACCCCGTCGATATATGTCCGCGATCGCGTCGCCGTTAAAATATCGGCATTATTAACATCGCGTTCGCGAAGAAGGCGGCGGACTGTGTGTCTGGATGCCTTTGGAGATGTCGCCTCCTGAAATGACGTGTCCGGCAGCGCTGCCAGATCGTTGATGAGTTCGCCAGCTCTCTACAATGCGCGAATACGCGCGGTGCTGATGACTTAAATGCACTGGGCATGTGGATTTAAACTGCTATACGCTGCCTGTGGATTTACACTGCTCTCTTCTTTCACCCGTGATATAGCGATCACACTCTTTCCATGGCAAAGTAGGTGGACCACGCAACTTCAGTGTGGGAAACTGGGAGTTGTGGGGTGACTCATGGGTAACGGATCGTCTTCCCCGTGTACCAGTATGCATGACCTGCTGTACAGTGGGCTTGTTGTTGTTGTTACTCCTTTTGTTTTTTTAAATCCAAGACTCTTGAAGATATTGAATACATTTTTTTTACATTTTAAAATTATCATAACCAAAGCTTCTAATCCAGAATTTGCTGTACTGTGTCTAGCTTAGCCAATATGTAGCTTCCGAACCTGCAGCTCTTTCAGAGTCACAGCTGGCACCAAACATTGAGGTCGGCTGCGGGGAAGCTCACCCTGGGAGCGTGTGTCTGGCGCGACCCCCCGGGGAGCAGGCGTGTTTCCGGGGGAAGCGCTGGGGCGCCCGTCTCACGGTCGCGGTTCCCTGAGAGGAGCTCTGCAGTTCATTCTGAATTAGCACAGCGGGGTCTGTTCTGGATGGCTGCTTGAAACAGACCAGACGAGTCACATTTTTGCTGTTTTCACCTCTGCTGAGAGTTTATTAATACATTAAAAGGAACCCAAGGAAATACAAGGGAACAAAATGTTGTCTGGAAGTTTCAATAGTATCTTAATAGGAAACTCTGACATTAATATTATTTATATTATATTGTTACTTTTTCCAGCCGAACTTGTCATTGGTGTAAAACGAGCAAGAATATGGCTTATTGATCTCAAACTCTGGGCCAGTTATAGGTAGCGTGAATAACTAGCAGCAGAGCTAGTCGCGCTTTGCCATGTATAACCCTTCTGTCCGTTTCAGCAGCTTAATGTAGCTCGTGTTGCCACGGTTACATTGACTTGGGTCGGCTGCATCCGCCCCGTGTCTCAGTGGTGTCTCTGTCCTGGTGTCCTCCCATAGTGCTTTAGACGTACTTGCATCTTAAGGGTGTGGTGGTGTTGTTTTTCAGAGTGGGGGAGGGGAGGGGGGTCTTTTCCGTAAATGCGTCAGAAGAGGAGTTACTTTTTAGTTTGTAAAATAAGCATTGTTGTATTAAATTGGAAATTTAATTCTGTTTGTACAGTCACGCTACTCGGACCCCGTCTGATTTTAAATGCCACAAAGTTTTTCTTTCTTTCTTTTTTTAAACCTATTTTCTGCCCGTAAACACTTTCTTTGACGTCATTTCTGTGTCTGCCTCCGTTTTCACAAACATGGTGTCCTCTGCAACCCACCTCCCAATGTGACTTTTAGCCAAATTGTCCTCCAGCTAAATTTTAATAATGTTCAGAAACGGTTTGTGCAAAGTTCCAGGGAAAAGTGCCTTTCTGAGGATACAGCCGTTTAGTTACTTTCAGACTGCATTAAACAGAATACTTATGTGTGGATTATGACATGACCTTTAAGCACCACTGAATAATGATGGCGCATGGATTTTTAATTTATTATTATTATTATTATTATTATTATTATTAAAATCTAATCTTCATACTAGATTTTCTAACAGTACTTTCTGGTTGAGGCGCTGAATCTGTGGGTGGAGGTGGCCACTTGTGGAACTTGAATCTTCGGCTCAGTTTTGGCTTTTTATCTGCTGGGCCGCGTTCCGCTTCCTCGCCTCCTCCAAAGGATTTCTGACACTACAGGTGCATTCGGCCAAGAGGCCTAGTGGTGTGCATCCCTCAGTCTGTGGGAAGCTAGTGCCAGAGGAAGTTTCTGGAAGGCAATACCACCTCACGTGTTGATTGCAGTGAAAATAATCGCGGTGAAAAATGGAAGCGAATAATTATCAGCCAATTTTCTTGTAAGTTTCTCAGGAATAGTGATGGATCCCAGTGGATGTTACTGGTTTGGAATCGCGTGATCATTTAAAATGTTTTCGCTGCCAATCAAGACTGGCTTCCTAATTTTAGTTTGGCAAATTCTGCTTTGTCGTTTACAGACACGACTGACTGCTAAAAAGTTTAACTGTGAACCACCTGCCCCCCCACTGCCCCCCCACCCAACCCTTAATATCACAGCTGGAAATTCACAAGTTCCAAAGTTGGAAATTATCGTTGTTTTTTTGTAGCTAGTTTGTCATTTTCTAGTTTTGCTCTCCATTTATTTAACAGTTGTTGTAGCCATTGTGTATAATTGCAGATTAATTCAGTATAATTAACAAAATGAATATTTTCCTTTTATAAAAAATAAAAATGAATGAATGATTAATTGGCCTTAATGTTTATTTTGGGGAGTAAGGAAAAATAAACTTGTATTTGTATTATTGGGTAATAGTTTTCTGAGGTGAATGTGAGGTGATATGAGTGACATGATCTGGGGGAAAATGGCCACCGATTGTTCCAGTACTGCCTCTCCCAGAAGGCCGCAGGGCTCTCGTGGAGCAAGATCCATTTTTATACGTTATAAAGTCTTAAAGTCTTGTTAAGATGCCTGATTGGCAGATGATCTTTCTTGATCCGCCGTTGGCCTTCGTTACTTAAGTGCTTTTCGTTTTTATTGCAGAAATATAAACGGATCTTTATTTCCAACTGTGTCAAGCTTGTGGTTATAATGGAAAGATTAAGGCTGTTTCTGAATGTTATAGATTTTCGGTTTGTTCTGTTTTAGCGAGCTTATAGATGGCCGTATTCGTCACCAGGCCATTTAGTCAATCCCTGTCACCGCTGGCCCTGCTAATGTCCCCCTCGCTGTCACCCCCCCACCCTCCACGCAGCTTTGTTTCAAGCCTGGAAGATCTTCTCTAGGGGATGCTGTGTGTGATGGCGTGATTATCTCTCTCTCTTTTTTTTTTTTTTTTTTTTCCCCCCTCCATCATGCAGATCGTGTCCAGCTTCAAGGCCACCACGACCCGGGCTGTGTGTCAGCTCGTGAGGGAGTATGTGGGTCACCGGGATGGGATTTGGGATGTCGGCGTTACCCGCACCGCGCCCGTGGTCCTGGGCACCGCCTCGGCAGGTAGGAGGACAACCCCCCCCGCCCCCCCCCCCCACACCGGCCCTCCTTTGCTCCGTGCTTCCTGAGAAAGGTTCCCGACTTGGTATTGGCATGGGTGGGTGTTTAATATGACAGTCGTCTTTTACTGTTTTGAGTATATTTGTGAGTGATGTTCAGTAAGTTCTCTTCTGTATATGATATATAAAATATAATATAGATGATGTAGATGTGTGATACTTAAGACATTCTAGAATCGGAGGAAACTTTGTGTTCCACGTTATCAATTCTCAAAGAAAACCTGCTCGTACACAAAACGACATTCATTGTCTCATGTCTTGTACAAAATACAATAGCAAAAAAAGTGTCTAAAAACATCTAAAATACCAGTCTTCTGTGTTTCCCATAAAGTGGCTTTTTTTCCTCTTGTCCATTGACCTTGCTAGTGATGACTTGAATATAATGGTTAAATTTAGCGTGGACTCTTTTTGTTATATACATGCATATAATACAAATGTGAAGGCTGTGTCATGATCGCTTTAAATATCCATAATTGTTAACTGAGGGCAAAGATTACAGCTGTTTCTGTAATAAGTACCATCTAAAATCTCGTCGCACTGCTCCTCAGACCACAGTGCCATGCTCTGGAGCATCGAGACGGGGAAGTGCCTCCTGAAATACGTTGGCCACGCCGGCTCAGGTGAGACGCTGCCTCACTGCGTCAGCCGACACCAAGCGCCCCTTCTGGTCTGAAGCTGCGGCATCATGTCACATCTTCGAAGGAGAATCCACTGTGAATCCACATTTATCAGAGCTTTAAATCCAGTGAATCCAATATTATCGGGGCTTTGAATCCAGTGTAATCAGAGCTTTGAATCCAGTGTGATCAGAGCTTTAAATCCAGTGAATCCAATATTATCGGGTCTTTGAATCCAGTGTAATCAGAGCTTTGAATCCAGTGTGATCAGAGCTTTAAATCCAGTGAATCCAATATTATTGGGTCTTTGAATCCAGTGTGATCAGAGCTTTAAATCCAGTGTGATCAGAGCTTTGAATCCAGTGTGATTTGGAGCTTTGAATCCAGTGGAACTTGGTTCCATCAGATCTAGTTTGTTTTGGTAGATGATGTATCATGTCCGGAGTCATTGTATTCTGATTTCATGTTTAATGTACCCATGTAATTTTTTCCAATGTAAAGTACATATGTTTATATTTTATTTAATAATATTATGATTTTTTTTTTTCTTGCAGTGAACTCAATTAAGTTTCATCCCACTGAGCAGATGGCTCTAACAGGTATGGGAGTTTTTCTGCATTTAGCAGATTCTTTTGTACAAAAAGTAATGTGCCAGTGAGGGATCAGAGAGTAGGATTGGCCAGTGCTGAGCTCTACTGTAGCAGTTGGGATTGAAGGCTTTGTCCCAGGGCCTAACAGTGATGGGATTCGAACCTATGGCCTTCTGGACACAAGCAAAGATTTTCCACCGCTACACAAACCAGGTCGCTCTCTCTCTAACTGACTCCACCTGTTTTGTTGGCATTTTGCCCAGCTTTGTTTTATATGTCATACCAGCGTCATGAGCCACGTCTAATGAGAAGCCGCTTTAACCGACCGTGCGCCCCACCTTTGGTCAGGAAACACTCCCACTACCGTAAAACCCCATCAAGTTTTGGTCCCTTTCGTTCTTATGGGTTTTTAATGATGGTGGAGTTTGTGTCTCCATTACTGTCAGTGTTGTTGACTCCCTCCGCCCTCAGATTAAACATTTCTAATCTCTAGCAGGATTCTGTTTATGTGGTTTATGTTCTCAAATCTGCTAATATTAGTATTCAGGATTTCCGTACCCTCTTGTATCTGCCGAACGCCCAAAAGGCTGTTATGAATGTTAATCCTGGGCCCATCTGTGCCTTCTTTTACAGCCTCGGGGGACCAGACGGCTCACATCTGGAGGTACATGGTGCAGCTGCCCGCGGCCGCCCCTGTGCCGGAAGTCAGCGTGAGTGTCTGGGGCAGGCTGGCCTTTTCCAAGCTGACGGTGCCGCGGTAAACGATGCCATCCAGCAGAGGTGGAAAGTTCAGGTTCAGAAAGTGCAAATCCATACCAAGATTTTGTTTCAACCAACCAGTTCAGTATAAAGAGTCACAGTCACAGAGGATTCAGCTAGTTGGCTGAAACTAAATCTTGGTCTGGATTTATATTTCCTGGACCTGGACCGTCCACCTCTACGATCCAGCAGATGTACAACACTTCAGTCTCCAGGGCCGCTCTGGGCAATTTCCGTCTGTTTAAAGAAGCCCCACGTCTTTCCAGTCATGGGCGCCAGAGCCTCCGTGTAAACATTCCCTGTGCTTCTGGAGCCCCTGCAGTCTGAAGTCTCCCTTTCGACATAAAGGAGAAGCTTTAAATCTACTTCAAGCATAATCTAATTAAAAAAGGGAAAATATGTCCTTGCCTTTGCGTTGCTGGTACTCAGATTCACCCAGAGTTTATCAGCATGTGGATGTGGATTATTGTGGATGTGGATTATTGTGGATGTGGATTATTGTGGATGTGGCTGTGTGATGTGGCCCCCGACTGCGGACTCCATCCTCTCAGGTGCCCTGCGATGAGGAGGTTGACTTCTCAGACAAAGATGAGGTCGAGGGGGACCCTGACGGTCCCAGTGAGTGTCCCACGCTGCGACTGGCCTCCGCCACGCTCAGGAGCCACCAGGGCGTGGTCATCTGCGCCGACTGGCTGGTGGGGGGCAAGCAGGCGGTCACCGCCTCCTGGGACCGCGCCGCCAACCTCTACGACGTGGAGACGTCTGAGCTGGTCCACTCGCTGACAGGTATGGGATGGGGGCCGTCGCCTAGCAACTGGGGCGGTCGAGGGAGGCGTTGGGGAGCGTTATCCGATTCTGGAAAAGCTGGAAAGGGTAGTTCGCAGCTGAAATTGCAGAATCGCAGTAATTTGAAAAACGGAGTTTGGAGGGCGGCCGAGCCGTTAGCGAGAAAGTACGAGCAGAATGGAGAACGGGATGAAGGCTGGAGGAACCCAAGGGCTTCTCGGGCTTGTGTCTTTGTTCCAGGACACGACCAGGAGCTGACACACTGCTGCACCCACCCGACGCAGCGCCTGGTGGTCACCTCCTCCCGGGATACCACCTTCCGGCTGTGGGACTTCAGGGATCCTTCCATCCACTCTGTCAACGTCTTCCAGGGACACACAGAGTGAGTTCACCCCCCCCCCCCCCTCGGACCTCGGTAGATACGGCTTACAGCATACCGGTTTAGGAAGGGGGAGGGACATCTTAGGGCGTAATACGTTGCCTTGCTGGATGGCAGTTACTTCACACCCCCGGGGTGGGGCGTTTAAACCCACCCTGCCTCTCTGTGAGGAGTTTTTTTCCTCTTACGGTTCATAAACATGCGATTAGGTAAGTCTGTCTCTCGGAATTGTTTGTAGGGTGTGTGTGTATGTGTGTGTGTGTGGATTATGTTTATATGACATTGTGGGGACCAAATGTCCCCCCACAATTTGATAAAAACCTGTTATTTTAAAATGGTCCCCACAGAGATTTGTGAATGCAAAAAACTAAACATGCCAAAAGTCTTGTATTTTGTTTACTTTTCCCCATAGAAACAAATGGAGAGTCCCCACAAAGTCATAATTACAAACCTTTGTGTGTGTGTGTGTGTGTGTGTGTGTGTGTGTGCCCTGTGATGGACTGGCATTCCCATCCAGAGCCTTGTTCCCAGAGTTCTCTACAATGGGTTCCAGGCTCCCCATGACCTTGTACTGGATTTGATGTCATGCAAGATGGATGAAAGGAGAAAAAAATATCATCTAGGTTCAGGGGCCGTGACCTTGGGACACATCAGCGCAATCATATCGGTGACAACATTCTATCCCCTGGTAGTTTAGAGATGATTTCCTTCCATTTTTGTTTATTAAAACATGCTGTGGTAGGATTATATTACGATCTAAGTGAAATTGTAGTAATCTCATCAGAGTACGATATTTCACAGTGTATTCATTTTAAGTCCAATATTGTAAGTATAGGTAGTATATTTTCCATGGATGTCAGTATAGCTTTTTTGAAGCTAATTAAACTCTTTTGCTATGAGGTTTTTAATATTTTGAAATAGTTTATCGCATTAAGGAAAATATCATAGATTAAAAAAAGTAATATACCCATCATGGATGATGGTGAAAGGGCGACCGTTCGTGTTGGTGGCCTGTTCTAGACATTTCAGCCCAGAAACTGATATATAAATGAGGACTGCTGTAAGAAGACAGCCAGAGATTAAGGCTATAAATGTGGAATATTAAAGTTTATAAATTTAGGAAAATTAAACGGTTCCTTGGAGTTCACAAGTTCCTGTTAAAAGCCTCCTTAGAGTAAAGTATTAGTTTATCTGGCATGTTATACGTTGACTAAAAATCTTTAAATTTGATCAAAACGTCATTTTTGGCGTTTTCCCCTCTATACAGAACATTTTCTTTTTCCTACGGAGCAATTTCATTAAAATACGCGTTTTAAAAAAACAGTGCTGCCATGCATTTTTATACCTCGTCAACATGGTACGAACGTACGTGTTAAAGGTCTCTCAGTACTAAGATGTACCTAGGCTGGCCCCTAGGCCGGCCCCTAGGCTGGTACTTTTCCATTCAAGGGCAAAGGATTCAATCTGTAATGCGTTATTATCTGCTGTTGTGTTGTGTTTTCTCTTGTATTTTTACTACCATACGATATTATTTCGGCTTTTAATCTTGACCACTGACACTCAAAATTTGTCAAAATTTCCACGAAGCGGTTTATTGTTTTGTCTGATGCTGAATAATGTCTAAATTGGTACAAGCAAGTAAAAGGTAACAATCTGTAATTTATCATTAAGTTGTACAAGTTTGTGCTTATTTAAACATGCCATTATAATAGCACAATATATATATACATTATAAATGTGTGACAAAAGTATGAAATAAAATATTATCTTGGAGTGTAACCAACATCTTAAAGATGAGTGTCATTCCAGTGGTTACTGGAAGGGACATATTTGATATGTAAAAGTACGCTTTGCGGCTTTATATGTTTATGGCATTATTATTGTAATTTATTATTATATCTGATATTTCAGCTTCACACATTCTATGACGTCACACTAATTCACGACTCTGTTGGTTGTTTCTTGTTATTGCAAATATAAGGAGCAAATGAGTGACTTTCTGTCTGGTGGCCGCTAGATAATATGGTGCAGTTGGTTAATAATCGTTCAGCTTGCAATGATTAGACCAGATGGAGGTTAAACTATGCTTGACTCATATCATATGCAGTGGAGGGTACGTGCATATCTAAAGGATGAATGCGAGGTCATAGCAGCTGATTCCTCTACACAAAGTACATGTCCTTAATGGTGACATGAGACGATGATCACGTGACCTTTCCTGAATGGGTTTGACAAAAACGTTTCTTTGAAATTTAGCTTGCAGTCCTGGAGAAGTCATGGAAAAAGTCATTGAGATTTGTCGATCGAAAAGTGTACGAACCCTGTTCTGTTTCAGTCTTGTAAATGTTTCCTGTGATTATTTTCTGTGAAAATACGCATGTGGTATCTGCGAACGTTGTCTGTTGAGACCGTGCTGATTGTGTAACATGATGTTGCTATCCGGTGATGTTTCATGTTCTGAACAGTGTCGATTTGAGCTTTGCCTACCACGCTATACCTTGGTCATGCGGTCGTTAAAAATGAATAAGATTTTTCTGCTACAGAATATTATCCAAGTCTGTTTTAGAGTGTGTTACATGTGTTAGAAAAAACGTGACACATTTTTACAGGACACTGGATAGTCCAGATAATAGACGGTTTAAATCCTGGTACTTTTTGTGCTTGCGGATCTGAGCAGCACGGAGCAAAATCACAACGCTTTATGTCTGTGTCACAGCACCGTGACATCTGCCGTCTTCACAATGAGCGACAATGTGGTCTCAGGCAGCGACGATCGCACCGTGAAGGTGTGGGATCTGAAGAACATGAGGTCTCCAATAGCGACCATCCGCACCGACTCCGCCGTTAACCGGTGAGGACACCGTTCGACACATCTCAACTTGCATTAGATTAGTTAATTTCTCTCCAAACGAGCTTGATGGGCCGAATGGCCCCCTCTCGTTTTGTAAATTTCTTATGTTCTTATGTCCATCATCAGTAAATCCTGAATGACTCTGAAAAGGTACATGATTTACATAATCGCAGTGTACATAATTGCAGGTAAATCCCAGTGCGCATAATTCCGGTGTTCAAAATCCCGGTTTAATCCCCGTGTGCGTAATCTTGGATTAATCTTGGTTTGCATGATTCAGGGTTAATTTCTGTGTGCATAATCTTGGCGTGCATAATCTCAGTGTGCACATGCAGATCACTGTTTGTGAGGATGCTCTTGGTATTTTGACAATGCCATAAAATGACTGTTCATTAAATGGGTCATTCTTGAGTACAGTCAGCTTTTTGTGTAGTTCAGGTTTTTTTTTCATGTTCCTATGTTTGCAGGATCAGTGTCTCTGTGGGGCAGAGGCTCATTGCCCTCCCACACGACAATCGGCAGGTCAGGCTGTTCGACATGGCTGGAGTCCGATTGGCTCGCCTGCCCCGCAGTAACCGACAGGTAACTGGGCCCTCACTGCGCAGACAAACATGCTGTCAGACGCTCACTCCTCATTGGCTGGTGCCCACATGGTGGAGACACTCCGCCGGGAGCTAGGAGAGAACGAAAAACATAGACTGTGTGAGTCTCCCGAGGACTGGATTGGGAAACGCTGATAGAGGTTTCAAGATATCAGCTGAGGTTTTAAAGTGGCAAGAACTTTATCCAGTGAAATGTACATAAGAACCTTTATCCAGTGAAATGTACATAAGAACCTTTATCCAGTGAAATGTACATAACTTACATCTCTACGTCTTGACGAGTTACATTTGGGTATTATCATTAGGAATTAATTGTAAGCACCATGGTCAAAAGTACAACAGCTAGACCCTGGAAATTCCTCCTGAACATAAACATGTAGGGCATGGAGTGCAGCATCAGGGCTGGTTCTGATAATCTGCTTTCTCCCCCAGGGGCACCGGCGCATGGTGTGCTGCACCGCCTGGAGCGAGGACAACCCCTCCTGCAACCTTTTCACCTGCGGCTTTGACCGGCAGGCTATTGGCTGGAACATCAACATCCCGGCTTTGCTGCAGGAGAAGTGAGACGCCGGCCCGGGATCACAGGAGAGAGGACTCCCCGCCCCGCTGACTTGATTAGAACCTGCCCAAATACAAGGACGTCTAACTTTCTTCTTTATTTTCGTTCAGTATTTCTTTTTCTCTTTGGCTGCTGTTGAAAACAGTGGTAGAATGTTGTTGTATGAGGGTGTATTTTTCTAGAAAGCAGATCAGCTGATGATGATGATGATGATGATGAAGGTGGTTGACACTGAAGGACGGCTCAGATGATCTGTACAGAGGCGGGGTCTACCTTGTGCTGGTGCTGTGTGGCACAGTCTGTCCTGAATTTCCACGCACCGTGTATCCAGGCTTTGTACCGCAGTGCCAGCAGAATCCTGGGCTCAGACCAGGGTCCCCGACAGTATCGTAGCTATCGGCGTGACAGTATAATGCAACTGTTTTAGCAGACTCACTGCTGCTGAGTGTGTGTGTGGTGTTACATTTTTGAATTACTTGAAAGGGAAAAAAAAACGCTCAAAACAAGCTTTGGATGCTACCCAGACCACAGCGACATTCTGACCAGATGACGCGAGTCCTGTTTGCCTCCTTCCACTCACTGGGCTCTCCCCACAGCTTCGCCTGTGAACAGTGTGCTTGGGTATCATCGCGGTGATGTCCGGAACTTTCTGTGTGGCTTTAGTGTCTTTCAACATGCTTCCGTAGAGGGGTCTGTATTAAACACATTCGTCACAGTGACATCACTGAAGTTCTCATTCAAGAATATTCTGCTGTAACATTCTGGAGAGATATTAACCGGACACTGAGGCAATATATAAATATATATTTATTTTTAATACACAGAAAATCTTTGAAGGGGAAAAGCCCCAAGTATGCAGTGCACCTGTCGTATCAGTTAGCCTTAGGAATCATTTTGTCGTCTTTCGATGATATATGCATGTGTTTGTGATGCTGATAGTTAGTGTAGTCTTGGTGAGCTGTGACGGTCCCTCGTAATCAAATCTCCGCTGGTTTGCGGCATTAGCAGCTGTGTAAATATCTGCTCTTTGAACTGAATGAAAAGCTCGCAGATTCTTTTCAATGCTGGGTTTTTGTGTTTAGACACGTTTTATTTCACAAGTTTGGTTTGCTGTCATTTTCTGTCAGTATTTTATTGGGTTTATGTGCTGTTTACTGCATTTTTATTACCATTTATATGAAACTTTACAAGGTCTAAGTTGATCTTTGTCATTTTTCAATGATGTGCACAGTTCCTCCTCTCCATTATAATGTTACAAAAGATGAGTTTTTTGTAAGCCTTGTACGTTTTAAAGAAAGGTGGGTGTGGAGGTATTTGAGTCTGGGACTGTGCTTTTATATTGTATTTGTAATCAGGATGACATTAGATACAAGGTTAAATATCTGTCACACGCTGCTGTTTGTAGCTGTGAGTCCTGCATGCTGTATACTCTTGTAGCAATTGTGAATCTGAACATTTACCTTGCTCCCTGGTGAATGCTGACTGGGTGAAGATATTTCCATACTCAGGTTGTCGTGTGTATTTCATTTGGACCTGTCCGTTCAGTGTTGTTCCCGTTGTAGCCACGGTCCAGCCACACATGGACGTCTGTACTGTATGTCTCTGGACACATTAAGTATTTTCGCCTGGAAATGTTCTGTCTGTGGAATATGTTATGCTGTTTGCCTCTCAGTCGGTTTAAGGACAGCATTTAGGAGGAAGGATCACATGATCAGCAGAAGCTTGGCTAATCCAATAAAATGTCACTTTAAGTCTCTTGATCCTTTTGTGAACTTGGACCAACTTACGTTTAGCCAGTTAAGGCAAGAAAACATCTTTAGGAAGACAGGAAATGACATAATCATAAGCATAAGAAGGTCTTGCCCCACCATCCTGTGTCCCTGTCAGTAAATCACAGAAATCACAGCTGATTCATTTAATACACTTATTACTACAAAGTTATGACATGCCCAGAATCCCTGTCAATAAGAATATCAGTCCAAGGCCTGAATTCCATGGATCTTTATCCATTGTGGTTGACACTTACTAGTTTGTCTGACATATTTAACTTTTATTTGCCTTATCAACACGAATCTGTTAGAAAATCATTCCTGTTTGCTCTGGCTGGATGTTGAGCTCACATGTCTGTAAGATGGTGCAAATTCACAACGCAGGCAGAAACTGGCAGGCGTTCACTAAATTCACAACGCAGGCAGAAACTGGCAGGCGTTCACTAAATTCACAATTTTTATTTACTAGGACAAAAAAAAAAAACAATTGATAATGTACAGAAGTTCACTTTACATATTTTACATCTGTATTCTTTTTTTTATTTCTTATAAACAAATGCTAGGAGCACACCTCTGATTCGACCATTCGAATGTATTTGTTCATACATTTATTACTTTCATACACAAAGCATAAGGAGCTGCTTGCTGTAACCAGGCCGGAGCGCACAAAGTCACTTGTGATTCGGGGTTTCGGTGCAGTGGAATCCGGTGTCATCCTGGTGAAGTTTCATCACACACAGAATAAAAACAGCAAAGGCTGTGCACCATTATCTGCACGGTGTCCGGAAACAAGAACAGGAAATCCGAAACCGATTCTATTGTAGCGTAGTGGGCGACATGAAAACGCGTTTGGTGCCAAGTGAAGGATCTACATTATATACAAGGATTTCTGAGGCCGGTTCACCTTGAAACACAAGACAAATGCACAGTGGTTTTCTGTACTCATTCTCAGAATAAATCCCCTAGACGTGTGATTTGTTGATTATTTTGGCCACATGAAATGAATGGCCTTTCATGGCTGAATTCAGAAAGCTGCACTTTGGGGGTATGTCACACGTTTACCTGTGTTTTAAGACAGAGTGAGGATGACACTTCAAAGTTTAACGAATTTGTCTGTTCTCAGCTAGTCAAGTGACAACTGTGACACTCCTCTTTTTCCTTAAAAAATGTGCTAGTGGCAGATTTTTTTGTGGCAATCATCTATTCAGCTGCTTAGTTTGGCTATTTATTATGCTAAATGCTTGATATACTATGTTTAGGGATCTGACCTTATCCTCATGTTAAAAGACTGTTGCCTTTTGGGTAGATGGGTTGCTTTGTGGATCTAACCCAGGGGTGGGCAGCTGACCTCAAGGTAATCCCAAAAACCTGCATACACACCGGCCCTTTACGGATAAGATTGCGCACCCCTGATCTAAGCATTTGAGTGCAGATGTATTTTCTGACCACTAGATGTCACTGTTTCTTAAGATACAAAATATTAAACCCAATTTTCTGCTGCTCCTTTTTGAGCACTGACATGGCTGAGGTGCCTTAAATATGCTTGTGAGGATCCTAATAATGAGAAAAGCTTACGATTAAAGCTTCCACGTTAAATATGTAGAGCTTTAAACTTGTCAAAGTTGTCATATCATAGAGAACTCGGGACAGATGTATGATTATAAAGATGACGGTGGCAGCATGGTGGTACAGTGGTTAGCACTGTGGCCTTACACCTCTTGGAACAGGATTTGAGTCTCTGCGCTGTTTCCACATGTGTGGAGTTTGCATTATCTCCCTGAGCCGTTGTGGGGTTTCCTCCACAGTCCAAAAACATGCTGAGGTTAACTGGAGTTGCCAAATTGCTCGTAGGTGTGTGTGTGAGTGCACCCTGAAATGGGTCGACACCATCCTGGGTCGTTCCCTGCCTTGTGCCTGTAGGATCCGAACCCCCTGTGACCCTGAACAGGACAAGTGATTACAGAAGATGGATGGATGAAGAGGATGAATATTGAAATAACTGGGAATGTCAGGCAATGTTTGTTTACTACAGAGATACTACAGAGGTTTAATTGAGAAAATATTTGAAGGCTATCTCTGTAGTAAACAGACATTCCCAGCTGTCTTTCAGTGATTTGTACTAATACAGAGACAATGACACTTCTCATTTCCCCGACCCCATCTTGCTCTCCAAGACACACACAGCTTTTAGCTTTGGTCGTGGGTTCTGACGACTGCTAAGCATCACACAATGACCTGTCTGGGCCGCCTGGGCTCAGACGTCAGCCCCACTGGCACTGGATGCTAAACACACACCAGTCTGAGGTTTCAGGTGGAAGAGTAACCGCTCTCACAAGTTTAAGGTGGGATGGGGGTGGCAGTACTGCTCGTGCATCACAACACTGCTCCTGCCGTCGAGACTGTTTGTAATTAAAATTTTCATATACTTTTACAGGCTTTCCTAACGGTAATTGCAAAATGGCTGCCTCCATCTGGCAGCGCCTGCTGTGGGCCGGTTCGCGGGTTATGCCCGGGGCAAAGCTGTTACAGGTCATGTAATATCCATTATCTGCACGCTAAAGAGTCACTCGCTTCGCCCGACACGGGGTATTTTATAAGCTCCATGCTTAAGGAGACCCACTCATCTTCTAGAGGTGAAGCGGCGCGAGGGGCGGGGGGCGTGAATAACGGCCATCCCAAGAGTGCTCTCTGCTACAGAAACACGGTGTACCGCAGAAAGGTGACGGCGGCAGATGTGGCTCGACTTTCGGGGCACTGAATGGCGCCATTAACGCACCGGGCTGATGTGATTTTATACTCTTGGGTTTTGTTCTGGATACAAGGCCAGTGCAAAATTTGTTTCCTTGGTGCAAAGATCTGCCCCTATTTTCTGAGTGAGAGAGGGGGGCGGGAGGCAGTGAGGGGAAAATTGAATGTCAGGATGTCACATTTCATACCACTTGGCTGACTGAGCACAGCTTTAGTCTACCTGCGCTAAGTAGTCCAGTGCGATAATAGCCTACTAATCACTGTTATTTCAGTGTTAGCCTGTTCCACAATGCCTGTGTGTCCTTTCATTTCAGTTTTAGCCTGTTTCACAATGCTTGTATGCAATGTCATTTCAGTGTCCGCTTGTCTCACAATGTCTGTATGCGTCATTTCATTTGTGTCCACCTGTCTCACAATGCCTGTATGCGTCATTTCATTTGTGTCCACCTGTCTCACAATGCCTGTATGCGTCATTTCATTTGTGTCCGCTTGTCTCACAATGTCTGTATGCGTCATTTCATTTGTGTCCACCTGTCTCACAATGCCTGTATGCGTCAT
>JAABNX020000090.1:11592151-11604474 GCA_015163995.2 Mormyrus lacerda | reverse complement strand
TATATATCAAACTTAGGTGGCGAAAATGTTCATGCATCTGTTCACGTGTGTCTGTATGTTTTCATATAAGCTCAGTATTAGAATTAATCTGCTAGTGCAGGGTATATTTCAGGTATCAAAAGTCATTATGCTGTTTTCTATATTTTTTCCGTAAAATAGATTCCTTCTGAAGTCCCAGAGCTAAATGGCAGCACTGTCCTCAGCCAATCCCATGCAGAGTATTATTCAGAGATAATTCAAGCAGCGTTTCATGCAGGTTCCACTTGAAACCATCTCTTTTCGTGCGAAAGAAGGATACGAATTAGAGAGAAATTCAGCGTTAAACTGTAAAAAAAAGTTAAAAAACAGAACCAAACAGCTTCACTAATAAATACAAAGGAAAACCTTCCACATCACTGAAGCATTTTCAAAAGAATCACCTTCACCTCTTTCTCAGTGTGGAAAGATGAAATATTGAGAAAAATCAGCCTGCTCCATCCATTATACTTGAGTCATTATGAAGACACTCCAAGAACATGTGTAAGAAGTATGGGTAAGTGGCGGCTCAGAGTTTCTCCGAAACACTTTATAGACCCTTATGGTTCCTGTCCCGGTCACACAAGGCTTCACTCACTGTGCCAATGACAGGAAGGTTCTGGCTTGGGGGGGCATCCACCTTGTGCTACAAGTTTCTGAGTCTCTCTTAGGGGGGGAGACGCAAAAGCACAATAAAATTAAAAGTAACCAAAACGAGCTGGACATTAAATACTCTGAAGCCTCTGAAATAATACTCCAGCAATAAATTAGTACTTGTCATCGGCAATTCATCTGCTTCATAAACATGTGGGAAGTAATATTTACTTTAAAAATATGTTATTTACAGCAAAATAGTGAAACAATCATCTGTTACAATGGAGGCACTGATATCCAAATCGAAATAAAATCAAATCAAATCACTTTTATTGCCACATCACTAGAATGGCTGAACTAGTGAATAAAAGTCTTCGGTCACAAATTCCTATTTGCAGTACATTAAATAAATGCATACTGTACAAAAAACTTATACAACTGTACTGTACATAAAGACTGCACATAAAACAACTGTACAACAATATACAACACTACATATGCACACAATGCAACATAGCATACATACGGTATGCATACATTATACCATGGGGCTGACAGACTGTAGGTGTAATTCTACAGTTTAGTGAACCAGAGGCATTCACTAGTGCAGAGGGGAGTGGGGGTGGTGACCTGGGGATGGCTGAGTCTGCTGCTTGGGCTCTTGATGATGCGGTACCATCTACTTGACGGTAGTAGGGTGAGCAGAGTGTGGCTGGGTGACTGGGGTCTTTGATGATTTTAGCAGGTTTCCAACAGGACGGTCCTTATGGATGACATTGCAGTTGTGATCCTTACTTTGAGCAGTTGCTTAAGGGTGACCCTCCAGCTAGGATGTTGGACATCTCTGGGTCAACAGTTCTCAAGGCTGATCCTCCGATCAGGTGAGATTGCATGGGTGATGAATCAGCTGGGGGCAGGAAGGGCCTCAGGGATCTGTGGTATCCGGGGTGAACTTCTCCAGGCTGGTGGTAAGGCTGTCCTCCTGGCATTGCAGACAATCGTTGCTTCCATTTGGGCATCAGGCGTCATTCCAACTGACTGGAAAATGGGACTTGTAGTCCTTCTGTGGAATGGGAAGGGTGATCACCTGGATTGTGGCAACTACAAGGGAATAACACTGCTTTCAGTGCCGGGTAAGGTCCTTGCTAGGGTCATCCTTAAGAGGATCAGTGATCACTTGCTTGCCTGTCAGCACCCGGAGCAGTCTGGTGTTATGCCTAAGAAGTCTTCCATTGTTCCTGTCCTTGCACTGAGGGCTCTCATCAAGGGCAAGCGCAAATATCGGCAGAAGTTCTTTGCAGCCTTTGTCAATTTACGTAAAGCGTTCAACTCAGTTGGTCGAGTTGCCCTGTAGGACATCCTAAGACTTTGAGGGCAGGCCTGTACACTTGTACTGTGAGTGCTGTGCAGAGTGCAGGGAGAACCTCCACATTATTCCCAGTTGATTCTTGATCCTACTGTGTTCAATGCTTGTGTGGACTGGGTGTTGGGCAGGGTCATGGGGTCCAGCGGTTGTGGGGCGTCCATTGGTGAAGAAAGGTTTACAGTCAGCCCTCGTTTATCGCGGTTAATCATTTGCACACTCTACCGCGATAAGTGAATTTCCACAAAGTAGGATTCTTTATTTATAAATCAAATATTTTTGGAGTGAGCATAGAAAACCTGTTTACGACCTTATAAATATGTTTTTCTAACATTATTAGAGCCCTCTAGACATGTAATAACACCCTTTAGTCACCATTACTGTTATGGTTGCTGGACATGGAAGCAGGAACGGGGAGACGAGGAATCAGGAGCAAAGGGTTTATTTGGAATCACTCCAAATGCAGGACAGAGGAACATGTAACATCAAAATGTTAATGACAGACCTGGGCTTACAGACTCCGAAGAGGACTTGTATACACCGGACAAATCAAACTGACAGAAAACAGCTGGTTACAATCGGGTTGGACATGTGGTTAATAAGGGGGTGTGGTACAGAAGAGGATAGTACAGGCAGGTCATGACAATTACACTTGTATTACCCAATATATTACACAAAATAAAAGAAAATGAGACATATTAGACATTACAAATATCATGTTATTATTATTATACATTTAATTACGAAGAGCAAAGATGCTTCCGATGTGTAGCGATGTATCATTTTCACTGTCTCAATCAACTTTTTAATGAATATACAAAAAACTGCGATAGAGTGAAGCTACGAAAGTCAAAGCGTGAAATAGCGAGGGATGACTGTACTAATCTTGACTTTACTGACGATGCCGTGATCTTAGCGGAGTCAGTGGAGGCTCTGATTGGGGCTCTCGAGGGACTGAGTGAGGAGTCTGAGTGTCTGGGATTGTGGGTATCCTGAATAAAGACCAAGATCCAGGCATTTAATGACTTCTTGGGTTCAGCCATCAGTAGTGTGTCTGACTGCGGGGAGAATGTCGACCTTGTCGAGAGATTTACCCACCTCGGCAGCAACATTCATGTCTCTGGTGACTCTTCCTATGAAGTCAACAGATGGATTGGGAGAGCATGGGGGGGTCATGAGGGCACTGGAAAAGGGTATGTGGCGCTCCTGATATCTTTGCAAGAGGACGATGTCCTGGTGCTCCCTGTCTTGCTGTATGGTTGTGAGACATGGACGCTGTCCAGTGAGCTGAGATACTGGACTCCTTCAGTACTGTATCTCTTTGGAGACTCCTTGGGTACCGTTGGTTTTACTTTGTATCAGATGAGCGGTTGCTAGAGGAGTCCTGAATGAGGCTCATTGCCTGCATTGTGAGGGAGCATCACTTACGGCACTACAGCCATGTGACGCGTTTCCCTGAGGGTGATCCGGCTCACAGGATCCTCATTGCTGAGGACCCAAGCGGCTGGACCAGGCCGAGGGGACTCCTACGTAACACCTGGCTGTGGGAGATGGATGGCCATTTCCGGAGGGTGGGACTGGACCATGTATCTGCCAGGGGGATCATTGGTCGGGATTCCAAGGAGTTTCGCCGTGTGGTGTGTACGGAAACGCACTGCATCAGTGCATGCTCCCCAACCTGACCTGACCTCCGGCACTGTCTGGTGTAGGTGGCCTGCAGGGGGCGGTAGCAGGGTGAGCAGAGTCTGACTGGGCTGGCTGGGGTCTCTGAAGATTTTAGTGGATTTCCTCCAGCACTGTTTGGTGTAGGTGGCCTGCAGGGGGTGGTAGCTCCCCTGTTTACTTGTTCAGCAGAACGCATCACCCTCTGCTGTATCTAATGGTTGAGGGCAATGCAGCATCCATACCAGACAGTGAAGCATCTGGTTAGGAGGCTCTCAATTGTGCATGTGTAGAACATTCTGAGAATGCGGGGGCTCAGGCCAAACCTTTTCAGTCTCCTGAGGTCAAAGAACCATTGCTGTGCCTTCTTCACTGCCTCGGTGATGTGCACTGTCCATGTGAGGTCTTCTAAGATCCACCAAAGATCGTAAAGCTGCTTGACCCGCTTCACAGTGGTCCTGTTGGTGGAGATGGAGGTGTGTACTCCTCCCCACTTCATGAAGTCCACTATCAGCTCCTTGGTCTTGACAAGTTGATACGAAAGACATCTTGAAGCAGGCAGGAACAACAGGGAGGGAGTGGTTGAAAATTTCAATGAACACTCCAGCCAGCTGAGCTGTGCATGCTCTGAGGACCCAGGCGAGGATGCCATCCGGTCCAGCAGCCTTGCAAGGGTTAACCCGCAGGATGGACTCACGCACTTCATTCATAGGACATTAGGAGGGTGTGGACAGCTTGGGTGGGATCAAGGCCCTTCATTAACCTGCAGACAATTTCTGACCATATGAAAAGGACTTTTGATTGTGGCCCTGGTGGCCCAGACCACTCCCAGATTCTGTGACCACACCTGTAGCTATATCTTTCCTGCTTGTTTCCCCTTTCATAATAGCCAGACTAGCGGTCCTTTGACTTATTTCCTCTCCCCCTGTATGGTAAAAACCACCAGATCCTAAAGAAAATGCCCATCAGCCCTCCCATCTCCGTACGTGGGTCTGTTCTGTACCTCAGCCGGAAATGATTAAGCAATGACCGTACCTGAAGCTTCCTGGCACTTAATGATATTTCTTAGTCAGTCTCCCTGGTTTATTGTTAAACTTCCTCCGTTTAATTAGGTATAATAAGATGTGTTTTCCCCCCAAACTCCAATGTGTCTGCTGGATGAGAGCTTATGGGGGATGAGGAAACCTCACAGCTCCACCCCCACAAATCCTGCCCCAATCTCCACCCGCCGTGATGCTTGTCTCCGGATAACCACCCCAACCTTTATCTGGGTTGAGAAGTGCAGGTGTGGGTGGGAGGATGCCTGCTCTCACCCCAACCTCAACCAGCGCCGGGACCTCCCTCAGGCCGAGGCATTCAGCAGGCCAGAGGTGACCGGTCACAAGTTCAGTTCCTAAACTGGGAATTGAACCCTGGTCCCTGCTCGCTGGGCAGCCATTGCAGTCCAGTACAAAGAGCATTTCCAAACCACCCAGACTGTCTGCCATGAATCTGTTAAATGTAAAATGAAGATAAAAATAGACATTTCAAACTAAATTCCGCAGCAGGAGAGTTAGGTGGCCACACACAATGTCCAAAGAAGACATGCTACAAGCCAGAGGTATATTTTTATGCAGGCACAGCTTAGACAACTGGAACCTTGGAAGATGATCTCATTTCAGCTGCTTTATTGTGTAAAGTAGGAGAAGTTTCTGGACACTTAAAGAGCACCTAACGGTTACTGGAGGAAGCTCTTTGCTAAACGTGAGGCAGGTGGAAACGATCTCAAGTGTGAATTCTCACCCAGAATCTGTCTGCCTAAAAACGTGTCCAGGTACCACGTCAGATGGTGCTCATTTGGAGCTGTGAGCTTTTGGTGTGGAGACGCAGGCATACTGGAGCTCATACCCTCACACCTGGCGCTGCGGAATCTGAACTCCAAGCTACGGTCTCAGATTCCCCAATTTTACAAACTAACTTCCCTCCCTGTTGTTTTTTTTTCTCTCATGCTGCATTCCACAGACTGTCGAGCACAACACTCTCCTGGCGTGGCATTTCAGCGCCATTGTTAAGTAATTGCTAATGCGACTTGCTAACAAATATGGACCCTGTAAATATGACTGCACCTAATCGAGATGTGCTCAAGGTATCAGCCGTATAAATGAGAGTAAAACTGCAGAAAGGAACTTCTACCCGGTGCTGTTAGGAGGAAATAACAAGCAGAGCCTCCTCTCTGACTCACTCACATACAGGCAGGTTTGCCTGACACCTTTGACCAGACAAACAGCTTTTCCTAAACTGTGAGAATAATTGGCTCAATGAGAAGAGAGAGAAATGTACCTTAGTGTCCCCGCTGATGGCTTTTGCCACAGGCCTTTCCGGTCAGATTACCACATAGCCGTCTGTGATGGTCACAGAAATGGCAGAGCATGGTACAACCACTGATAAGGAAGTAAATTAGGAAAGTAAATAGGCATCAAAAAGCACAGGGACGTGTCTAAGCAGCTTTCTGCAGCCTCTGATTGGCAGGTACTGTGCCATGAAAACCCAGCAACGGCAATAAGTAGAATTTATGATTATACAGATTACAAAATCTCACAGTAAATAATACGATGATTTGAAGATGCTTCAATGGAATGAGTCGCACCGGAATGTGCACCGGTGGGGGTCTAATGAGCCCCGGAGATGCGGACGGAAACACGGCAATTAACGACGTGAATGTTTTTTGCAGTCGGTGATATAAAGAAGTCAAATGCGGTCCTGAAGCCCGAAAGCAGGATGGGAGAAGCAGGTACTAATGAAGCGATACAAAAGATGCGGGTCAGAGGGCTGGATTAATGAAGATGACAGCAGAACAGTTACACCGCACCACCAAGAAACTGATCGTACGTGAGTTTGCAGGGAGAAGGGTCCATTTGCGTTCAGCGCCGAAACAAACAAAACCCATACAAGGCGGACATGACATATCTGCTGGATCCAAAGTCTTCTATTCTAATCCATTTTCAGACAATACAGCTATAAATACACACACACGCACACACACATATGTATATACCCATGAGCGTCCATAGGTCCGATCACTACCTATTGCCCTGAGTATTTTATGCCAAGTTCCAAGTCTTTTAGCCTTAATGCCAATTTCCCTTTTTTTAAATAAAGAAATAAAAAAATAAATAATAAAATAATAATAATAAATTTAAGTCCCAGATACACTTGACTAGGCCCCTGATCTTCTCAATAGCTAGAAATGCCCCTGCATATACCTACTGGTAATAATCCATCCAGCCATCCATTATCTATACCGCTTAATCCATCTGGGTCGCAGGGACTGCTAATCATATGTGCATATATTGTATCTGTATATAATAAGATCACTCTGTGTCTTAATATGAAGAATATGCTTTATTTCCTTAGAAAATGCAGTGTATCTAGAAAAGAAGTAATATCATTATGATGTGGCTTTTTATGTTTTCTACGGTTTTCTCCTTGAGATAGGACCACAAAGGTAAACCCCGAGGATTACTATTGAGCCAGCAACAGGGGCAAAGGCTGCATTGCTAAACAGCCTGGCAGCGGGTGCTGTGGCCGGTGACCTCTGTATCCAGCCACAAATGCTGTCCTCACAGATCAGGCGGGTCCTCGTAAATGAGGCCATTCTGTTGGCCAGGGTGGGGGATGCTGCTTTGAAGTATTTCACGCTAGGTTCCCCTTTGCTGCCACCTCACAAGTATGCCCCCTGGTGGAGCGTCGCCCTCCAGGTATGTGTGGCAGCAGATATAACAGGCATAAGAGAGACGTTGCACAGCCTGAGACCGGTGGGGGGAGGGGGGGGGGATTCAGGAGGTACCTCGGGAGAGGGTTTCAATTATGACCCGTAGCCCAGAAAGACAAACTGCGGGCATGCGCAGTTGCGTGGCAGATGATGTCATTCTCCCCGTCACCTTAAAGATCAGCTCAGTGGTGCAGCACTAATGGAATGTGAACTCCGTGCCCCTGCCTCGCCTCTCCCGCATCCGATGAGACTGCCCCGCTCTCCTCACTGGCCCAGAACTGGCACAAGCGCTGTTACACCTGCTTTATTAGTGCTTCGTTCCACGGATCGATCGGCCACCCCCGATACGAAGCCCGGGGTGACTTTGCTGAATGTGACCCCCTGTCCAGACAGCTGGTGGAGGGATGAGAGGAACCGGCCAGCCCTGATTTCTGAGGCAGGAGGCTGAGGCAGAGTATTAACGTCCCACAATACCCGGATTTCTTAAAGACGGGAATGGATTGGCGTTTGACTGATTGCTTAAAGGACTGCTCAGTGGGTGACATCATTATCTCACGCCTCCATGGTTGGGTGACATCATCATCTCACGCCTCCAGGGTTGGGGGGCCGAATCTCGCCTCTGCTCTCTGTATGCGGAGCAAGGAGACTGCAGGGCAGCTGGATTCCGTCCATAATCCAGGAAAACATGCCGTCAGCTGAACTGATGTCGTTGCATTTCCTTTTGTGTGCCAAGTGATAGACTGGCATCCCAGCTGGGATCTTTCCCTATGTTAAGTTTTCATTTTCTACTAAATTATATGTCAGCTGCACACCTGAGGTACCATCTCAAACAGCCTTTTTAGCACGACAACACGCAGCCATAGAATAACCGGAAGTGTGATTCACACATGCGACGGCTAATGAGCTGCCAGTGTTCACCAGAGAGCCCTGAGGTACGACACGCTCCCCAGCCCAGAGCAGAGCCATGCCATTGAGCGGCAGCTAATCAGACGCCACGCTTTAATGATGACATCAGCGCCTCCGGAGAAGGAAATTAATCACACGGCAGATGATATAAGTAAACAAGAGCGCTCGATCGCGTTGCTCAGGCAGGCTGACAAATAACTTTATGTAAATCTTTATGGTGGCTTTTCATGCAATCATAGGTTAAGAGAAAAGGGATCATCTAAACCTTGGGAGTCAGACTCCAGTCCTGGGGGGCCGGAGCCCTGCACATTTTTGGGTTTCCCCTCATTTAACACACCTGATTCAACTCCTTGTGCTAATTACCACACAGTTCTTGAGCTGAATCATTTGTGGTAGAATAGGAAAGAACTAAAGCTACACAGGTCTCCGGCCCCCCAGGACTGGAGTTTGACACCCCTGATCTAAACTGAGCATTGTTACAGTTTTTCTTTTACAGCTCTGACCTGCTCTGATCCATTCTGGTGTCCAAGGGTACTGCTGTGATTTGGGCTCTAGTGTTAGTCAGAAACCAGCCAAGTTAGGTCTGGCCAGAACCCACCTGCAATACCAATTACGTTACACTTACATTCACATTACATTACATTTGCATTTATATATAAAGCATAAGCTTTTGTTCACAGAAACATACAAATGAGGCAGGTAGCTCATTACAAACATGGAATCATTGCCTGGGTTGATTGTCCAATGAATGCCCAAGTGGAAGCAGAACTGGAGATGGTGGCAGTTTTACTTACACAAAAATGTTCTGAAGAATGAGCGAAAAATGATTGGTTCAGATTCTGCCTCCTCTAGTTGCTTGGACCCACCTCTACAATCTGATTGGTTATCTCTCTGAGAGAGCTGTTGTGTAAGTAAAACAGGAGCAGGAGCTTCACAACAACTACAGATCTACACAACAGCTTTTAATAATGTAAGAACCTAATAAGACTACAACAGTTTTATTAACACTTGGGTGGAATGTCCACATCAGTATCATCATCATCACTCTCGTTAACCCATCCCGAAAGAAGCCGTCTTTTGCTTTGATCCCCTGGATAAACAGCATATTTCCTCTGTCCGAAACAGCGCGGACCTCGCCCTGCATCTCTCCTCGCCGCCCCTGAGCTGGTGACAGATCCTACGCTATTGCCCGGATCCCAATCGACAGCCTGCGGATTACACGGGCATTAGCGTGTGGATTAGGCCCCAATGCGGAGGAGACCGGCAGAAGGCCACGGCTGTCCAAGAATGTGCCTGCAGTGTTACCAGCAGGAGGTCCGGGAGAAGCAATCTGACAGCAAATCAAGGGCTGTCAGGCCTCGTGCAAGATACCGTAACAGCCAATACGCAGGAAGACGCTTTGCCATGTAAACTGAAGATAAATCAAGCTAAATCAAAGCAATAAAAACTGTATATATCCTTCCTTCATCACCAATAATGTAGAATAATGTGAAAAAGTCTTAGGCAGTCAAGTAAAATGTTTAAGGCTATTTATGTATATTTGCTCAGTTCTCCCCAGACTTCTCCCCAGGGGCACCTCAGCCATTCCATGTATGCATTAAATTTCACCACCAGCTATATCAATTAATTAACCTAGTTAAATAAGTCAAAGAGGTATTGATTAGACAAACATGGTATGCTACTGGTCGATTCAAAACATACACAGGGGTATGTGAATGGTTCCTGCAAACACTAGGGTGAGGTTTTGAAGTGGCTGAGCTAGCACACTTTGACAGACATCGTAGCTTTACACCAGCATGAAGATCATTTATTTAAACATCATTATCTTTGACTGCCTAAGACTTTTGCACAGTCTAGGCAGAGGCAAACTAGCTACCTAAGGCCTGATCAGTGACACTTACCAAAGTAGAAGCCCCCACACCCCCAACCCTTTATTCAGTAAAATCTCGGGGACCCCCTTCCTACTGGGTCAACCTAGACCCCTTGGACAGATAGACGCTGCATGTTTGCGTATTAACTCTTACTGGCTTGTATTGTGGATATAATTGAAATCCTCCAGTATTTTTGAGAGTCGCTATACGTCACTCAGCCGGACAGAAATCCTGAGACAGAGAGGATATGACTATAGTAGGGCCGGAGCCCAAAGGTTCCTTATTCCGAGATCCAATCGGGCCGAAATGACAGCAGTGAGAGTGTTGAGAAATTCACTGCAGTCACTCAGAAACACCGATACGGCTTTCGATGTTGCCGATAACGGGAAATCGGGCATCACGGGGGCGGGCGCCCGAGGTGTGCCGAGCTGGCTGATTTCCAGAAGGGACTGGCATTGAGGCAAATCGCCCACGGTTATGCCAGGAATAGAAACAGAGGTGGAATCTTCTAGAAAAACAGCGTATTTACAATGTGCCGTTTCATCTGTATCACCGTCTGCTACAAAAACTGGAGACGGTCAAGGTGACAGTAAAAATGCGGAGGTATGTGTAGCATTTTATAGGCTGATAAAATTACTGAATAATAGACGCAAGTATATATAAGGAATATATTCACTTTAAATACGTATCGGAGTAACACGTATGTGGTAAAACAAAAGTATGTATCAATATTTTACATGGCTGTTACGCTCTGGTAGATGTAAGAATTCATGCACGTGTGGGTATTATTAATCTTTTATAAGCAGGTAAACATTAATAAAATATACATGAATAGGTCACATCTGTTAATAAAATGAGTCAGGATGAAAAGTGTCATGTGAAATGATCCAAAGCTTTGTTTCTGTTTTCAGGGGGACATGCAGAGAAGTTGCTCCAGCGGGAAGCGCACTGCAGTTTATATACTGCAACCTTGTGCGTAGTGATAGGATGGAGAACAGGGGTCCAGTGTCTATCGTCCAATCGGCTGCCTCTCTTCTGAGTCACATGAAACCACTTCATCAACATCATAGACTTTCATAAAATATGCATTTTGATATTTCTTACTCGCAGGACAAATCATGTCATCAGGCGTTTTAAATGAATTCTAAGAGTATTCCTTTCACAAGACCTTTACATGACACGGAGATGAATGAGACCTTTTCGTTTATGGTGGAAAAAAAAGACAGGAGTTTTGGTTTTTACGTTTACAGTATGCATATGGCCCGCAGAATGACAGCGTGTCACCCTCCCATCAGGGCTTGGGAAGATTGGCTACACTCCACCCCCCCTTTCCAATTCCCACCCCCAGCACTGGAATGGACTGACCAGCGTGGGTTTTGGCCAAATCAGGACCCATGTAACACACACGCCCAAGCCTTTAAATCACATTTCCACCCCCAGTCCCAATAATTACCTCCCCATTCCTGTGGGGCCATGACAGATTATCGTTTAGCGTTTATTTTGCCTCCTGTCTCTTCCAAGCGACGGCTCCTCCCTGACATACTGTACTGGGTTTCTGTTCATTCCCAGAAACCTCACAATGCTGACTCCCCCATACTTTGATCATGGTTGGCTAAAAGCACCTGAGCTCATCACGCGTATCACGGGTCCCGGGGCGGCTGCGGGCCGTGGGCGTCTGTCCTGCCCGAGGCGAAAGCAGGCGGCTGCAGGGCGGGTGGGCGCCTGTCTCGGGGAGACACAGAGGAGCCTGCCTGGCTTCTCCTCCGGCCTCCCGATGATCGTTAAGGAGACCAAACGGGCGGATGCGATGGGGCCCTGAATCGCCACGCGCCGCTGGAGTCCTCTGATTGTGAGATTCTGGGATGTTAAGGAGAGGGCGGCCGATGCTCAAACCAGAACACTGCTGTCATGCAGCTCTTTAAGCTGCTAGGTCTGCTTGTGTCTGGCAGAAAGGCACTATATAATTGTTTACAAACCCTGCCTTCTGTTCCACTATATTTTAATTGATTTAAATATCTGCTCGTCTTGTGTGCTTTGCCAAACTCCAGACTCCAAACTCTTCTGATTCTTGATGAGTACTGGGTAAGCGGTTGGAAGATGGATACATACATGCATGGATGGATGGATGGGTGGAAAATGGATGGATGGATGGATGGATGGA
>JAABNX020000090.1:11563737-11581115 GCA_015163995.2 Mormyrus lacerda | reverse complement strand
GTTAGCTGAGCTGAATCTGTTTAGCCTTGAGCAAAGGAGACTAAGGGGGGACATGATCCAGGTATATAAGATTCTAATTGGTCTGGATGCTGTTCAGCCAAATGGCTACTTCAATATTAGTTACATGTGGCCATTAGTGGAATTTAACGGGAGATCATATTAAAACAAATTTGAGGAAGCACTTCTTTACACAGCGTGTAGTTAAAGTATGGAATAGTCTTTCTGCTAGTGTAATGGAAGCTAAAACCCTGGGTTCCTTTAAATCAGAGCTAGATAAGATTTTAACAACTCTGAGCTATTACTTAAGTTCTCCCCAAACAAACTTGATGTTCTTATGTTCTATGTAGCAGACCCTGCTAGTTCTAAGCCTCCTAAATAAGGAATACTTAAAATACACTAAAATATAGTGTAGCGACTGTTTGTGGCCAGAAGGGGGAGTGCACTCTGGGGGTCCACCCAAATGTGTGATTTGACTGGTGGTGAACATCACCGCTGGGTTTTGGTACAGGATGATGTCACTTGGCGCCCACCCAACATGTACAGCCTGAGGCTCAGAGGGTGTGGGGGGGCTGGCTTCTCCTTCTGCATACAGCTCTTCTAAAACACAGAGTTCCTGCTCCTCACTTTTGGGGGGGGGGGTAAAGGGGGAGGGCTTCAACGCTGAAGTCTGGCCGCACTTGACCCCACGCAACTCGCACGATAGTGAACTACTGTCCTCAGGGAGGGAGGCAGTCAAGATTAATAGCATATGACACTCCGGTGCCCCCCTCTGCCTCCCACGCTGTGACATGCACCACACGAGCAGCCTGTATTCTCGAGGAACGTTTCTAAGAACGCTGAATGTCACAGCTCCTCTTCTTACACATCACTTTGCTTATTTTAGTGCCGTTTGCAAATTTATTTGGGCTGTTTTGAATGCTGGATACCCCTGAAAGCTGCGTTTGATGTTCGCCGAGAAATAAAACTACATATTTTAAGATGTTCCTGTTGGTTTGGAGACATAATGTCTTGCATTTTTTTTTTTGCAATTTTTCACATTCATATCCATCAAATTCAGTCTGCAGAACTTGCTGCGATTTAAATTAAAGGATATATCGAGGCATTACTGAATAATTTTAGATTACAGAGTTTCATGTGTCCAACACGATGCTGCGTTATCACCAGGAAGCCTTTTATGAAATATAACAAGATCTCCACATCAATTTGTTTGTGTTGTCATAACCACAGAAGACCCTCAGCTGCTCTCAGAACCTTCCACCTGCCGATCTTGTGCCCCCCCCATTTGACTGTGGCAGGCATGGCCGTAGATTACGGGGGGATGGGGGAGTTGTAACCCCCCCTCAATAAATGAAAACCAGCTAATACAACCCCCCAAAAATCATGTTTCCCCCGTAATGGGTGGAGACCTCAACCCCCCCAATGTTCCAGCCAAAATGACGCCCCTGGTTCCAGGGAACGTAAAACCAGAATTCAGAAACATCATGCCGCTGATGTTTAGCCAGTAAAATGCACCTTAATACGGCTGGTGCAGCTGCACTCGTAAAACCTGTTAAAAATGTTATCTAATGATGATGCCTTGAAATCTCCTGGCCACCTTCCCAGGGGCGCTGGGACAGCCTCTGCAGGAACCGTGACCCTGTACAGGATAAGCAGCACTGGAGAATGGATGGGAGGATGGCTAGCTGGAATTACAAGAAATCATGCAAATTTGCTGTGACCGAATTTGCACGTGCCATAGCTGGGGCCAGGTAACTGGCTGGATGGAGGCGACGTGAAGCGAATTCCTCACACGGCTGCCACGGGCATCAGCACGTCAGACTCCCGGGGGTTTGCCGGGGTGGCACAACACCACCCGCTCAGGTGTGACTTGGCATGTCAACGGAGAGGCGCTAATCTTGGATCTCACCCCTTCCTCACTAATGATGTGGTGTCCCACCCACCCCAACCCCACCACACCCCCACCAATCACAGGCTACGTGTGGATTCTCGCTTCTGGATCGTGTTTCTGGATGCTGGGAACACAGCGGGCAAAAGTACGCCGATACCAACCAGAAAACATGCGGCACTAGATTATTTTTTTGTTGCTAACTTCTGCTCTGGGGTGTGATAATATAACTCTGGAAGGCCAATTACCCTGACTGCATGAATCGGCACAGTGTGGGGAGACCATGGCTCCTGCAGGAAACCCCTGTGACACGGGGAGAACATACGCACACGGAGTGAAGGTGGGCTCTGAACCCACAACCCTGGGGACCTGCTGGCCGCCTCCAGTCTTGCACCAGTGTCTCATCTTCCGCTTCAGTGAGTCACCTCTCACCCGTCAGCTCCGGCCAGACTTATGCACAGGCTGATCTGGGCCGCAGCTCAGATACCCGAGTTATTACATTTTCATAGCAGCATTTTCATGAATGACTTCAGGCCATGGGCCGCCACCCCTCTAAATTCGGGATCTGATTGGTTGGGGAAGGCCTGAAGGTACCAGAGAATGGGATTGCTCAACTGGCCCCTCTTTGTTTTCCTCCTCCCCGCTGGCTAAGTTACTCCCCTCCCCCCCAGCCCCGGTGGGCCGCTGTCTGGAGACGAGGGGAGCGAGGGCAAGTCTCGGGTCAGTGTAACTGAATCCGATGTGCTTGATTGGTGCTTAGTCCCTTTTTTCCTCATGCCACCAGGGAAGACTTTCCCAGAAGTCCTGGTTACATCAAAAAGGGGACTGTTTATCCTAGTGGGGTGGAGATGCTGACCAGGCCTCAGTCCAAAAGAACGGAAACGTCAAGGCCCAAACGAACCGAGAGTGATGGAAAACCGTCAAGAAGAGGCAACGTCGCGAGGCTTATCGAAGGCGTGGAAGGAATGCGTCTCCTTGGTTACCTGAGCATGAATGCGTTGGAGATGAAGGAGACAAGAACAGATTTGCGTAGGAAAGTGGAGGGGATTTGATCTTCTGCTGGGAAGATGTTGTCAGAAGATGAGCTACTGTAGGGGTGTTTCTATACATGCATACTTGACCGTACTTCTGTTCTCTTGTATCCATTTTACATCATCTTTCATTGCCGATGACCAGTTCCAATACTCAAGAACAGAAGTACAGAGGACGGGAAAAATCCCCAGATCTTGTTCTTGCCCCGCCCCAAATATCAAGGATGCTTGTAACGGCGTCCTTCCTGAACCAGACCAATTCCATGATTCACTGCATCCCAAGATTTTTAGCAAGACCAGTCTTAGAAAGACTGGTCTTGGCAAGACCATAAGTACAACCTTTGCCTTCTTGGTACTGAGAATCTACGCTAGTATGGGTGTGGATAACAGGGAGGTCATAGGTCAGGCAAACACCTGAGAGATGTAGAGGATCACCTTCTCCTGCTGTAGACGCAACCACTGACAAATCTCAGCTTGAGGCTGTCCCTGCTTTGCAACACCACCCTCTCCAACTGAATTATTAGCTAATCAAAGTGGGGGGGGGGGCATTGAGGCCAAGGGCAGCTCTCTCAGCTGCACCGGAGGGCACCTTCACGGTCTGCTCTCTCCAAAAGCTCAGACGCTGGGATGAATCCCAAATGCCATCACAGTCCCGCACTGTCCCGAGTGCGGCTCTGACCCAGTCACTGTCCCTGCGGTATATGATGCCCGACAGTGTGACCATGTCCCGAGTGCGGCTCTGACCCAGTCACTGTCCCTGCGGTATATGATGCCCGACAGTGTGACCATCCTGCTCTTACCACCCCCGGAATGACCGTAGAAGAACGTCACAGAGCCAAACACTGGCGGATGAGCCTGGTGCCCATATCAAATTCTTTACCAGGGATGTATTAATAAGAGTAGCAAATCCAATCAGGAAAAGGCGTCCTGAGGAGCTTCCTGAGGAGCGCGGTTCGTCCCTGACTGCATGATCTTGGATGCGGGAGCAGCAGATGCAGCATAAGTTTGAAATCTGAGTCGGGGGGTGGGTCCCTCGGCCAGAGGTGGTCAGTGTCAAATCGCTCATGGGCCTGCGTGTGATTTTGCGGGTGGTGCTGTTCCTGGATGGCTGAGTGTTTAAATCAGTGTTTCCGAAAAACATGGACTGCCTGTGGATCCCCAAGGACCATAATGGAAAACACTGGGTTAATCCAGTGGACTCAAGGGTAAATGGCTGTGTTTGTGAGGGTTCAAACCCTACTGCTTGTAATATTTGGACCATTGATTTGATCCTGGGTGGGATTTGATCATTATACTAAATATTTAATGAATCCTGTAATATAGGGGTGGGCAGTCTTATCCTTAAAGGGTCGGTGTATCTGCAGGTTTTTGGGGTATCCTTTAGGTCAGCTGTTCAAACCCAGGTGCGAAGACTCTTCAGCCAACCAGACCTCTATTAAGTGATATAATTATGGGAGTTGCAGCAAAAACCCACACACATAATAGCCCTTTCTGGATAAGACTGCCCACCTTTGCCGTAACATTAGGATCTTACATTTATGTGAGATGCTCATTGCTTAGATGAAATAAAACCTCGTCCCTCACTGGAAGCTCAGCTCGAGGCTGCAGTCTGCTGTGCGACACCTCCCCCCCCGGCCCCCCCGGCCCCCCCAACTCAATTACAAGCAGCTCCTTGACAGCTGTATGCTTGTCATAAGCTACAGTATCTGCTTTCCTGTAGCTAAATAAATACGAAAGTAACCTGACTTTTCTCCAGGTGCCGAATACAATCTAGACGTTGATTCATGCCTTGCCAATGACGGGCTGCAGCTCGTCTTCACTGGTCAGGAACGGTAGATGAGTGGTGGAAGATCATGTGATAAAGCCCCGGTCACGAGCTGCTCAGATTCGGCTAAAGGTACCAGAGAATGAGATCCGCAACAGCTGAGGGGAGACGGCCATCTCCTCCTCACTGCTTGCGTGGTCGTGAAAGGTCATAGGCCATCAGGAGCAGGGGGAGGTCCGTGACCCCTCAGGCTGCCTCTGCATGTGACGAGTCACATTCAAGCGCCTTCTGGGGGTCCAGCAGCCGCCCCCCCCTTGGAGCACAGCAGTAAAAAGCCGTGACATGTATCCGGGTCCCTGTCGGCCTGCCTGTCCCACTTTCCGCTCCGGAGAACCAGGCCTGCCCAACCACTCCTCAGGCATCTTGGTCTGGAACCGAAGTGTGAAAATAAAATAGATCGTCCTTGGATTCCCGGTCAAGCTCTTCATTTATTCTACCATCTTCCGTGCGGGGCAGTGACAGACAGCTACGTGGGAGAAACTAGGGGCCCGGGAAGAGGGGCCCTCCAGAACATGGGGCCCCTGGATGGAATACTCCTACCTGGGACCAGACTTTATTCCCGAAGCTGCTGTAAACTCTACTGGATGGATGAGGGGGATGTCATATGGTGAAGGGGGCCTGGGGTGGGGGGAGATTTCTTTACGTAAACATTTTGGGGAGGGGGGGCTGGTTAGAAAGGCAGGCTCGGGATTTGGGGTATTTGTTCTGAACCGCCGCATGGGGCAGATCCGTCTGTACGGGACGATTGCGGGATCTTCGCCTAAGCCAGGCAGACGAGCGGAGGGATCAGCCTGGGAGTGTTGGGATTAGACAGCGAGGGCCTTGGCTGGTGCAGCATACAGTGGCTCACAGCAACTAACACTGCAGTCTTGCACTGTCAAAGCTGTGGGTCCCACTGCAGTCTTGCAATGTCAAAGCTGTGGGTTTGACTCTCGTCCCTGCCACCGCAAGTGTGACGTCCGCAGGTCTTTCAAAGACACGTGGTCTATCAGGGTGCCCTGTAAAGAGGGGAAACCTGTGCTGTGCTTGTGCCCCCGAGCTGAACTGGAGGAAGCTGCCCCGCGTCAGTGTAGCCCATCCAGCTCGCCGAGATGTCCCCCCCCCAGTTTGGTGCCTCGCTCTCATTCTTGCCCTAACAGGAAACGTCATTTGTGCTCGTGGGTGTCTGAGAAGGGTGGGGGGTGTGGATTGACCGAATAGACCCCCCATTTACCTGGAGCTCACTTCCGAGTGATGGCTCTGTGGAGAAGAAGCGGGAGATGGACCACAGGACTGGACCGACCACCCAGCCAGGATGTGATAAACACCGTCCGTAGGAAGGGCCGTGACCGCACCCTATCCTGACCGCACCCTGTCCTGACCGCACCCTGTTCCCCCGTGTTCAGCAGAATTACCGTTATTTATAGACGGAGCTCACCTCTGCTTCCCGCGTGCGTTTATACATATCCGTCTTCCATAAGCACTTATTCTACGCCACACTGCACAGGAAGTCAGTCCATCGCAGGGTACTCACTACTGCCCTCTACTGCCAGCTCAGAGAGGCCAAACCAATGAACCACGTATCCAATATTGTGCAAAAATCACTGCCAGTCAAAGAAAATGGCGTTTACATGATCTTTCTCTTGGTCTAAAACTATGATTATTTATTTATTACTGTAACAGGTTGTCAGCTTAGCAGTTTCAAAACCTCTCCTAATGTCAACCCAGTAATTGTAGCAACTACTGTACTCAACATGCCCATATATGTTTTGACTCGACTGCAACCCCACCTTGAGTGACTAATGAATACCTCACTGAGTTATGAGCTGGTGGAGTCCATGGAACGGCTGAGGTGCCCCTGAGGAGAGGTTAGAGAACATCAGTGGTGTTCGTCTAGTGATCCAACAAGGTGGCACCAACTCTTTGGTGAAGAGGCAAAATTCTTGTTTGCGTTTACTGTGTTACTGTTCATTTTTTTTGCCTTGGCATCGAATGAGCGGTTGCTAGGGGATTCCTGAATGAGGCACATGACCTGCATTGTGAAGGAGCGTCAGTTACGGCGCTACGGCCATGTGGCGCGTTTCCCTGAGGGTGATCCGGCTCACAGGATCCTCATTGCTGAGGACCCAAGTGGCTGGACCAGGCCGAGGGGACGGCCACGTAACACCTGGCTGCGGCAGATAGATGGCCGTTTTCGGGGGGGTGGGACTGGACCGTGTGTCTGCCTGGGAGGTCGCCAGCCGGGATCCCAAGGAGTTTCACCGTGTGGTGGGTGCGGCAACGCGCTGCATCAGCACATGCTCCCCAAACCTGACCTAACCTGACAATTTGCATGTGTTGTAATGTTAACCTGCTGTCCCCTGCCTTGTGCCCATAGCCTCTGGGAAAGGCTACAGGCTGCTGTGACCCTGAATAAGAAAAGCAGGTACAGAAGACGGATGAATGGATGGACTGACTGTGAGGAGCTGGAAAATGTCCCCGCAGGCTGAAAAGTAACAAGTTTTACCAGCTTAGAAGCATAAATACAGACCCACGCAAACAGCCAACACTTCAGGTATTAAGATAAAATGCTACCCACTGAGCAAACTGCTAATACATTTCCAATTCTGTATTATACGGAAGCATGCATTTTAATTTAGATACCAAAGCTTAGCGGCATTTCTTTAAATGTGAACACTACGGAAACACACAATGATTATATTTTCATTATTTTCTTTTTTTTTTGCAAGAACAAAATTGCAGCATGAATGGGGAGCAATTGCCTTGAAAAGATGTTAGCATACTTGCTAAGAGGACGACACTCAGCACAAGTGCATCCTGTTTAAAAGAAGAGGCTGTTTGCGGATGTGTACTCAATTGTCTGCTTAATTAGAAAATTGCTAATTGCGGCGTTGACAACGTGAAACGCGTGCCTCGCTTCAGAGCTCCCGGCAGAAGGTGTAAACAAGGCACGAGACACCGGGATGCGATCAGAGGCTGCCTGCTTGTTTATCTCGAGTGGGGTGTTCATCCGCATGTGGACAGGCAGCGAGCTCTGACACTGACGTACCTCATTCCGCCACGGGATCAAGGAAACCTAATCCAGAACTGAGGATGTGGGAAAATACCCGGAAGGAATGCCGGTCCGTCGTGAGGCACGTCCACACACAACACGACGATTCACGTAACGAGCACCATTCAAACCATGCATTTGTGTATGACCCCCAAGAGGTGGAGGTCCCCTGTTGACCACAAGCAGTTACTACGCTAGGAGTGGCCCCGATGTGATTTTTCTGAATGGGCCCCCAGAAACGACAAATCTGGTCCTGCACATGACGGTATGTTTTGGGACTGCAGACAGAAACCGACGCAGGCACAGAGAGAAAGCACAAAATCCACCCCTAATGGATTCAAACCCCCACTCATGGAGGCTCGCAGCACTATCCGAGGCCACCTCCTCACAAACCCCCACCCCGACGAACCACACCAGTTGTTTGCTTTAGCGATCTGAAGTCCTCCGTGTCCTGGAAAGGACATTTTTAGCAGTCGATAATTTTTTTCAGACCGCAAATAACTGGAAATGAAAGGTATCCGCTACGCACTTCACTGGCTGCCGAGTGATTATTGGTCTGCAGATAATATTCTTCAAACGTTCCCTGAGTTTACCGCTATCGGCGTTTCGGTGAGCGTTTAAACACTTCCCATCGATCTCTGCTAACCTCCATTTATTGCACAGCCAGAACAATTATTCCAGACAGGAAATAACTGCCGTTCGTAGCGGATTAGCTAAGATTAAAATACTTCTGTGGCTTGGAGAGCATCTCTACAATAATATGCTCCTAATTTATTCGTAACTTAATCCCTTATGGTGCTTTTCCACTGCCACCAGGAACCCAGGTACCCACACTGACATGGTCCTGCTTACTGGCAAAGCTGGTTGCGTCACCACCATATGACGATATAGTTGAAACGCACAGAAAAAGGAAGAAATGGAATTATCCATTATTATTAGTATTGCATATCACGATGTACTGATGTCTAATAACTCTATTTGCTAATTCTGATAGCGTTCACAGATGTGCTAGATGTGTGAATAGTAAGTGTTTCTTTGTTTTTATATCACCGTCACTCATCAGACCTGGCAACACTTTTATCGAGCCAACCCTTCTGCAGTGGAAAATGGAAACGAGCTGGAACCGTGCTGTGACGAGTGTCTTCTTGCCGTGCAGCTGGTCCATGGCCTGGTTCCCGTTTGCCAGTGGAAAAGCACCATTACTTAGCCGGCTGAAGGAATAGCCGAAACTGTAACGTTTTACGCAAAGAGAGTCAATGACATTTCGCCAGGCTGTTTGTGTCAGAGGTGACGCATTTCACACACTGGCGGTCGTGTGATAAACCTGTGTAGACGTTTAAGGGCATACTCACGTAAACTCACACTTGGCCTGGTTGCCTCATGCTGTGCCTGAGTGCGACTGTCCCCCCTCCCCCCTCCCCTGTTGGTCTGCGCTCCCATTCTTGCACATAACATTCATCCACATCCCCATGCGATCTTTTGTGGTAAAGAAAACACGGGGAGAAAAGCACTATCGTTCTGCAAAACGGAGCTCATGATTAATGCCCCTATTTTGTGGCTCATTCGGTATTGTTTTGTGTCTGATAACACATAACACTCTTACAGATTTATTTAGTATGAAGCGCAGCAATTTTTATGTATTCTTGCTGCACCTGGTTGTTCCTGGATACTCCTGCCATGTTTGTCTCTACCAGATCTGTACATGTCACTCTTTTTCCACAATGCAAAAAAAAAAAAAACACGATGCAATCTGTACAGCCTACCCGATCCGTTCCCTCTGGGTCCGATACAGATATGTACGTGTGTGCCTGCGTGTATCGGCTGCACTGATGTCGTGTTTGTGTTCCGTACTCGAGCACGATTAGCGATGACACTGGATGCGCGCTGTATCTAACCATACCCATGCCTACCTCTTCAAGAGGGCCCGGCCACAGTTTACACAGCTCATCATTGGCATCTGGTCTTACACGAATAGTACGAATGCTTCCCCTGAATCCTGGTACACTGTAGCAGATACTCAAGGCTCAGAAATGTCTCCTGAAGACGGAGCTGGTCATTAAATGGAACAAAAGCACTGAAGGGAAAATCAAATTACAATTAAAAATTGTAGTATCTACTACCTGCAGAGAGTTTCAAGCGAATCAGGGAGTCCAGCTGTTTCCAATTGCTCTGATTTGCTGAGACGCACCTGGATTTTTATTTATTTATTTTTTCTGAGGGTAAAAGGATTAAATTATAATAAGGTCCACAGCCCAGAAGTGTCAGACTCCTTAATTGGGACCCCAGGGTCATGGCAACAGAATTCCTTGTCGATTTAAATATGATCGTTGGATAAAGAGTGGGTTGCATCACGCACACGCCTGTCAGTAATGGCCTTCAATTCAATTCACAATAGACGACTCTCTAAGAGGAAACTCAATTATCCCGAGAAATGCGCACGGACCCTCGGAAGGCTGTCAGAGAGCCAGTACTCGCTCGAGAAGCAAAAAGGGAGACTGTTTTGTGCTAATCCAGAAGAGGGTTCAGAGGGGTGGGTTTAATGACATCTTTTGAAAGATCTGTGTTTTTATTGCCGCGCGAGACTAGGCAAGAGGGGCTCGCGCACACACACACACACACACACACACCTGATCTTTGCCAACACAAAAGACCAGACACTGCAATTTAAGTTCTCAAGGTTTTTTGAAGTGCCGCTTCATTAAAATGCTGAAAATGCTTTTAACTTTCTTCGTCTGGCGTAAGGTTATTACCGCGACGCCACATTACGGGTGACATGGACTCACTTTGGCGCATGCCTGTCCAGTATTTCAGGCTAGGAGAGGCACCACAAATATAAAGGAAGACCGTATACTAAGGATTACATGAATCATATTTTTAAAATATACCAGATTTCTCCAAACAAAACTGAAGAGGAACCGTCGCTAGAGAACCTTTCCCCAAATCAGAAACAAATTAAGTGCTTCTGATTGAATAATTAGCAGTAATTACATTTAATCTCAATATTTTCTGTTGGGTTAATGAAGTACTCAGAACTCGATAAAAGTTGATATTTACATAATTTGCATAATATCTAATTTAATTCTGTTTGGGTTCCCCTTAGTTTCTCTGGGTGAGATGTGGACCTTTCGGAGACGAGGAACGTGGCAACCAGAACATCTGCGTGTCTGAGGCATTTGAGTCATGAAATTTGTTTTTCCCCACTGAACTTTACGCGGGAATTCAAGTGCAGAGTCTCCACAGCCAAGAGGAGCTATTAGAAGATAATTAGAAATTATGCTAATTTATAAAGTTGTGCCATTTCAGGGCATTTCAGCAGAGCCCCGCCCTGGAGGAACAGTCAACACTCTGTATTAATAACCATATTTCCCCTGCAGCTACAATTTTTCTGGTTGTGAATGAAATAAACTGGAAACTGGCATTCCCATTCTCAGCGTGGCACCATACAGAACTGGAGCCAAGCGTGACACTCGCTGCCAACCTTTGACTTCAATTAGTCATTTTTAGCAAAAAAAAACATTCCCAGGCTGGTTGTCAGGACGGAAGGTAAACCTTATCAACTTTAGCAATAAGTACATATCAGTATTTTCAGCGATTTAAGTGGGTGTTTGCAAGTTAGTTCATAGGAACTGCTGAAATAGGATTTTTACAATCCATATTCCAACCGTTTATCCAGTCGAGGGTTGGAAGGGACTGGATCTTGTCCCAGGTGGCACACAGCACAAGGGGGTGGGTCAACCAGCAAACGGCCCCCAATCATAGATAATCACACCCTACAGGCGTCTGGGCCGTGCAGAAATGTTTCGAGGGTCAGGCACTAGGGTAAGTTTTGCTGGCCAGTTGGGTTGATTTTTGTCTGAACATCAGTTGTTGAAAAGGGGCATTTGGAATCTCAAGGGGGGGGGGGGATTTTAATTGTTTAGGGTAAAAGAGCAGCTGCTCAGGCACCCCCCCTCCATATTGCGTACCTGATGGGGCATCCTTGAACTGACAGAGACAGTCAGGGCATAGGCATAAATCTGCAGTCAAACTCCCAACACACAGCTACCTACCACACAACATGAAGCCAGATTTATATAGAACATATACTTTTGCACAACACGATTCAAACTCAGAGTATTTTTACTTCTCCAGTTGGCAGGTTGGTCCTGTGTGAATTACATTTTTTTTACTAGTTTTTATGGCTGGACATTTTACAGGAGCAGTTCAAGGTTAAGTACGTCTCTTATGGTGCAACTGCAGAGTTTCTCCTTGGACTGGTCCGCAACTTTACTTCGGGCGTCCGCATTCTTCACCGTCTCACTTGCCCTAAAAGTTTTGCAGTGTATTGCGCCTGTCAAACACCTTGCTCTCTGCAGGTTGGAACCGGGCGATTTTATTGGGCACCTTTATTGTCTGAGAAACTGGCCTTAAAAGTACAGAACCCAAATGAACTGGCCCATCGCTTCTGAACCCATCCCCAACTTTAAACAATTCTCAGTTAATTACAGGTAAATATAAGAGCTTATCTCCCACCTGACTACTCCCCAACACATCCATCCCTTCCATCATACCAACCATTTTTTTTTTGCATATCTGAGTTATAGCTGTTCACAAACGTCTCCCGGCATGAATGGAAGAGCGATTTATGATTTCAGCCACAAGCGCTGCTATCAGGCAAGAGCAGATCATCAAGTGAGGAAAACTAAAGGTTGGGCTGAATTTCCCGTTCGCCCTTTAGCACATTTGGGGTGGGTGGGGGTGCGATGCTGTTTGCTGCAGCACGATGATACCGCGATTCTGGGCTTTACCGCACGATCGCTTGGCAACGCGGTTACCCGGACCTCCAGCTTCCTGGGAGTCCCGCGAAGCCCCGTTAGCGTAATTGCTACATAAATTATGTGGCACCCGAGAGACGCACTGCGACCCCCTGCCAGCCCTTTGATGCATTGCCTGTGTGAACGGTAAAAAAGGGGATTAAACAGACCGTGAGGAGAGGTCTCCTTGTTCTCCGGCGCACCACGGTAAATGCGTCTCTGATTTCCCACCTCTCAGCTCTCCAGAAAATCCGCAGCAACGCCAGCTGGTGTTTGAAAACACAGCATGAACGATCTGTGAAATAGCTAATACCGAAATATTATTTAGGAAATCATCCCCCAAAGTAGAGAAAAGGAAATACACAGTCGTGGGTTCAGGTTTTTCTATCTTTTCTTTCCCAACCTTTATTTCTAACAATATTCTTATTATTGTTATTTGTTAACTGCGGAATTCCGAAAAAAAAAACGGTTGAATGAACTTTCAAAAGTCATTCGTTTTCGTCCATTTTTCCTAAATGATAGCTATAGAGCCAACAGAAGTAATTTTGGCTTGGATCCCTTTGGGGGCTGTTGACCTAAATTAGCATAACTGATCTATAGAACATCTATTTCCTCGGTGGCAGTAGTAATAATAATCACGATAATGAAAAACGGCTCCTCGCCGCTGTCAAAGCTGTCAGCCTCTGACTGATACTCTGCGCGCCCACGGGATGGAGGCGGGGCTCCACGGACGCCTGGATGGTATTGAAAGCACCAAAGCTTCAGCAAACCAGTCTGGGCTGGAACTCAGGAGAATAAGCGTGTATCCGTTTGGCTCGTAATTTAAAGCAAGTTCACAAATTATATGCTGTAGATATTTAATGCACACACATACAAAAAAAACGATTTTCCACTCCAAATTTAGCAGAGCAGATGAATAATGCGTGATAGCATATCTTCTGCATTTTAAAAGGGCAAAATATATAACCTATAGTATTTTACAGAACATATTCACTTACGCAAACCTTAGTTTATCTATTATGGAAGTATGAAGAAGAAATGTATACGTTCTTTGTTCTTCCGAGGAACGGCATGGTTACACGTACATGTCTTCTGAGTTATACCCCCTATAATTGCTAACTGGCCCAATCAGCTCCGGGCTTTTTGCATAAAACATGCAATTATGTTTACGATCCCCCATATAGTCTTGCATTCTGAAGCTGCACAAAAAATAGGCGTGTGTTATTGGAAACATGCTTGCAGTAAACGGCCTCTGGGGGACGCTGACGATGTCTGAAATTCACCACATAAATCAGCACCAGTTAACACGCGCCTCCCTCGGGCTTTTCCGCCACCTCATCGGCGGCTCTCCCGTCGCATCGTGACCTTTTAGGAGCTGATGTTTATGCCAGGAGAAAACAGAGGCTGCAAAGATGTAGGCATACATCGTTTATGAGCTCTGCCCCAGATTTTAAGCCTTATTTTTTTACCTGACAATTAAGAACGGACCTCGAATGAAATCAATGGAAAAATCATCGTACAGTTGTTAAAAAACTCGAGTTCACTAATCTGACCTGTTCCTAAAGGATTGATGCCTTAATTTAGCGCTGAGAGTGTTACTGTAACATCCAGTGTCGAACTTTAACACTCATTTTGCAAAGCACAGTCAGAAATAGGTCAGAAATTGTCGGAAGACGCAGTGTGAATGATCGTTCTTGATAAGAATAATGGATTTATCCATATCAGGAAAAAAGCCAAATTCATCTAAAATTACCTTGAGTTATTAATTATCATGCCCTGCTTGTCCGATCCTCCTGTGCGCCACGTCACCTTGTGTGGAATCTCTGTGTTACCAGCTGTTTCTCATTGTCCTTAATTAGTCTGATGTCTTTACGTCCGCATTCGAGTATGTTTCCCCAGTCTGGTCATTGACGTTGTGTAGTCATTTGGTCCTGCTTGTCTGCCTGTTTGATTAAACCCCGCGTTCACCTGATTCCTCGGTCCCCGCATCCCATAGCAATTAATGTCGTTTGTTTCTACTTGGTTAGTGTTCATCCATGAAAAGGAAAAGTCAACACTGCGTATTACCACCTGTAAGCTAGATAAATGCACGGAAAAGCTCTAAATACATGCTACAGAGCCGCACATGTAGTATTCAGAGTGTTTTTATACGTCTCAAACTCGGCGGGCCTGGGATATTTCTCTCCTGGTTGCCCGCCATAACCGCCCCTTGCACATATCTAAATATGAATTTCCAAATACCTCACAAATAACAGAGAGTCATTTCATAAAATTAAACCAATTTCTTCCCCTTCAAAAACTTCCCCCGAATCAACTTAGTTACTTCTTAAACAAACCAGAATTGCCCAATAAACTGCGCGTAAACGCCGCTTTTTGACACATCCAGACTTAATATTATGCGAACACTTCATCGCCTCTGTTACTCAATATGTTTTGCCGATATTTTATTCATTGTCCTTAAACGGTTATTATTATTATAATAATAATAATAATTATTATTATTACTGTGGCCCTTTGGGTGTTTTCCATCCGTGCGCGCGCTGTTTCTCGTACACGGGGAGCCCAAGCAACAACAAAAGTCATTCTGTTGCTCGACCTTAATTTCACCAGTTTTCAAGACCATAGAAACGCAGAAGTTGTGATTTTGTAAAAGTGGATACAAAATACTTGTATACCTAATTAGCTGCTGTTTATAACTGAATTAATAAAAATCTCCATTGCAAATAAATCTTTGAAGAGGAGTAAGATTTCCAATGTCTGCGAACTCCCGGTTACGCACCTATACCTTTTAGCCAAGAACATACATTTAAACCATATTGTTTTTTGCTGTACCCTGATATTACTCTCGGCTTCACAAATAACATTCTCGCGCAACTAATTTGGATTTCTTTAAAAAGAGGAAAATAAATTTATTTCCAAACAAATCACTAAGCGCTGAGTAATAACTGAACAACTACAACTGGCCTAATCAATGGGGCAGAAGAGGAAGTAAATGAAGACTGTTACTTACAAACCCGTTCATATGACACCACAATATAAAAGCCTTAATATAAAGACCAATATATTATACAGAATTGACACAAATGAAGGAGATGTGAACCGAAATGCACATATTAATATTCACAAGTCCTTTATCTCACACGTTTCGGAGTCTTCACATGAAAAGTTTACATGACGGCGATGTTAAGTAGAACAATGTACATGACGGAGAACAATCGGCTACTGTCTTGCGCTACTTGCGCCAACTCAGTCATTTCTTAAAAAAACAATAAACGATTCTAGGCAGAGCTTTTCATTCTTGACTGTACTACAAAAACACAAAGTGACCGTATTTCACCAATTTTTTCACAATTTCGTATAAAAAAACCCAGAATGTATGTGAACAATGTGCAGAACAGACACGTCGATCCAGCAAAGCGCTTCGGATTCAGGTTCCACGAGCAGCTGCGACGCACCTGATTTCGTACATAGTTTAATTTAAAAATCATTTAAGTTCATACTTCAAAAACTCCCAAGCGTATACAGTAGCAATAGGCTCATTCCACCTGCCTATAAACAGATTTTCAGCTAATGCATTTCTCAATGTCAATAAGAATGTTGGAAGATCACTTTAAGTCTTGCACCGATACGGGCGACATTTCATTTTAAGCGTAAAAGTTTACCTTTTCTCTTACAGCGTCTTCTCCTTCTGCGTTTCAGCTTCCGCTTCAGCTGTGCGCCCGGAGGTCCCGGGCTGCGAGTGCCGTTTCCCAGAGTGGATGCCATGGAAGCGGCACTGTTTGAATCCAGATGATCCGCTTCCCCCCTTTCCTTACGAAGAGTTGTGTGGCTGCGTCTGTCTTGTCTGGGAGTCTGAGTGGGGAGCGTCAGCGCTCCGATCGGGCACCTTCTCTCCGCGGCGATCCTACCCGGACCTTTCTTTCGCTCTTAGAGCTCTCTTTTGACGCATGGAGCTCCCGGCATGCAGGGAGCCGATCTCCCCGTCGCTGCTCATTCTAATTAGACCAGATCATGACGAGCTCCAAGTTGTGACATCAGCACCAGTACTACCAACCCGAGCCATCACCCTCCCTCACACGTGCCAAACCCCCCGACACACACACACACACCCGTCCAGCCCTTCAATTCCCACCGTCACTTTGCAAACTGGACGGAGGCAGAAAAAACGCGTTGAATGGATAAAAAAAGTATTACATCTGCTATTATGTTTCTTAAATGAAATGTCTTGTATTCATGAAGGCTATTACAGTATAATGTAAGATGTAGTCGATCCATAATGTGAAATGTACTGTATATCACACCAACCCCACTGTAAAAGTAAGTAATCTCCCTGCCACACAATAACAATATTACAATAACTTTAAATAACCAAAAAAAAAAAAAAAAGAATGGATTATTTATGAGGAAGGTTGTTGCTCCGTTATGTAGGGCGATATACTGCACAAAAGCAAGGAGTAATGAACATTTGTAACTACAGCTGGTAAACCAATAGCCACAATCCTTTATGCACTGACTACCATGGATGTGTTTAGGCCTGTGTAGGACGGGGTACAAAGATGGACCCCTAGCTTGAGCGTCACTAATAAACAGCTCCTTAAGTTGGCCACATTAAATTGTCACCTTCCATGATTTGCATTTATTTATTTATCAAACGCTTCTCTGCAAGGCGATGTACATTGAGAAGGGTATAACTTTGGCTGGAATGTTGGGGGGGTTGAGGTCTCACCCATTATGGGGGAAATATGATTATTGGGTGGGTTGTATTAGCTGATTTTGATTTATGGGGGGGGGGGGGGGTCAATGTTTAGAAGGC
>JAABNX020000090.1:11553045-11563637 GCA_015163995.2 Mormyrus lacerda | reverse complement strand
CAATGTTGAGAAGGCATTGTCAGCGCCAGTCTCTGGAGTGACTGGGGTAAAGGGCGAAACCACTATGTCGGCCGGCCACGGGATTTGAACTAGTGACAGTGGCGTCTCTAAACCATATCAACTTGGGGGGCAGGCCGTAGCTGTTTTTTCTGTTGGGGGGGGGGGGCAGATGCTATTGACCTTAAAGTCCTCCAGGTATTACTTGCATTAGATTGTCAGCATTCAGAAGCAAAAGACAGTTTTTGAAAGCCTGTGTTATTTATGCACTGCAGCTACTCGCTGCAGTTTTTACAAATATGTAACTCAGTCGGATTTCTTAGACAGTCTTGCTTCCAGAAGCTTGATTATTTTTTTCTGCCATTAACTTTGCTTTTCACCAACTGTAGTCAACGCGAGCCCCCTGGCTGCGGGAGGGGCCTGAGTGTGTGCCCTCATTCCAAGGGCACCACATTTTAGCCCACATTGGAGGAGAGCGGTAAGGTAAGAAGATTACGGCGTGTAACCACACCCACCATGCAACAAACCACCTCAGGGATGAGAACCCAAGTGCAGTGGGTGATACTTCAGCACCACACCAGTCTGAATGAACCAACGTGAGTTTTTTCCCAGTAGCTGGAATGCCAATTCTGCCACCAACCCCCAACTTTTCCCTATAAGTTGGAGAACCTCCTTGCAGGGCTGGATGTAGCCCAAGACAAAGTGATAGCAGGTTAAGGGCCTTGCTCAGGGGCCCAACAGAGTAGGATCACTCCTGGCATTCACGAGATTAGAACCAGCAACCTTCCCTAGCCTCAGAGCCACCACTCTGCCCCTGTTCACACAAGCCCACATATATAAATGTAAATAATAATACATTTATTTCAGATCCAAGTAGCATAGGCATTTAGGGGGCCACGCATGTTATGATGGGGGGCACTACCCCCCCCCCCCCCATAATTGCCCCTTACCAGCGACTTTCTGATTACAGACACGGAGTCCTAACCGGCAGTCACGCACCGCCACAGGACTATGGGAGAGTCACAAGAAAAATAACTGGGAAGCAGCTGTGCTCCTTCGATAGCTCAGTTGGCAGAGCGGAGGACTGTGGAGGTGGTACTGACATCCTTAGGTCCGGCTCGAAGGAGTTTAGTTACGTTTATATCCCAGCATCGGCACACTGATTTCACTGTTGGGCTCCTGTGCCAGGCCCTTAACTTCCACTCACTCCAGGGACAATCTAACCCTGTTTAGTATGTAAGTCGCTTAGAATAAAAGCATCTGCTAAACAAACAAAATGTAAATTAACAGTCTGATCCTCGACAGATCTACTGACTTCTTCTAAGACCCATGAATAACCGTAAGTGGCATCTTGAGAACTTCCAGCGATTGCGTTTTTGGAATGCGCGGGAAATTTTTTTACCCCAGTTTGAACGCCCAACAAGCTTTGCGCGCGATGCATCTCGACGAGGCGGCATTTCGGCTGCACAGCGGTCTAGGGCGCCGTTTCAGGCGGCATTGGTTTGGTCACGCACGTTCCAGCACCCCATGCCAAGATAAGTAAGGTTAGGTGCACCGGTTATGCGCCGGGCTGCCACAGTCATTTAAGGCTCACGGACACAAAACGAAAGATTGGTTGAGCACAGCTGTTTGAAAATGGAGTGTCATACTGAACACTGAATACTGAACACGTAATAAGAACATGTTCATGACTAATTGCTCAGAAAAATATCTCGAAATATATATTAAACTGCATACATAAAATCAACAAATAAACACGCAAACAGATAAAATAGATCATAACAAAACAGTGCTGATACCTCTAACAAATCCATGGTTTCTATTAAAGTTAAATGTTTAATAGAGGACATTACATGTGAACACAATAAATAGAATTGCAATCTAACATCGAGCTCGATGTCACATACGAGCTCATATAGCCGTGAGGGGCTGCTGTCCGTGGTGCTGACAAATCCTCATTCGCTCTTTTCGTCTCTAGTTTTGTACTGGTTTCTTTGTTATGCCGCGCACGGCGTCTTGTTTTTGACCTGCGAAATTGGAGAGAAATATGCACGTGCTAATTAGTCACATTTTTCACGGGGCTTCTCGGCGGCTGTGCTAGCTCGCCTCGTCACTCCGTGCGTTCTTCTTCAAACACTTCTCGACTTTTTCTTCGTCGGCCGCTTTGGTGAGCTCTGTCAGGTGCAATACTGACACTCTCCGGAAAAAAAAGCAAAAAGTATGTGAGATGCACAAAATATAGGCCTATATTTCGCGACCCATCTGTGAGCGATCATGTGTGTGCAGTCTGCAATACGCAGATGAACTTGTTATCACTTTATTTGCCTTCACAACTCAAGGTTTTATTATTAATCACTGTCGGTCTATTTTTTCAATAAACTCACAGTTTTGAAACCCACTTTATGAAAGGAAAGTATGTCGAATAGTCAAGAACTTGTTTTTTTTTAAAAAACATTGTAGCCAATAGTTTTATGTTTTCTTGAAGTTTCCTTAAATTTCTTTCATTTGCAATTACCTCTTATTATCTTTGTCATCAGTCAACTGAACATCAGCGTAAACATCCTAATTGTAATTGTTGCAATTACGGCTATGCATTAGTGTGTAAGCGACGAGAACAATACTCTGGCCAACAATTTTCTGCCCATAACTGTGCATCCTCCGAAAGTAATGATTCTGCATCATGTGCAGCTGGAAAGAGCATGGGCATAGATTTCCGTGTAGACGGGACGGTACAGACATGCCCCTACCAATATCGTGGGAGTATTGTCTGTGTTTCTGAAGTGGGGGGTTTGGGATAGATTTCCTCCCTATAGCAATGTTGAAGCCAGACCTATGCCCTTGGGTCAAAGAGATTTTGGCCTATTCTGAAATGCCGTGTACCCGCCTTAGTTTATGTGTAGATACTTGTCTTTGAACTCTACGAAAAGGACGAGGCTTCAGCCATCGATCAAGCACAGCTATTCGGGCATTTGACAGCAGCGCATACATTCACCAGACATCGCCCGACCCGGAAGACATTTTACCGTACTGAACAAATGACTGATTGCCATTTTCTTTTTAATTAGTGCTCGAAGGCAGTAAGTGTTTGTGATTAAATAACCAATGATTATACAAAGTCAACAACCATGAATATAACAGCTCTTTACTTTCTTGAACTGTGCTCGAAGTCTGTTAAGGACTTCTTTAATGGTGTCCCCATGAGATATAATTAAACATATAGAGGTAAGTCTGAGCTTCTGCAGAAGACACACAACGTGTTATAAAAGATGCCAGATGCTTATCTAGACTGCCATTTACTTTCTACATTAAGGTGTATAGACTACCTAAACAAGAGTCACCAAATTAATTACAGCAGTGTAAAAAGAAGGATAAACGTGTTATGAGATTATGACAACAGAATGAGACTTAAACCTATTGTATAATATCCCAACGTGCAATAAATTGTAATGATTTCTTAAATTAAACTTTTCTAGCCGGTTTCTGTCCAATGTTTTTTCAGATTTGTATGTTTTTAACAATATCGCTGCAAAAAAAAACAAAAAAAAACATGCAAAACGGTTTTTGAGTGGTTTAACCTCGCCGTTCTATCTAGCAGCTTAATTTCTAATGTGAGCTGCAAGGCTTTAAACATTACAGAGATCGGGACGACATTCTGCAGCCAATGAGGTTGCGATGGATAGGACTTTCACCTGGACAGTGTGCAAGAGCCCCTCCTACTGGACTGTCAGAGAACAGCAGCAGGGCCCAAATTCCCTTGCGTATCACTGCGTAACGTGTAAACAAAGCAAACGTTTTGGGGGGAGTGAATCAGCTGGGTTAGAGGCATACAGGGGTACAGGGCAGTGTGTGCGTGTGTGTGTGTGGGGGGCTGAGACAGTCAACTCTGATGCTGAATTAAAAAAAAACTGCACTGGGCTGAAAATCAGCAAAAGGGAGAGAGAGAGAGCGAGAGAGAGAGAGAGAGAGAGAGAGATACAGAGAGAGAGAGAGAGGTCTTTCAGAGGAGCCAGGGTCCATTCAGATCAAACTGTCCCTCACTGCAGCAGTGACACTGGGAGCTTAAATGTCAGCGCACCGTCAGCTCCACGGTCCCTAACAAAGACATCATTGTGTCCCTTACAGAGGTGCCCCTTATCAAGGCGAGACAGGGCGGAAGAAAGTTAATGAGATAATGGAAATGGGAGAGCAAAAGAGATTTATTATTTTTACTTGAATAAACCTGGCTATAGAAAGCTTAGGTAAAGGACTTATAATTACGCTAAAATCACAGGGGGGAAAATACTCTAGCAGCAGTTACAGCATTCAGCTGGTGTTTTTGCTGCTCTAAGTTAGAGGGCTGGTGTTGAAGAGAAGCGATTCTGGCAGGTTCCCCAGGTAACGGAAACCGCCAATGCCATGTCTGATTAGCAACAGCTGCAGAGCGTAGTGCTGCGTTTGTGGATCTGAGCACGTAGGTGTATGTGTGTGTGTGTGTGTGTGTTTGTGTGCATGTGTTTGTCCCCACAAACACCAGAGCTGCATTTTCAGTGCTAAATTCACCAGTGCCGCATACGGGCCAGTCAGTCATACACAGGACTGCCCGTTAGCAGTGATAAGGTCTTTCTGTTAGACTCGTCCCAGCTGGCTCATTGTAAACCTGTTTTAATAGTATCTAGTTAGCCCTGCTTTCTGATATAATACATTCACCCTTGCTTGAACTGTCTGGTTTACATTTCCCTATTAACAACATAAAAATAACATGTAAATCTGAATTACTAATCTGGCCATTGTGCTCCTTGTGAGGCTGAAATATGAAGCGATTAGCAAGAACTTCAACAGCCAGTCATCACATATTTAACGGCCATGTAAATACAATTACGAGTAGCGTGCGACTTAATTAATTTATTTGAAGGCAGACAGTATGAAATGCCAAGCAGCCCGTCTGTCCGCACTCTGAGCGCCCCGTCATCTGCCCGTGTCGAATCCAATAAGAAAACCATCTGTCCGTCAGCGATAAAGAGCTCGCGAGAAGCCCCAGCGAGGTCAGACCTTAAGCTATTCCCACACGGTTTGGGGAGAGGGGTCAATATCAGCGGGTCCGCGAGGAAATTAAACGGCAGCTAATCGGGATGCTGTGCGGCGCGCGGATACAGCCGCCGCTCGGAGAGACCCCTCACCTACACTCGGGCTTCTTAAGCAACATATTCAGCGCAAAATAAACAGCCTGATTGCTGTTTTTATTTATGAAATGACTGAGGGCTATTTATCCTCCCCCAGACGGTTATGGTATTATGATAACTTGTGACGCTATATCATCAATTTTAATGTTTAAGTTGCATTTCCAAAGCGAAATAAGCTGGAAAAAGAGCTTAGCCTCGCAACCGAAGACTACTTGGGTGCAGACTGTTTTGTTGGGGGTTTTAATAACCTTTGGCACGAATCTGCCATGACAGTGATAACCAAGCTCCTTTACGAGGTGGTTCTCATTCCAGAGTATTTCAGTTTCCCCGTGAAGCTGCTCTGGGTCTGAGAGTTTGTTATGAGAGTCAGCCAGGGTCCCGAGACTCCCTTTCAAAAAGGGAATAAAACTGCCTCAGACAGGAAGTCAAAGTTCCTCCGGTGTTTGTTGTTTAGTAAATGCTTGGCAGTGTTTCTATGGCGATATCCTGTAAAACTTGCCTCTTCTAAATTTATTTCCAGGAGACGGTGCTTCTCCATCACCGGTATTGGCAGGGGCTCTGTAATCGTTGACTTTAAGAGCTGTTTCTGTTGTATAACCTGAAATGAACAGCTATTTTTCCCCAGAATTTTTATATATATTTTTTTAATATGAATTTCAGCAACCGCTATTTTTCACAGTTTTTATGTGCTGGAACCTGTTTCCCAGTTTCTGTAAGAGACCCTGACAGTCACCATAACTTTAATATTTCCTCATTTTTGCCTTTCGGCCAGACAGAGATGCACCGTGCCGGAGCTGCGGCGCGTGACGGTTTCACCCGGAGTCGCACCCGCGCTGGATGATGCGGGGACCCGCTGTGCGAAAGGCAAAGGCTAATCAGCAAGATTGCCACTGTGAAAAAAGGCCCGTTGTGTCTGTCGAGATTTCCCACAGGGGACAATGACACAGCTTACGGTCTCCAGTTCAGTCCCAGAAGGCACCTGGGGTGGCGACAGTGAGTCCCCTCTGTACAGATGACTGATACAGTACGGACCTCCCCCCCCCCACCATTTCTTGAAAAACATTTATGTATTAGGTTACGTTTTAAAATCTTTGCCCTCCTTCCTATTTTAAAAAGGAATCACTAGCAATTACTTGTCAGATCTAAAGGGTGCCATTTATATATAGGAACATGTGTTCAGACTGCCCAAGATTTGAGTTTACTGCATTAAGGTTCTTCCCATCAGGTTAGACAAATATGCAATGAGATAATTTAAAACTGCTCCCTAATTGGTTACATCCAGTCAGACATCTGAGGCCATTAGTAGAGGACACGAATGAGGACATGACTGATCTCAGTAATGAGGAGTGGTAGGCGGAGTCTGTTAGGAGTGGGCGGGCCCAAAATGAGTGGAAAGGGTCTACAAAGCGCATTAGCAGGAGAGTGGGGGGGATGTGGGGGCGGGGAATCTCGGGATGGACTTAAGACTCGTGCTTTTGCAAACCTTTGCAAGAACAGCGGGGCCTCATATATGTGCATATATGCCATGAGGACAGATCGCTATTCTTCCTGAAATCACATCAACTCCTCAGTCTTCTTTCACAGTGTCTCTGAAAATTGCTGCAGTCTCTCTTTAGGAGGAAGCAGATAGCAGATAAACACGGCACACTCTTAAACTTCACCCCGCCAAATCTCAGCAGAGGGCTTTATCTCTCCCCTTCCGGTCTTTCCCCCCAAACTTCCAAGGTGTTTTTCTATCAGCTGCTTCTCTCCACTCCTTCCATCCTGCATTTTTTTTTTTTTATAATAATGCAGTCCTCGCAGACTCCGCCGCTCAACTTTAAGTAATTTCTCGCTTTGCTGCCTGCAGTCCCTGGCTCTTGGGCCTTAAATCCACTCCAGCTAATACACACAGTCCTGCTGAATTTAATTTTTCTGTCCATTTTCACTGCTTTCCTCATAACATGGTATTGCATTCAAAGCATATATGTGTGTGCGTGCGAGTGTGCGTTCAAGTTATACAGAGGGAAAAGCAAACAGGGATATTTTATTGGGAGACACAAGCTCCTGTTCGTTGCCCTCGGCAGACTGCTAGGAAATGTGTCTGGTTACCGCCAGACTATGGATGACTTGTTCACACCAGTGTTCCAGGCCTGGTGAGGTCATCGATCATGTGATCAAAAAAATCAGCTCACATAGTAAGAGATGCCTGCCTGTCTGCACGCAGCAGACATGACACAATTACTAGCACCCCTAAAAATGTATACATTTATATTGTACTTTTAAAATAAAAACCTGTATTTGCAGAAGCTCTGAAATGGTGATTCACAGCTTCCTGTTCTACTGGGGTATAACTAGAGGTAACACACAGGCCAGTCCCCTTTAAGCATCCCCAAAGATGTGTAAGAGCGGGGTATACAGACATGAAATCAGACAGAAGATTGTTGACTTACATAAATCAGGCAGTCACTATAAGGAACAGCTGCATAGTTGAACATCCCTATTGCCCCTATAATAATAAACAAGTTTCCAACAACGGGAGCTGAATCTTGCCTCCATTTTCCAAATGGAAAATCTGCTGTGAAAATCATAGTTGCAGCAGCTGATTGGATGTCAGTGTTACCAAGTGTGATTAGATGCCACTCCCATGCTAACAAACGATTTAGCAGGTTACCCGGAGAAAATCTCTGCTGGCATAGATCATGGGGGGATTGTTACCCCCCAGTAATCAGAACCGGCTAAATACAACACCCCCCCCCCCCCCCACCCCAGTGCTCAATCCAAAGTTACGCCCTTGCGTCAAACTACAAATATAAGCAATTGGAGTTTGCTAAACGTTACCAGAATTTTGACTGGTTTGATTATACACAAAGGGTGGGATGGGTATTCTGTAAATTAAATCAAGTTTCATGAAGAGTGCACGAAGAACGAAATGCGAGGATTTTCTTTAAATAAATTTACCTCAGTGAAGCGTTATATTTCTCTCATAATGTAAGTGCAATATCAAGCTAATTATCGGGACATGATTTTAATGATTTTAAATAATAATAGCAATAATAAGTTTTTGTCCATTATTTTCACGAAGCCGACACGCGGTGATACTGTAACAGAATAAACCCCAGGCAACTGTCTCTAGTTTCATATGTGTAGATTATATGTGCTGCTTTTTGTAATACGAAAAAACAAGCCGTTAAAGTCGATAGACTTGACCTTTCTGTTCCGCGTATAGTCGTGACATTTTACTTGCAAGAAAAAAAATCATTCAAATGTTTTTTCTCTATTAGTAATGATTGCCATTCGTAATAACATCATCACAATAAAATAGTCATCTGCCATGGATAGAACACAGGCAGGCGTGACAAGTCTCGTTTGCGTGTTACTTTGCTCGCTCCTTTTTTGACGATTTAACAATGCCGAGCTGTCAGTGTTCAATATCTGAATAACGGCTTTATAATGCTTTTGTTACCTACAAGTGGGTTTTTCATTTTTTCCCCAGAACGAAACATGTTTTTTTTTTTAATCGAACAATCGAAATTAAAGGCGGAAATGACGCGCAATACCCTGACTTCGGTACAAAGGCTGATAATTATGCCGAGAGCTCAAATCGCCCAGGGTCCTGATCCTGAGCGAATGACTTGGGATATATGTTGCTATGGCTTAGAGTCCAGCTATGCAAAGACTGCAACAAAACAGACGTTTGTCCTGTGAACAGACACATCCGTTAATGAATTCATCTTCTGATAAATGTTTGCTTTTGGCAAAATGGTTGAGTAATTTTTTTATAAAACATGAAGACCACCAAGAAAATGTCATCTCCATACATTTCGGTACCATTTGCTACAGGCAGGAAGCTGAAGACGATGTTACACAGAAATGGGAGAAAAGAATGGGAATATTATTTTGCTACGGGCTAAACAAAACAGTGGAGATCGCGAGAAACATGTTTTGTAACGAGTTTTAGCAGAGTTGGTCCTATTATAGCAGGGCGTCATGGGTGTGATGATCCATAGGGCAGCTCGAAAACGGAGGGGAAGGTTTATTGTAACAAAAACTAGACAGAACAGAAATCAAAAGGGGGCACAATGGGTCGAAAAAAGAACAAAAGGAGCTACACACGGAGAACAACTAAATACAAAAGGTAGAAGTGAAACAGATACAACAGCAGCACAATGTGACAGACTAAGGAACAGAGTAAGATCAGACACTTAAATTCACAGATAACGAGGGCTACGTGAGGGGCACGTGCAGGCCATAACAAACACTGAGGCTGGAAACAACAACGAGAAGCATGCGAGGGTCATTAACATATACTAAGGGCTCATATGCTAGGGCTTGGACTATCAAGAAGACCCAAACATAGCGACACCTGCTGGCCAGACAGGTAAACATGAGGACAGGTACTGATGCTGACAAGGTCCAAGGATCAGTGTCCAAGAGTGTAGTCTGGGGGAGTGTAGTCCTGTTTAATATTCTTATAAATCTTATAATCTCCTTTAGCATTTATACATTATCTGTCCATTGACCATCTTTGCTTATCCATTGCCAGGTCACACAGAGTGTGAGTCAGTATGCTATATAAACAACTTTAACTGAATATTCATAAGAATATATGGTAACGCGTTACATTAACTGCTTCTTCATAATGCTTTTGCATTCATGAAACATTCAATACATAATGTATTCATTGTATTCATGTTTGTCATTAATATATATTAAAGCTGTTTAGGGGTTATTAGGATGTTAAGGTGTACTTGCATGAACGATGAATCTCGAATCGGTTAAAAATGTAAATGTATGACGATTTAAACCGGCTGATCTGGAAAATGAATCGCTACTTTAGGAGTACTTTACTTAGAAAAACTGGTGCAATATTATACTTGATTTCACGACGTCAGTTCGACGTCAGATATCACTGCGCATTCACGTCGACGTCTACGTTAGTTTTTGGTTTTGACCGCACGCAATCGAGATGCTGAGCGAATTTGAAATTGAAGACTCATCCCTCGATCTTATATCGGCAGTGTGGCAACATATTAGCTTTTCGGTAATCACAAACGAAAACAGCGAGAAAGCACAGACAGGACAAAAACTGCGTGCAAACACTGTGAAACGCTGATAACATACACAAATAGCACAACGAACATGCGTCAGCATGTCCACCGGCACCACAGTGAGCTCAACGCACCACCGCCAGAGCGAAGATTATTAAAAGGGCAAACCACGCTAAAAGGCTGCACATGCAAGCCTTAGTGGTAACGCTTTATATTAAGTGCACCTTCATAATGCATTCATTATGCATTCATAGAACATTCACTGCACCTTCATAATGCATTCATAGAACATTCAGTGCACCTTCATAATGCATTCACAGAACATTCACTGCACCTTCATAATGCATTCACAGAACATTCACTGCACCTTCATAATGCATTCACAGAACATTCAGTGCACCTTCAT
>JAABNX020000090.1:11538310-11552945 GCA_015163995.2 Mormyrus lacerda | reverse complement strand
TATGAATGCATTATGAATGCATTATGAATGCATTATGAAGGTGCACTGAATGTTCTATGAATGCATTATGATGGTACACTTATCGTAAAGCGTTACCAAATATATATATAGATCCACAGTAACCCTCAACAGGAAATGTAGTTTGAAGAAGAAAGGGTGGAAGATTGGGTGAAATCATGTATATCAAGGCAAAGAATCAAGGCACTTTAGTACAATTACCAAATAACAAGAAAACACACCAGTGCTGAAAAAGGATAGATATGTTTGAACCAGCTAGCAATTGTAGCATCTGAAGATCTGACTTAAACAAACCCTCCCAGACAAATTCTACTCAGAATTAGTGTGAATCAGTAATCAGTAATAATATTTAGAACATTTCCACCATGTAGAGAATATTGGACTGTCAGGTGACAGATACACAGGGCTGCCCTGCGTTTCCAGAGCAGCAACGCCACACCCGCTCTGACTGGCAGAGACGCGTCAGGTGTGCGGCTCAGCTTGACGCTCCACAGGAGGAAGTCATTCCAGTTATCGCGGCCGTCGTCGGCGGCGGAGCCGACGCGGAGGCTCAGGGTTTCCGTGGGTAACAGCCGTTAGATGGGTCAGATGAAAGCCCTCCTTACATCAAGCGTGACCGGCGCCGCCGTGTGTCGGGTGCGGGTGCGATAACGGCCAAATCCAGTCTCTGACTGTGACCTTCGCTGGCGCACAAGGAACATCAAGGTGACTTGCATCCAGCGACCCAGCGTCCTAACGCCCCCCCCCTCCCCCCTTGGCTTTTACTGGACCAAGAATAGCACATTTCTTTCAGGATTGGCTCTATTTATCCTGCCCCTGTGCTGCTGGGTGATATTGGTTATTTTGCAATATTTCTTGACCAAGCTCTACCGGTTACTTTGAGATGCTACTGGGAGTCGAATCAGAACCGGCTCTCGCCACATGCGTGACACACTTTCCATGTCAGTTATTTGCCCTGGTTTAGCAGTTAACTCGATAAACGCTACACGGTAGGTGACCCACAGATTCAAAACACATTTTGCAGTCTATATATGTTCGAGTGTGCAGAAAGCCTCTACTGGCGAAGCAGTTTTGGAAAGGGGTGGGCTGTCTTTAAATCTACACTTTGCACAATATATCAAGCGGTTAGACCACCCATCTGTTTTCTGTCTGATTAACGGTAGGAAGATGGGGGGCCAAGAGCCGACAGGGAACATGCCGCATTGGTTACCAGTAACACAGGGCAGACGCTATAGACGATATAGGGACGCGAATTCACCCGAGAGAGCTGGAAACCCTCATGGAACCTGAACATAACAGAACAACTCCATGTACAGACAGAAGAACGTGAACCTCTGAGTCACCATGTGATCCCCCCCAGTAATCAAAACCAGCCAATACAACACCCTGGACCCCCTTTAATGGGTGGAGACCTCAACCCCCCGCCCCCCTCCCCAAAGGCTTAACCCCAAGTTATGTCCTTGCATCCATGTGAATGGAAAAACTGAAGGTAAAGGCGCAAGAGACCAGCCAGCACTAAGATGTTTGAGCTCATTCGTCATGATGATGACACAAGCCTTTGGGACACCGGGAGAACTGGACGGAAGACATGGCACCTGCTAATAACAATAGTTTGAAATTTGCTTATTTAATTTCATTTTATGCGCTAAGGCAATATAATGCATTCACAACAATTACGTTCATTAATTATTCTGTAATGAATTCCGAACGAGTTCTGGGATTTGCACCCTGTTGTGAAATTTCCATGTTTTATGACTGTTCTGTTAATAAGCGCATCGCGCATATTGAAAGTACACACCAGGAGCGGAGTGTTGTATTGTAATCCCTCTGGGAAACTGGAAAAGGAGAAGATGACCACGGCGTCACAGACTACTGTCGACTCTTTAGACCAGGGGGGCCGGAGCCCTGTGTAGCTTAGTTCTTTCCCTGTTCTACCATAAATGATTCAGCTCAAGAGCTGTGTGGTAATTAGCACAAGGAGTTGAATCGGGTGTGTTAAATGAGGGGAATCCCAAAAATGTGCAGGGCTCCGGCCCCCCAGGACTGGGGTTTGACACCCCTGCTTTAGACGATGAATGTGACGCGAGGACAAACTCTGAGTAATTCGCCGTTTTGTTTGGGTTCCTGCGAGCTGGATGGCAGTCACCTGTGCAAAACGTGGCAGACAGTCGCGGCAGCACTATCTGGAACCAAGGTGTTGTTTGGGAGCCGCTCTTCATGCGTCACCAGAAGATCTGTAGAACATTTGAGAACCTCTTTGTTCATGCTGGACTGAGATAATGCCTGTGTAGTTTTTGTGCAATACTTTTTCAAATTGAGATATAGGGTCCATAGCCCCCCAGTGTAAGGGAGGGCCCTCTTTTCTTGCTGTTAAAATATAAAGACTAAATGCAAACACGTAATTTCCATACTGTCACTTTATTGTAGAGAGACAGTATGCATGCTGGTTTCTGTGCTTTTATGCATGTCATGTTTATTTATCTATTTTTTCCACCCCCTTGCCCCCAAAATGCTGATGTATATTTGCACTGAAGGGCTGAGAACCAGCCTTGACCCTCACAGTGTTGCCTCAGCTGACACCTACCGTAGAACATCACCAGCTTATGTAAAAGCGGCCCGACCAAAAACACACCATGTTTCCCTGCAGTTTGTGGTTCACATCACCTACACACTTTTCTGACTTGCTTCAGGTTACCGTGCCCCCTGTGCTGATCCTGGAACGCCGAAGTTTATATATTTGCTATTCCCTGGTGACTTTCCTTGCTTTTTTCCATACCTGTGTGAAATCACCTGTTTGTGATTTTTCGCCTTATTTTCCGGGCTGGTGCCGCTGTTTAAATGCTTTGTAGGAACCACGAGAGTGTCCTTCATAATAAAATAATAGGTTTTAATTTATTTAATCCAAACAATGCTTTATTATACAGGGAAGCATTTTATAGCCCATGGTAAACATATACAAATATTTTTGAAAAAGCAGAACAATTCAATGTACATTATGACACAAATTCCAACATATTTCATATTTACATTTCTGTTGGTTATATACATACATCCATCATACATACATACCACTTATTATGAAATTGTGAATTCTGAAATGAGTAAAATATGAGTAAATGTTATGCAGTATATAACGATTTACACATACTAAAAATGTTTTCAGATATATTTACATTCTGCGTAGTTATTTTATTATGATTTTTTTTGCGAATAACCCGCTCCCCATATAGATTTAACTAGTTTGAAGAGGCACATCCAGATCAGAATGGACCCCGTGACATCAGCGGACCCTATTGGGGACAGTGGCGAACACGCCAGACCAGGGACTGGGTCAGCACGCGGTTCCCATTTTGAAAGTGTTCCCGTTCTGCGATGCTGTTTGTTCTGCGGCCCAACTCACAGCGTCACATATTTAGCCATGAGGAACATCTGCCACCCGTACATTTTAAAAAGTAATGATGCTGCTCCTTCAGTCATTACGGTAGCGAAAGCTTTAACGTCTAATAACGCTTAATATGTTAGTACGTCAGATCCTCTGAAAAACACACATCCGTGTACATCTCTCTCTCTCAGTGATCTTTGATAGTGTTAGAAGACTTTTTTTTAATTTCCCAATGTTGTTTTTTTTCCCCTAGGACAATAACATTTTGAAAAACACAGAATTAAGTTAATTTGATTGGTTGGGGAAAAAGCCTTGTCTGAAATTGTGATTGTACCCCAAGTTAAGTATTTGTGTAAGACGAATACATTGCGGTGATTTTCTTTCGATTGCGTTTCTCCATCCCCCCGACTCTCAACAGCCTTTCCATTATATTCCGTGTTAGTAACACGAAACACGTCCATCACATTTCTCACGTTTGAATGCTTTGCTGCTCCGTTTCATTTAAAATGCGGTCGCTCGTTTTTGCAGTTTCACAGCAACCTTGGGGGGAAAATGTGGATGCATGAAGAAAAGGAGCGTGTATAGAGACCAACGCACTTCTTAAATCTGCGTCGCGATTTGACAAGAGATTTATTGCCATATATTAACACAGAAAAACTATTAATGATCTTGTTATGGTCAGCGGATGAGTCCCATTAATTTTTCATCCGGGAAGTAAATTGGTAGTGAAATATTCAAAACCCGCATTACCTATGCCCGCAGGCCATAATTTAATGTCTTATTAACGCTGCACACATTTCTCTTAATACTCGGTGATTAATTGATAAAATGCAGGAGCTGTGCGTCTGCAAAGCGTACAATAGGCCGCGCTGTTAATCAGCTGAATCGTTCTTTTGACGATTGTTTTACTCAGCGATCTGACAAACTTCTGCTACTTTTCACCCCACGGAGCCCAACAGCGATGTTTTTTCCTGCTCACGGAGAACAATTTGTGTTTTCGTGAATATATTTTTTTTTATGTGATGTGTGAATCATCATTGTTGTTGCATGAAACTACGGAAGCTTGACATTTCAAACAATATGCCCTTAATTACAACATTTAGAAATTAGTTTAACGCTTCAGTGTTCCTTACCCCCATGTCCCGTTACATGCAGGAAAAGGTCAGAGCAAAAACTCAAATGTCTGATAAACTGCTTTCTCTCCGTCTCAGCAGTGTACGTTAATTACCTTCTTTTCCTTGCTTTTTATCAAGGATTTTCTGACCATACCTGATGCGCGATAATGACCTGAAGGTGACACCGGCTTCCATTAAGTCACTGTGTTAATCGCTTTAATTGTGTGAAATGTGATACTGGTAGACGTCCTCGACTGATTTATTTTTGCCTCGTCCCAAACCTCTCTAATTAGCTCGGGGGTGAACGTTCCGCTGTTTATAATTTCTCCGCCACCAATGGGACATCTTCCATAATTATTTTCATTACGACTAATTTTCGGCTGATAATCTGTCTCCGTTTCGAACTTAATGCCTCATTTAGACAGCAGCACCGCCTCCATTCACGTGCGCGTTAGCTAACTGTAACGTCTCGCGATAAGATGGTGAATTCAGGGCCGTGCAGAATGATCAGAAAGAGGCTTCTGCGTTTATCACTCTTATTTGCTCTTTTTTTCTTAACGGTCCGGTGCAAGCACGTTCTTCCTTTGCCCACGTGGGTTTACTTCCGGTACTTTGATCCTCCCAAGGTCCAAAAACATGTTATTTAGGCAAACTGGTGCTCTCGCATTGGCCAGAGTGTGAATATGTGCGTGTGCATTAAATTGTCCCCCTAAATTGTGTTTTGCACTTGCTGGGATAGGCTCCAAACACCTCAATCCCATAGCCTACCGTACTGCATAAGAACACAAGAACGTGTTTTTTTTTCCCCCACATGCCATCAGACTCATTAGCACGCTGCCTGTCCTCCCATTCCCAACCACACACACCTGAACTGTGAATGTGACTTTACCTTACGTGCACTTGTGCACTTTACACATCACAATGCATAAAACACATCCACACCAAACTGCATTTACAAACCGCCAATTACTGTACTATCTTCTGTCAGAATATTCATATTTATACTGAAGCTACCGCTATTCGGTTGCAGAACAACGCAAGCGTAACTACATTCCAGTATCGCAATTGCAGTTTTTCTACTTGTCTGCCACTGTAATATTTGCACATTCCGAATACCACCTATAACTAAACTGCACATTCTTTACTTAATATAAGGGCTCATATTTACGTGTTTATTCTGTGTTTTATTTTATCCTCTGTAAGAACGTCGTCTCGTCTCACTCTATACACGTATATTGCCGAGATGACAATAAAGTTCACTTTGACTTTGAGGAACAAACTATTATAGGTCAGAGGAATTAATTAATATACCCGGCTGGTTCTGAAAATATCAACATTCCGCAAAAATGCAGAAAACCATCTTAAGGTTTTCTTAAGGCCCCTGTTACGATCACGGCCGCTTCCAGGAGGGGAATTAAAGTAACCAGCCCAGGAATAGATGCTAACCGTGCAGCAGACATTCCCTCCAACCCACCAGTCGGTTTAAACTTTCCACTTCTGACTCGGTGGGGGGAATTAATGCGACGAAACGCTCCCCTCGAGACTCCTGGGGTCTAGAATTTCCGGAGCTGTCCCAGTTTGTGTTGAGCTCAAGTGCTGTTAGCGCCCGGAGGGGGGGTGGTTTGTTGGGTATCAACAATACAATTGCTGGCGAGGAAGAACGCTGTAAAAAATGACACTTTGGGAACTGGTGCTGCTCCCCTTGGCATGATGGGAATGTTTTTTTTCTCGCTTCATATGATGCCAGCAGCCTTTTGAAGGCAATTATCCCATAACTGGCAGAGCAGCATATCACCGTCATACCCCTTAGCAAAGCCCCTAACCCCCATCGCCATGGGGACGCTGGCTGACCGCGCTCTCTCATTCACATGAGTGTGTCGCTTTGGACAAAATAAACTGCTAAATTAATGGATGTAATGCAATTGTAAATAAGACTGGACATGTGCCTGCATCGTGGTCTCCTGTGTCTCCGGAAGACATCTGACTTGCAGCTTTCATACCGATCTGAAATAACATCGCATTTCTCCTCCGGTTGCCGAGGGCAGCAGGCAGAACCCTCTCGCCTCAGGTATCTCAAAACATCACATCTTAGTGGATTCTGGGTCTTCTGAACACCACTGCGCAATGTGATCAATTCATTTAACAGTAATTCTGATTATCAGGTAATCGAATGGATTTCATAAATTCTTTCTCCATTTCAAAAAAAGCAGATCTTTTGTTTCCAGGTTATCATCCCATATGGTGTTTTTGCGCCTGAACCTTCAACCTCATCATATGAATTTTCACTCTATACAGTTTTTTTTTTTTTGGTGTGTGATGGTTTTTCATTAGTGCGGATCTGGGTTTGTTGTTTCCAGGGCCCCTCAGCCCCCCAGCAGTCCTTGTAAAGTGTGCTGCACCCACATCAAGCTTTTCATGCTTTGTTGTGAAGAAACTGGTTAGCTAAACTTCTGTTCAAGACTTCCCCTCTTTGATTTTCATTCCGTAGCGCTGTAGTGATAGGATCGCTTCAAGGTTGCATAAAATGTTAACAGGTACAGTATAGCTCATAATAGCTAGTGAGCTGGTTAGCAAAATAAGCTCCTTCAGCGTCTGTTAAACAAGGAATGTGTTTATTTAACATTTCATATAGTAACTGTTTGGGGCCACCAGGGGGCCCCAAACCTTGGGGGCCCTGCACAAATGTACAGTTTGAATGGTGGTAAACTCCACCACTGCCTATCCGCAAGGAGAGAAAAGCCTAAATCTGTAAAGGTGACACTGTTTCATCTTCATATGTTACTATTAGTTACGAAGCCGGGCGATATTTCATGTCTTACAGCATTCCTTCTGCCAAATTCCCGTTTTTCCGCGTGATCATGAAATATTCTTTCTTTGATTCAGTTTGCAATTACAATCTGCATGGCGTCCTGAGCAGAGGTGAGAGGAAATCAGTTCATAAAATTTGCAAAATGGTTGTCAAGCAACTGTCTTTTTTAACGCTGAATTTCTGTCTAAATTGCTTTCAATAACATAAGCTGTCTTGCCAAAAGGAGAATCCAGCAGAGTAGGCCTATTATATATGTCCATCCATCCATTATCTATAACCGCTTTATCCAATTGGGTCGCGAGGAAGCTGGAGCCAATCCCAGCATCTTTATATTATATATAAAATTATCAAAATGCATACTGGCCTTAAAGGACTGCTCTGACCTTTTCCCCCGACATTTGATGAATTAATGCATTTTCAAATCCATAAGATGTAGGAGTTGCTGCCTAAGAATTCAGGTGCAAAAAAGTCAAACCTGAGTGTGCAACTGCACGAACTGCCGGGCAGTAAATCCTGCAAGGAATAAAATCTGCAGGGTCAGTTGGACAAGAAACGGAATTAATCGTACAAACGGTAACCACAGACCATTAAACACAGAGCTCCAATAAGCTGGAAAGCCTCTGCGAGAGTCGTGCGGAGTCTCCTCCCTTAGGACACAGCTAGAGATTTTAAATTACCCTGTGCGCTCCGCTAAACTGCTTACTTTCAGTTTTGCACCAGTCCAGTCAGGGCATTCGGACTCAAAGGTTTCGATCGTCACGTCACTTTGGACAGCGGAGGTGTTTGTGCAGTCAGTCCGAGAGCAAGGTCACCGGTCAGGGGACTTCAGGGAAACGCGACACCAGTGAAACGACTATGGAAGGATCTACCTCTAACACAGGTATTTGTGTCTTTCGCTCCCAGCATTGTAGCTTTCAGCCCTAGGAACACTTTTATTAAACAACTTAAGACACAGCCTGAGCCATAAAATATAGCTACTACACTTGGGTCCCGCATTATTAGGCAGACGTAGCCAGTCCCAGGTCGTACTAGGTAACTGCACCTGAATGTACAATTAAATAAATAACTAATTTATAACCATAAAATAGCAGCACAGTAGCAAGACTGTAATTAAAACGATAAATAACAATAAATAACAATAAAGGGGGCTGGGGTTTGTACCCTACTCCCACGGGCACTGGTCACTTTATTGTTATTTATTATTTAATTGCACTCTTGTTTCCCTGCTGCTATATTTATGGATTACGGTTACTTAATTGCACAGTGTTCATTCATTTTTCTGCTCCCCAGAGTGGTCACTTGTATTTAAGGTATCCAATGTGTGTATCAGGATCTGCAGCAGGTAGGCTGTCTTTCACTTGCATTATGGGCTGTCTTTGTAGTGTTCAGTCTTGTTTTATGCACTTGTAACCCCTTTTTTGTCTGTGTCGCCCTGTGGGTCTGGGGGAACGACATTTTGCACCGGTATAGACGGCCTGACAATACAGCCCCACTTGACTTGGAGGAGCAGCTGTCTACCTCCAGAACCACTCAAAGGCGTAGACGAGTTGTACGTTCAGACAAACCCCACACCACACCACGCCCCTGCTGCGCTGAGCTGTAATTTTTGTACTTTCAGGCCTTCCCATTTGCTTTAACAAGCATGGCCATTCTCATCTCACCCCTCTCATTAACAAACCGTTTTCACCCACAGAACTGCCTCTGACAAAGTGCTTTTTTTTTCGTCTACCGCACCATTCTCTGTAGCGTGTGAAAATCCCAGGAGGAATGGATGTTTCTGAGATGCAGGATCCACCCCCGTCTGGCACCAACAATCATAGTCCACTCACAATCGCTTAGATCAGGTGTCTAGAACATTGTAATTGCTTATCTGCAGTAACTGAACCCCCTGACCCTGTCTGTGTCCTGTATATATTCAGTTGAAGCCACATGATTCTTAGATTGCAGGAACAGGTGTGTGCACCTAATAACGTGACCACTGAGTGTTTATATTAACGATAACAATACTGGGGGACAATGTCAGTTCCTCTCCTCTGTTTCTATTTTTGCCCAGCTGCCCCTTAAATGCCCCATTTACACGATTAGCACTATTTTAATGGTAACACTTTACTTGAGGGGGCACATTGTAGTAGTGCACTCTTACTTAATGTATTAATTAACCAGTAACTAAGCGTTAGTTACATACTAATCCCATGTCTGTTCATCATTAATAAATCATGACGATTCATGTATTTCATGCAGTTACTATATTTACTCATGATTTGTACTTGAGTAGTAACTGAGTTACTAAGTTACTTGTGCCCCCTCAAGTAAAGTGCTACCATTTTAATTCAGAGCAGCTATACAAAGCTGGACTTTTTTCCTCTTAAGCCTGTTTTTGTCAAGTTATGGTGCCCTATTTGGGGGTGTTTGGGTGACGTTCGTTAACAAGACCAGGAATTACCGCGGTGCCAATAGTTTGCGGGGTGGCATATGGCTGGGGTACTGTGTGTCTCGGTGTGTCAGGACCCTTTTGCTGTGACCGAAAGGTTGCCAGTTGAAATCCCAGTGTAGACGGAGGGGATTTTCACCAGTGAGCAATGCACTTAAGCTCACAGTTACTCCGAGGGCTGTCTAACCCTGCTTTTTCAATTGTACTGCTTTGGATGAAAAGCATCATCCATCCATTATCTGCCGCTTGTCTGGGGTTCGGGTCGTGGGGGTAGCAGCTTCAGGAGAGATACCCAGACCTCTTTCTCCCCAGCTACCTCTACCAGCTCCTCGGGGAGGATGCCGAGGTGTGCCCAGGCCAGCCGAGAGATATTTCATGGCCTCACCGAACTCCCAGGAACTCCCACACCCAGGTTTTTGCTTCTGCGACCGCCCGAGCCGCGTTCCACCTGGCCTGCCGGTAGCCATCAGCTGCCTCCAGAGACCCCCGGGCTAATAATTCCCGGTAAGCCTCCTTCTTCAGCTTGACAGCCCCCCTCACCTCTGGTGTCCACCATCGGGTACGAGAGTTACCGCCACGACTGGCACCAACCACCCTGCAGCCACAGCTCCTTGTGTCCGCTTCCACAATGTAGGTCCGGAACAGTGTCCATTCAGACTCAATGTCCCCAACCTCCTTCGGTATGCAGTTGGAATAATGCCGAAAGTGCGAGTTAAAGCTCCGGCGAACAGGAGCCTCTACCAGACGCTCCCAGCAGACCCTCACTATGTGCTTGGGCCTACCAGGTCTGACCGGCTTCCTCCTCTGCCACCTGAGCCAACTCACCACCAGGTGGTGATCAGTTGACAGCTCTGCCCCTCTCTTTACCCGAGTGTCCAAGACAGAAGGCCACAGATCAGATAATACGATTATGAAATCGATCATCGATCTGTACCCCTGGGCATGTTCGTACCACGTCCACTTATGGACACCCTTATGCTTGAACATGGTGCTCATTATGGACAAACCATGCATTGCACAGAACTCCAATAACACAACACCACTCGGGTTCAGATCAGTGAGGCCGTCCCTACTAATCACCCACCTCCAGGTCACACTGTCATTGTCCACGTGAGCGTTTAAGTCCCCCAGCAAAACAATGGAATCTCCTCGTGGCACGCCAACCAGCATACCACTAAGGGAATCCAAGAAGGCCGGGTACTCTGAACTGACATTCGGCGCATAAGCACAGATGACAGTCAAAGACCTATCCCCGACCCGAAGACAGCCCTCTCGTTCACCGGGGTAAACTCCGTTGTTAATACACCGAGCTGTGGGGCCACCAGTAGCCCTACCCCAGCCCGGCGTCGCTCATCCGCTGCAACTCCAGAAGAAAGGAACGTCCAGCCCCACTCCAGGAGATTGGTTCCAGAACCCAAGCTATGCATTGAGATGAGCTCGACTATATCTAGTCGATATCTCTCAACCTCACGCACAAGCTCAGGCTCCTTCCCCACCAGAGAGGCGACATTCCATGTCCCGAAAGCCAGTTTTGTCAGCCGGGGATCAGACCGCTAGGGCCTCCCTTGGCCGCCACCCGATCCAAAAGCGCTGAACCCCTAACATTCCTCTTGTGGGTGGTGGGCCCACCTAGGGACAGTCCCACGTGCCCCTCTCGGACAGTGCCCAGCCGGGCCCCACGGGCCAAAGCCCAGCCACCAGGTGCTCGCCAAAGGGCCCCTTCCCCAGGCCTGGCTCCAGGGTGGGGCCTCGGTGACCCTAGTCCGGGCGAGGGAAATGTGACTTTGCTGTTAATACTTGTCATAGGGTTCTTTTGGATTGCTCTTTGTCTGGTCCCTCCCCTGGGACCTTTTTGCCTTGGGAGACCCTACCAGGGGCTATTGCCCCCAGGGTCACTGAGGCACACAAACCCCTCCACCATAAGGTGGCAACCCAAGGAGGGGAGATGAAAAGCATTTGCCATGTAAATGTACAGGTGACCATCGTAGATCCAGATTTCCTGTGGGGGAGCAAGAGTGGACATTTGGGAATAGAGGTTAGAGTGAGGAGGGCACAGGTGAAGCCCCGGCTGCTGAGCGTGAGCAGGTCTGCGTGCTGTATAGAGTTCTGCCCCCTGAGGCAACAGCTCTCTGAGGATTCCCAGTCCTGGCTGGCTGAGGCACAGAGTGTGGGATGAAACACACATTCCTGATAATCTGTGTCAGTGTTTTTAAGGACACTAGAACATAGACATATGGTATAAAATTAGTGCAGGATAATAACTGCGTTTTCATTTGTGTCACTTACTACTTTTTTCATATCTGTGACCTCAGCATCTATGTTCAAAAATAGTTAAGCCCATTCGGCTGTTGTAAGTTCTTGTCCAGGGTTTGAAATTTATACTGTGCCTCTAATCAGAAGCTTGTTGGTTCAAAACCGAGGTTCCGCAGAGTGATGTCCCTGCTGGACCCATAAGCAGGTTCCCGAACCCCTGATTGTACCGGCGATTTTCTGATCCTGCTCTCCAAAAAATAAATGCATGTTGCTTTGGATAAAGGCATCAGGTAAAAAAATATATAAATGATGCATTGTGGTTTATCTGTCTGGGCCACCTGAGAGAAAATCTGTGTCACGTGCAGGAGTCCGTGAGGGACAAAAAGAACCAGCATCAAAAGGGTGTCTATTGTGAAGACCGTGGCCCACATGAGCCATAAAAATGACAGAAAGGTCAATGGACAACAGACCAAGAAGTACTTTGATAATCTCCCTAATAGTTTCCGTGGAGGACAAACTATTTGATTATCGCAATTCATTGTGCCTGTTAATTACGAGTGTGTGGCAGTTCCAGGCTAATTTATATTTTCGTCTTGTCTGACATTTGGAAGCTTGCGGTAATTTTCAGCACTATTAAGTGTTTGAAATTCTGCAGGCAATCTCTTAAGGTCTCACTGCATCAATCAGAACTCATTTAACCGAGTGCAGAAATTAGAGGCATTAGGCTGTTGATGAGTCACATCTGAAACAAGAAGGTACAATAGAATATGTAAATGTTTTAGACAAAATATCCGTTTTATATTTTCTATTCCCCCCCCCCACCTCCACAAACATATACCTCTCATAATTCCTCCTAAGTCTGTTCAAGGCTACCAGGTCTTCGAAAATCCATATGAACCAATCTGTGTGGCTATGAGACTTAAAGATTAACATCATCCAGATTTAATTTCATTCTGTCATTTAACAGTGTATCTCGTGATAGGCTTTCAGGCTTTAACTCTGCATGTGTCATATACAGAAATTTGAATGACATAGAAAATTATCATGGCCTGGTGAAGTGTTCTGCCTTTTCGGGGGGTGGTGCTGGTGTTTGTGGTTCACAGGGTTAAGGAACTGTGGCTGTGATCGGGAGGCTGCTGGTTTAAATCCCAGGGGCGGCCGAGTGATGTCACCCTAGTGGCCTTAAGCAAGACCCTTCACCCCGACTGCTCCTGCGACTGTCCGATTCTGCCCTCTCGAATGTCACTGTCTAAAAGCATCTGCTAAATAAATAAAATGTTAACGGAGCCGAATGTTCGTCTGTAAACAGGCAGAAGGGCAGTCAGGTGCCTGAACACCACATCAGCACATAGCTGTAGGTGAGCGGGACTCGGAGGTCACATGCGGGCTTTTAGCTCTGAGGCACCTTCCAAGCCGGTGAGGAAAACAGACCCAACCAAGCGAGATCCGGCTATTTCACGCAGGTCGTATAACAACGTCAATCTGTGAGGACTTCTCACTCTTACAAAACTGCAACACTGATAACAATCAGCGGCATAAGCTTCCATTCTGCGTGGCCTCTTCCCCGACAAGATGGAATTTGATGCCAGTAGCATCTTGACCTCTGAATTACATGTGGAACAGACCGTAAAACCTGATTCGGCCCTTCAACTGCGAGCTTAGATACTTACCTCCTTCTGACTCAACAGAGGCCGGAGAAACATTACAATAGTGATTGGAGGCCGCTCCACCGTGTTCCCGAGACCAAACAGCACATTTACACTATGACACAGTCACACGTCCGCAGTGGCATGTTGTCAGACAGGGAGACACATTGCCCTGGTTATTTCGACTCAAGGTTGATTGATGTTAGTGTGGTTGAAGTAATAAGGTTTTCCCATTTATTGCAAGTTCTATCCATGCTTTCCCAGGGCTGACCCCACAATATAAAGCCGACAATATTTCCTCTCTGAAGATCTTGCCGACATAAGTGTGTTTGCTCAGTAACTTCTGTAGATGCTGATAAATCTGGAGCAATGAAGAATGCTGTACTTTTTAGAGCTCAATGGTACATTCATAAATGAAAAGGTCTCAAAAAAAAAATTGCCCCATTACTGGTACCTTCCGCTATCCAGCTACCATAGCCCTGAACTCCAAATCCATACCGGCAACATTCTGGAATGTCTGCAACCTTCTTCTGACACGCTGAACTACTGGCTTCCAGTGAAGACGTATGTGGGCTGTTGTGACATCTATCCATCTTCTGACTATTTATCCTGGACAGGGTCTCGGAGGGAAGATCTTGGTGCTAATCCCAGGCAACATGTGGCAAATGGCAGTGGATGTCAGTTGAGCACGGCAGTGTGATGTTGCCTTTTTTAATTAGATCATGTATGCGCACAAGGAGGTAATGTACTGGACCACATGGTCTTAAGCAAGGCTAGCAGTGATATAGACACTGTCAGTGGTGTGTTGTTGAGCTGACAGAAGCCCTGGATTGGGGCTGAAGCAGCGCTTTACTGCGATTCCTCTGTGTCTGGTAGCCACCTCATTGGACAACTGCAGTATGCTTCATTGCAGTGTGTCCCACCTGGGGAATGCCGTGAATGACAGCATGCAGCAGTATCACTCTAACACACCACTGCTAT
>JAABNX020000090.1:11505544-11527391 GCA_015163995.2 Mormyrus lacerda | reverse complement strand
AGTAATTATTAAACTAACTACCTGGGAGAACTGAAAACAAGGCCTGGATTTGGAATTGAGGTCCAGATTTGAAGAACTCTGCTTTATACCAATAAGAAGATCATTTAAACATTATATCTTAGGCCGACTAAGTTTTTTCCTCATTACTGTACAGTATATACTCACATATGCGGTATATACTCTCATATGCGGTATATACTCACATATGCGGTATATACTCACATATGCGGTATATACTCATCGCTCTCCTCTTCTGTATCCCATGCAGGTATGAACGCAGCCGTCCGCGCTGTCGTCCGCATGGGAATCTACGTAGGAGCCAAAGTGTACTTCATCCACGAGGTAAGAGCAGGACACTGCCACGCTGGCGTACCAGGAAGATGAACAAGACAAGACCGACTGAGCTGCTCTCATGCAGGCTGTGAGCCTGTGGAGGTCTGCTGACCCCTGCTGGGACGTCGGGGTGTCGCCAGTCTTATATATATATATATATATATATACCAGGAGGAGGTGTCTTGGGCCAAAGCTGGTCTATAATAAGTCACTTAATTTACCCTGAGGTTTCTTTAGAAGTTCTTCACAAGTCGAGAAGATCTTATTTTACTGTGTCCTGGGGCAGTAGACTATTTATAGCATGGTAGCTATGCTAACACAAAGCGTGCGAGGTAATTATTATTTTCCACCCTGGAGCGGACATTTCGTGTCTGGCAGAAGCAAGTCTTAGCGAGACTCTCTCCTCCTAGAGGCCGAAACATGGCAGCAGCTGGCACTTCACGCTGCAAAGGTGGCATTGAGGAAGTGAACTCAGCTTCTCTCAGGCGTGTCCTGGTCGTTGCTGTTTGCCGTCACGCCTCGATTTCCAGTGAGCCTCTGGGTCTCGTGTAGCGCTCGACTCAGGTCCAGTCGGATTGTTATTCCACGTCGTTAGCCCACATAAAAGCGATAAGAGAGGAGGCGTGTTCTGTGTTGCCGCGAGTGAGTATCGGCTGTCTGTGCTCCCCCTACAGGGCTATCAGGGTATGGTGGACGGGGGGGATAACATCAGGGAGGCCTCGTGGGAGAGCGTCTCCAGCATGCTGCAAGTGGTGAGTGGGCCTCGTGAGCCGGTGGTCGTGTAGGGAAGCCGGAGGGGGCGGGACAGGACGTGACAAGGAATTGTGATTCGCGCAGTGTCTGTTACCAGGCAACTGCTCAGGGGGTGGGGCTGTTCTTGGGCCCTCTGGACGCTCAAATATGCACCATTTGCAGTCAATAAACATGCATGCCTGCACGTGTCAATGCAGGCTGTATACTTAGACGACTGAGCTCCGGTGTGTACCCGCCCCCCCCGCCCCCGACATGACTACCGCTTCCTGTAGGGCGGCACGGTGATTGGCAGCGCCCGCTGTAAGGAGTTCCGCACGCACGAGGGCCGCCTGAAGGCCGCCCACAACCTGGTGCAGCATGGCATCACCAACCTGTGTGTCATCGGCGGCGACGGGAGCCTCACGGGCGCCAACCTCTTTCGGGAGGAGTGGAGCGGCCTTCTGGAGGAGCTGCTGCAGCAGGGTATGGCCCCGGGGAATTCTGGGAAATGAATCGTTGTCAACTTCGGGCCGGTGGGATCATTTTTTGCAAGCCAGGCTGCATAAATGGATAAAATGTCAGGTAGCGGCTGGATTACAGCATCTGATTAGCGACAAGTAGCAGCCAGCATGGTAATAATATCCCCATTGATTACAATATACCTGTCATGTTTCTATCTCCCGGTGTTGGATCTCTTCTCCCAGAATGATGCTTTTACCCACTATCCCCTGGTTCTGATCCATTTTTGTAGACTCTCTGTCACCTGGGATTTGCATCTTGCAGGGAAAAATAATCAATATCAACAACAATTCAAATTAGTGATCAATAATGGGGTTCAGCTAGAGGTCCGGTTTGTGTTTACGTAACCATAGTGATGCCCCGCATTCCGGAATGGGCAGATTGCGCTCACACGTCAGACTTGCCCTCTGCAGGCCTGATCGACGCGGACGCGGTGCAGAAGTACTCGGCCCTGCATATCGTCGGCATGGTGGGCTCCATCGACAACGACTTCTGTGGCACCGACATGACCATCGGAACGGACTCGGCCCTGCACCGGATCATCGAGGTGGTGGACGCCATCATGACCACAGCTCAGAGGTAACCTTCATGGCTGCCCGCGCTTGTTGCCCAAGCCGTGGTTCTGGGGCTTTGTTGACACTCTTTCTCTCACGTCTCCGCAGCCACCAGAGGACGTTTGTGCTGGAGGTGATGGGACGACATTGCGGGTATGGAGACCTGTTTGGTCTGTGTGACGTGTGCATAGCTTTGAAGGTCTGAGTCTCTGTGAGTCTCTGCATCTCTGAGTCTCTGTGTTAGTCTGAATCTCTGTCAGTCACTGCGAGTCTCTCTGCGAGTCTCTCTGTCAGTCACTGTGAGTCTCTTGCGAGTCTCTCTGTCAGTCACTGTGAATCTCTCTGTCAGTCACTGTGGAGTCTCAGAGTTTCTATGCAAGACTCTGTTTTTCTGTTTCTGCTGAGTCTCTAGATTTCTGTGTTTTCTCTGTGAGTCTCTGTGTTTCTTCTGTGACTTTCTGTGAGTCTCTGTGTTTCTTTTGTGTTTCCTCTGTGAGTCTCTGTGTTTCTTTTGTGTTTCCTCTGTGCGTCTCTGTCGTTCTTCTGTGTTTCCTCTGTGAGTCTTTGTGTTTCCTCTGTAACTTTCTGTGAGTCTCTGTCGTTCTTCTGTGTTTCCTCTGTGAGTCTCTGTGTTTCCTGTGCCCCCTGCAGCTACCTGGCCCTGGTGAGCGCCCTGGCCTGCGGGGCTGACTGGGTCTTCATCCCTGAGATGCCCCCTGAGGACGGCTGGGAGGAGCAGATGTGCCATAAACTTTCTGAGGTGCAGGGGGAATGACCTTTAACCTCTGATCTCCACCCACACAGCATTCTAAATCAAGGAGGCGCAGCACCCAGATTTCAAGCTCCGCCCACACACATATTAGTCTATTATTCTATTAAGATTGTGATAGTCTAAAAGGAATTACCAGTACTGCAAAAATCAAATGAAATATATGCTATTATAGCAGACATGATGCGTGATGTTTCACACAAGTTAGATGCATTTATATTAGAACATGATTTGAATAGATTAGTTCTATTTAATGTACAGTATTTGAATGAACTTGGTTTGCTGACATGTCTATACTCCTTTTTTCAACAGAGTCTGTTGTGTTGTGTCTGTTTTTTCATTACAGTATAGCTAGTTATGCAGGTATACTTTTCACTGATGGGTTATAATGTGCAGGTTCTGTTTGTTAATGATCTGCAGTAGCACGCGTGGATCAGAGGCAGACATAGCCGCTCCTTAGCGTCCTGGCCTGATCTGAGATCAGCGATGCGCTGCCACATGGGGTCCCGCAGGGGGGGGGCCGAGGGACGCCGGCGCTTATGCCCGCAGTGTCTCCCCTGTGCAGTGCCGCTCGCGGGGATCCAGGCTGAACATTATTCTGGTGGCCGAGGGGGCGATTGACAGGCACGGCAAACCCATAACCTCTAACGAAGTCAAGGACGTGAGTAACGGAGAGTGTAGGGAGGTGAAGCAGACAGGCAGGCAGATGCGGGCCCTCACAAACTCCAGTGGGGGGAGGGGGGGGGGGCAGGCAGGCAGATGAGGGCCCTCACAAACAGGCCCCCACTTTTGGAAGCCCATGCAAAGTGGTCACACGTGTCTCATCTCCCGCCCTCTGTAGAACCGCGCGGGAAAGAAAAGGCTGAATATCATTATTGTAGCAGAGGGGGCCATTGATTCTTACAACAAGCCCATTACCACTGATCATATTAAGAATGTAAGTACGAGGTGGAAAAGCGGCGGCACTCCTGCAACGATCCCTGACCTCTAACCTCTGACCTCTGTCCACTTTTCTGTGTGCAGCCCTGCATCTCTCTATCACTCCATAGACCCGCCGGTCCTCCTATCCGGTACCGTTGATACATTTCAGCAGTGTGCTCTAATATGTCCCCGTTCGCCCATTCCACTCCTGAGAGGGAAAATGGCCAAAACTAAACCCTTCTGTTAGCTTGCTGGCAGGTTTCCTGCTCTGATGGGTTTATCGGATTCTAGCCTGAAAGCCCTGTAGCACCATTATGTCAGAACTGGTTTGCAGTGGACGGCAGCACTAACATGGAGCCCCACTGAAAAGACCAGGAAAGGCCGCCTACTTCAGCACCTTGGATGATCTCGTTGTGGTCCCGCAGGAGTTTGGCTATTGGCTATTCCAGTACTGTGTCCCGCCCCTTCCCTGCCTTTTCTCATCCTGATTGGCCGACGTGCTCTCACGTGACTGCTTTGCATGCGCTTTCCTGTGTGCTTCACCTTGTCCTCTAAATGCATGTCTCTCCTCTCTCTGGTTATACTTGCTGAAACCTCTTTTAGTGGACAAATACCTATATGTTGAATGTGTAAAAGCAGAGTAACATTATTACATACAATAATGCAGTTTTACATCATGTTATACGGCTTTAAACAAACTTTAACCTTTTAAAATGGATTTTACATACTTTGCATGACATACTGGGCTAGTTTGAAATTAAATTAGCTTTTCGTTAATGAAATGGGGAGAAATCTCTGAGGGATTTATGCAGGGAGACGTCTGAACAGCGTTACAGAGCTGCTCCTTGCTTCTCCCTCAGCTCGTCGTGAAATGCCTAGGCTTCGACACGCGAGTCACCATTCTGGGACACGTCCAGAGGGGCGGGACGCCCTCGGCGTTCGACCGCATCCTGGTAAGTCGCCAAATGCGGGCAGTTTCCACTGTCCGTTGATTTATTTCCCGCGGAACCGGGTTTTGTTGACCTGGCGGCTTTGACGTTAGAAGGTGATCGCTGCCTCCCTTCAGCACAACTTCAGATCAAACCAAAGCAGCGCAGGCAGCACGTGGGGCGAAAAAATCAGATACCTGAATCAAAGGAACAAATTACCGCGGTCTTCTCACATACCACCAGGGGGCGCTCCAAGTACCAAGTGGGAGGCAGGGTCAGTCGTGGTCGCTGGCGGCGTGACTCGAGCTGAAACCCCTCCCATCTGCCCCCCCCCCCCCCAGGCTAGCCGGATGGGCGTGGAGGCCGTGCATGCCCTGCTGGAGACGACGGCCAACACCCCGGCCTGCGTGGTGTCGCTCTGTGGGAACCAGGCGGTACGCCTGCCACTGATGGAGTGTGTGCAGTTGGTAGGTGTCCGGGGGGGGGGGGGATGGGGGAGTCTGACTGGGTGGCTGCTGACTCAGGGCCTAGGATACTAGGATAGAGCAGCCCAGTGTCACGTGATTGCTGGTAGTCAACATAATTAACAGTGTCAGCAAGGGATTAAGAGCGGCCGCGTTACTTAGCGACGCGGCGCTGTTTGCATGAGTGCATGAGTATGCCAGACCAGCGTGCTGGAATGACACTTTAGAGCAGAGCTTACTGTGTCGAGAGGGTGTTTACCATGCGGCGCAAACGAGTAAAATAATGGAACTTAAGCTATTTGTAGTGTATGCCTACAGGCGCTGGGATCCCCTCCAGGGGGCTTCCCGCGAGAGGCTCATTGTCGCCCTCTCCTGGATGAACCGTTACGGGCGATGAGGTAGATGCAGAACAGTGGTGACCAGGATGTTCTGGATTAAGATCACGGGGTAAATTAAAACTTAACTTAAAAATTAAAAGCAGTGAAAGAGTAGGCGCCAATTTGCGGAGAGGCAGGACTTCTGCGTCGTTTTTCAGTGTCTGATGCAGTCCCAGAAAAAAAAATACTGATGCATCCTGTATGTGCTAATGAAGCTATCTGGTGACCTCACCACGCACCGTGAAGTATGCTAATTTATGCTAATTTATGCTAATGTATGCTAATGTATGCGGGCAGCGCGAAAGGTGACGGTCTCATTGTCGCGATCGACTAAGAATGTCTGGAAGGCCGACCTGTCGATTTGGGGTCGAATGGATGCCCACTGTCGATGTCGAATCAGGGATGCTAAATGCATCACGTTCCTCTGACAGACACAAGAGGTGCAGAAAGCCATGGATGAGAAGAAGTTTGAAGAAGCCGTGAAGCTGCGTGGCAGGTATGACTTTCCGGAATCTTCCCCGGAAAACCATAATGCTGATCAAGGAACTTTCTAGGTGCAAAAAAAATTCACCTCATTGCTGAGGTCGCTTGAGCCAAAGAAGCTATTTGTAATAATTAATTTGGTTATAAATATATACACATACATAATCGGTTGCATTAGCCAACATACTTACAATCATGCTAATGGCCTATAATGAAGTTATAATGGATATTTTGAGAAGCTTTTGTGATTCATCTTTAGATGAGAGGCTTTCATCAGTTGGATGCTATTGAAGTAATTGGATGATCCCCGATTTATGAATCCATTTGTGTCCTTCCTGTCATTACAGGAGCTTCGAAAATAACCTGAACACGTACAAACTCCTCGCGCATCGGAAGCCGGAGTCAGAACTCCCGAAGGTAAGCCCTGCCGAAATGTGTCGACGCACCCCCCCTCCCCCATCCATGCTGGGAGCAGTGGTCCTGATGAGCACCACGTCGTATCTCTCCAGCTCCTCTCGAACCCGCGCCTTTAGAGCCGGGTATTTCCAGGGCTGAGCGAGACGGCTGAGGTGCCGCGTCTTAGCGACGCCCCTTTTTGTGACGCTAGTGACAGCGGGAGTTTGTCTCTCGGCCTTTATGACTCTCAGGGGTGACTCTTTCTCTCCAGCATGGCCCCAGTTCGCCAGAGCCCACACTCCTCCGCTGGCTTAGCCTCCGGATGTCCACGGATGCGTAGCGTGTGCCTCGCGGCTGCAGAAAGTGGCGGTTTTTCATTTTGGAGCACGTGTTGACAGATTACAGCCACACTGCCTACATGAGATGCGCGTCGTGGGCGCAGCCAACGCCTCGCGGCAGTGGCGGGTCGCAATTCACACGTGTGAGAAGTGCTTCTCAGCAGAAATAGACAGTCATAATATCTTTTGATAGTCATACTGACATTATAACAGCATTATTGCATCACTGACACCTTTTACTTTAGATTCAGTGTCTAGGTGTAAATCATAGATATGAAAAATATATAATTTTCCAGGTCCATGTTATTAAAGAAGAGCATGGAAGCTGCAGAGTCAGAGCAAAAACCCAAATGTAGGCTGTAATCATATTCGATAAGTTAACAGAATGTTAGGTCAGGCGTAGTCTTCAGGTGCGCTCTCTCTTTCTTAACGAGGGCAAACAAACATCACAAAAAATATACAGGGACTGCTGTATATTATTATTAATAAAAATAAAAAAAACATAACATTTGATCACGCGCTTCTTAACCCCTGTCTATACTAAATATAAATAAAATTTAATAAATGAAATCAAACATTCTATTATTGATGGCTGTTATGAAACTCATTGTAGACAGATGTAGTAGCAGCGACACTCCCAGTGTCGACAAACGTGTGACTCTGTGTTGCAGCAGTAATGCAGCCGGTGTGGACAAATGCATGACTCCATGCCACAGCAGCAACGCAGCCGGTGTGGACAAACGCGTGGCTCTGTGCTGCAGCAGCAACGCAGCCGGTGTGGACAAACGCGTGGCTCTGTGCTGCAGCAGCAATGCAGCCGGTGTGGACAAACGCGTGGCTCTGTGCCGCAGCAGCAACGCAGCTGGTGTGGACAAATGCATGACTCCATGCCGCAGCAACGCAGCCGGTGTGGACAAACGCGTGGCTCTGTGCCGCAGCAGCAACGCAGCTGGTGTGGACAAATGCATGACTCCATGCCGCAGCAGCAACGCAGCTGGTGTGGACAAATGCGTGGCTCTGTGCTGCAGCAGCAATGCAGCCGGTGTGGACAAACGCATGGCTTTGTGTCGCAGCAGCAACGCAGCCGGTGTGGACAAACGCGTGGCTCTGTGCAGTATTTGCTTAGCTCTTGACAGACATTCTTAATCGGCACGATATGATATTAGTCATCCTAGCATACAAAGGGCTCAGTTGACGTTCTTGCATTAGCAGTCTGTCATTTTACTTAAGCTTTTCTGTAGCTCAGGCAGTGACTCTTGCTGTCCCAGTGTCTGCGTGGCTCAGATGGTATAATGGTGAGCTGGTGACCTCGCCTTCGCATTGCAGTGTTTTGATTAGCTTCATCGCCGTGTGACTCGGGCAGCGAGCTGCTTCGCACGTACTCCTGCTTTAGCCTGGCCCACTTTCCCCCCCCGCTCAGCTCAGACACATCCTAAATTGTGTCGGTTACCCCATTTGGCAAATGCGATCGTGTGATTGCAATGCCTCACTCCGTTTGACCGTAAAAGTGGTGGAATTCATTTGTAAATCAGGAAGTGTTTATTTAAAGATGCACCATCGTCGATGAATGAAAAGCCAAACACCGTAGTCTCCTGATGAAAGGATACAAACGTTTGTCTTGCTGCTAGAAGTCCGATGTTTCAGCTTTGCTGGCTTTCCAGAATTTTGATTCACAGTAAATGCTCTTTGTTGCATAAAGCGTGACTGGCAGTTGCTTGGTAGTGAGCAGCACGGCCGGGTCAGCACACGTAGATCGCAGCTCCGCGCGCTATGGGTGTATCACCCTCAACGACACTCACCCTTGCCTAACAAATGCTATTTCCTGAGGAATCTGAGGTTTACTTTTTCAACGTTAATGCAGCAGTAAATATTTCCTGAAACAATACGCATGACTTGCTTAATTGCAAGTGTCAACTTTAATCAAGTCCAGGCTGATTGCACCTCACACAGCACATGTATCGTCTGTGCTGAATCACTGACCTGGAGTGTCACGTAAACTATGACCGCACAGTTGTTAAATTTAGTGCTGTATCCTACGTCTATGATGCCCCGCTCCCGTCGACGGCTGCAGCTTCTCAGCCTAGTGTTTCTTACCGCTTCTATATCATATCGTATTATTACCAGTACTGGCCACACGATTAAGCTACATTCTCCTTTTGGGTCGCAAACCTATAACCTACTGATTGACCCTGAAAGGCAGTTCATCTGTCTGGCAAATTCCTCTTGCAGAGCTCCTTTAACGTGGCCGTGCTGAACGTGGGCGCCCCCGCCGCGGGCATGAATGCCGCTGTGCGAGCCGCCGTCAGGGTGGGCATCTCCGAGGGGCACAAGATGTTTGCGGTCAACGACGGCTTCGAAGGATTTGCCATGGGACAGGTACGGTCACGATATTCAGATCTATCCCTTCATATCTGATCGCTGCTCACTGGGGCTGAGTGACACTGTACTGTCCAGAAGCCCTTTAGTGAACGGGGTTACCCAGGCTGAAGCCCAGGGGCCTCTGCTAGAACTAACCTTGTTTTAATAAAAATTTCAACCTAGACCTGCTCCATTTTTTATGTGACCATTCGTAATTGAAAAATAAAACCCAAAACCAATATGGGAGGTAATTTAGTTCGAAGCATGACCGTAATTCGGACCCCCCTCATCAGTGAGCCCCCGGTTGAAAACTTTTCTCCTAACCACTGCCCCTCACCCCCTATATTAACGTGCCTCTGGTACTGTGACTGTGCGTTAAGCTGGGATGAACACTAATGACTGACGTCCGGGAAGGCTGTGTTCAACTTAGCCAGCACAGATAAAGAGCTTACAGGAAGTTCATTCCATTGGTCCTACAGGCCCCTAGGGGGCGGGAGATAAAGGCCGGCCAGCAAAGGCAACCAATCGGGGCTTTCTATCCAAGACACCGAAGTGTACCAGAGTAGGCGGAGTTCTGTGATGTGTACCAACATGTCCACTGTGACCATCTAGTAACTGCTAGTGTTTTTATTAATGCTACATATTTTTGTCTGAAATGAAATAAAGGCTAGATCCCTAATCCCCAGACCGTATATTCCTGTGTCATTGTAGTTCCTGGCCCATGAAAAATGACCAGCCATGAAACCAAAGTCTAGTGTAATTTTAATCCACTGCTCTGTCTGTGAGGACATAACATAACACCTTCAACCAAATGGCACAGGAGCTGAATGAGAGTGATTCAATCGTCATTGTCCTGTATTGTGTCAGAGCCAACTGTAGATTATTGGAGCTCATCGCTCTGTAGCAACTGACTAAACCAGTTCCTTTTTTGTGACTTTCAATGTCAGTTCACTTAAAACAAAAATGTGACTCCTTAATCACTACCCCACCTGTGGGCTACAGCAGGTAACTGCATCTGTTTACACTTTTACAGATAAAGGAGATCAAATGGGGTGATGTTGGAGGGTGGACAGGTCAAGGGGGCTCCCTTTTAGGAACAAAACGGTAAGATCCCTTGGTCTTTATGAAGGAGGATTTTGACATTTTTTGCCATGGTGATCCCAAACAGAGAATGTGTTTACTCTCAGTAAGCTCTGAGAGCTGTGTTCCGTTCAGTGGTGACATTTCTCAGGAGATCTTTCCACCTTCGGTTCTCGGTGTCGTTCCTCTGTATGTCTGAAAGCTAACTTGTCTCGTCTTCAGGACCCTTCCTGGTAAATACCTGGATAAAATCGCGGAGCAGATGACAATGCACAACATCAACGCGCTGCTGGTCATCGGAGGATTTGAGGTAGGTGGGCCAGTCTGTACCTTAACGACGTGTGTTTCATGATGGTCGTATCTAAGGAAATGCCACAAAGATTAACTTCACATGTTTGATTAGTGAGATACCGTAGCAGTAACGTGATCAGTCCTTTTCCACTGCTTTTCCCCCCTTAGTATGCGTGCACCTGCATGTCAGCCCTCTAGAGTACATCACCCATATGCTGTTCTTGTGCTACATCGCATGACATCCATGGAAAACAGTCACTATTTGCTGTACATAATAAAAAGGTTAAATCATGTACAAGTGACACTGAAATTATCCTAGCTACAGAGATATCGGTTTATGTTTTGAATTTTGCTTTGCCAATCCGGTCCTCGGGTAACCACAGACAGTCCACGTTTTTGCTCCTGTCGGGAGCTCGGAGGGAAGAAAAATATGGACAGGCTGTGGGTCCCCGAGGACCGGATTGGGAAACACTAAAATAAACACGGTAGGACAGGAAATGTGAAGCACATTGTCATAGGGATAATTCCGGAAAATGGGGTATTTCTTTCACTTCCTGTTTTTGAAACGTTTCCCATGTGTACCACTAAGGCCAGACTCGGCCCCGGGAACGTCGAGCCCCTCTGGGCTACGTTAGAACATCACATGGTTCTGACCCACATCTGCTTCTCAGGTCATCCCATTGGTGCAAATGCCTTCCTTGTGTGTCGGTGCCCGTGGGCAGTCCCCTGTTCGGACCTCCCACCTGTGTCATGTGATCTTCCCGTGAGTGTGTGCTGGTGCCTGTCCGTGCCCCGCTGCTTCCGATGTGGTAGAACCTGGCTCCCCCTGCTGTCCAAGTGCTGTCTCTCAGTCACTGTAACTAAAGGCGTGGCTCCGCCCTTCCCCTCCCACCTCCTGCAGGCCTACCTGGGACTGATGGACTTTCTAGCTGCTCGCAAGGACCACGAGGCTTTTTGTATCCCCATGGTCATGGTGCCCACCACCGTCTCCAACAATATACCGGGTTCTGACCTCAGCATTGGCGCAGACACTGCTCTGAATGCCATTACTGACGTAAGTGTGGCCGCTGGGGGAAGCGTGTATATCCCACGCAGGCGGCTGGTCGCTGCCCTGCACTCCGGCTGTCATTCGCCAGCATCACAGCCAGCCAATCGGAAAATAGCACCAGGAGTACCAAGTGTAATTTAAAGAGACAGCGCCGCATATTTAACGCGTCAGAACAACAGTTAGCTGATCGACCCAATATAGCGGATCGGTGAGTCTGTGCTCGACACGTTATGTCTGAGAGCAAATCCACATACAGAGGTCAAAAAGTTCAAACATCAACACTGGTGCTTCTGGCTGTGAAATGGGGGGCGCCACATTCTCTCTGGCGCCCCCTGTCTGTTGCGGCTGGGAAGGGTGACGCCGAGGTCGCAGGCAGCGTGCAGGTAAGTGGCGATGGAAGCATGCCGAGTCCCCAGGCGTGTGTCCGGCTGCACGGCAATTTGCACGTCCCGCCACCTTGGCCTAGGTTTAAGGTCAGAGGTTAAGTTTCTCTCTGCGCAGCGACATTCACTGACCTGAATGTAGTGATGCATGTAAATGTGGTAATTTAAGCCTCATCGCTTTTTTAAAGCAAGATTCTCAGCAGGTGTCCTATATAATAAACTATATTATGAAAAAGGTTCTTTAAAACAATGCACATGTGAAATGGGCCATTTTTAGGGTATTTATGGTACCCAGCGGCCCTTACTGAGAGCCCTCATCACAGGCTCGTTGCAGTTGTACTTACACAAATCTGAGGGCAGAATGAAAAATGATTGGTTCAGAGACATAACCAATCACATTGTAGAGGAGGTGGATCCAAGCGACCGCAGAAGGTGGAACTAAGACATCTGATTGGTCGTTCCCGCCTCCTCAAGTTGCTTGGATCCACCTCCTCTACAATATGATTGGCTAGCTCTCTGAACTAAGGGTTTTTCATTCTTCCCTCAGAACATTTTTGTGTAAATAAAACTCCCATGAGCTCATCACAGCCTTATTGTTGCTGGGCAACAGAGACCTTGCCCTGATCCTAGCCTGGCCACCACGCGGCTTCCTCGCACCACAGCATAGACACTACCCTCCCACCCCCAAAAAGAAAAACATGTGGCCATGCGCCACTCCCTTAGAGGCACTCGGGGGAGCCCAAGGTTCCTGTCACGCGGAAGGGCGGCGCCCGCTGGCCTCGCACACCTTCGGGCCGTGCTAGCCCGCTAGCATGCCGCTAACCAGTGCGCACCATCACCGCAGGCCTTTGAGAGCGTGCTCCAGCTGTACGAGGCTCGCACCACCTTCGAGGAGCTATGTGTGCCGCTCTGTATGCTGCCCGCCACCATTAGTAACAATGTACCCGGCACCGATCTCAGCATCGGCGCCGACACGGCCCTCAATGCCATCGTGGAGGTAAGGGCGCCCCCTAGTGTTCATCACGCAATGACAATGCATACGTACGTGGTTTGTAAACTGAGATACCAAGTGATATGAGTTGGGGGGAAAAAAAAGGTATTTTAAAAGCTCACCTGAATTTTACCTTTTCATCTACAGCCTTCTAACTAAAAGCTGAAGTCTGGAGGTCTGATTTCACTCCCGGTGGCTTCTTTTGAGTTACTGTCTGAATGTAAAGTTGCTTATGGCTGATGTTATCTATGGAAGGTGCATCATCCCCTACTTGCATCTTAGCAACATGTAGAAGTACATTTGTCTTGATGCTGAGGTGGACTGGCCCCTTGTCCGATTTGTACCCCAGCCTCATGTCCTACGCTGCCTGGGATAGACTCCAGTCCTGCTTTCCCCCCCCCTCCATAACCCTGAACTGCATAAGCATTTAGATGGATTAGTTTCATAAAACCCTTGGTCTGTCCTCATAAGGTAACTTAGTTGTTGTCAGAGATCCCGTGGATCTCGGAGATGCCACGGAGCACGCCGCCGCACGGTCTTGCGAGTGCATGCCACACGCCCGCTTGCACATGTCCCTGCCCCCCTCCCCACGGCCGCGGCCTTCACCCTTGTGCCCGTGTGCGTGTGCACAGACGTGTGACCGCATCAAGCAGTCGGCCAGCGGGACCAAGCGGCGTGTCTTCATCATTGAGACCATGGGGGGCTACTGTGGATACCTGGCCACCGTGGGGGGGCTGGCGGCTGGCGCCGATGCTGCCTACGTCTTTGAGGAGCCCTTCGACATCCGGGACCTGCAGGTCAGTCGGCTCTTCTCTGCTGTGCCAAATCCGAACGGTGCTGTCTCTGTGCTCCAATTGCAGCCAAAGCCAGCCTTTTAGCCAAAAGACCTCTAATCCGTAGTGATATGTGGCCTCAGAACTTATAGCTCTGTCTGTCAGCATGCTGTGCTTCAGTCACCATATGATTTAATTTGCCATTGGTTACATTTGGGCTAACCAGCCAGTAATTGGCCCGGGCTTTGCTAATCCCGCCTACCTGAGGTTTTGATTCATCAGTTCACCTGTCAGTTAAGGCATATTACCCAATTAAAATTAAGTAGAGGAGGAGCCGACGGCTCTTAGGCGCAAACTTAGGTTTGAGTGTGTGGAGCAGGTCGGTGCCCTTTAGGACTTTGAGGTCAGATCCTAACAGGAGAATCCTAACAAGAGTACTGACTTGTTTTCTTCAACTGGAGTAAGTGCTTCTTGTTGGGGTAGGAGTACTGCCCCTAGGGGGCTTAATTAGCTGCCCCCTGCTATGTCACACATGCAGAGGACACATTTCCATGTTGTGCAGTGGTGTGTCAACACCAATCACCAAATTCCAAGATGCCAAGATGAGGGTGACCTATTTGAAGCTGTGAGCTGAGGACAGGCAGGGCACCAGAGGATAAGCTGTGATTAGCATGGACCCATATCCAGGCGACCCGTTCGGTCAGTGTGGAATTCGATGCCTTCTGCCCAGACTGCCTGTTTCATTAGCTGTGCTCAGCATACAGACTAAGACGAAATTTAGTGTAGACAACAGGCACTAAAATACACCGGGTACATTTTGGTCTTGTTCTGAATTTTTGGAAAGAGACCAAAGTATTATAAGATGTTTGAACTAATAACATAATAAGACCTTGTCTGTCCTACGAAGTCAGTGAACATGAGCACCCCCTGCTGGTGAAATGTTGAATCAGGGATTTTAAAGAATGACTGATCTTTCAGACACCTGCATTCTCCATCACATATGCTGTGTTTGGTGAGAAAGTGCAAACAGAACCTTATTTAGTGTAGTAAAGTGTTTAGTATGACATTTTTTTACGCTTAGTTTGCCAGATAATCGTTTCTGACTACCACCGATTTCAGGCTAATGTGGAACATCTGAGGGAGAAAATGAAGACCAGTATCCAGAGAGGGTTGGTGCTGAGGTAGGCATGTTTCCCCCATGCTGGTCCTGCTGTCTGGGTGTGCGGCAGCTGCCGTTGTCTGGCGGGGATGTGTGTCTGACCTCCGGCCTGTGTCCTCCATCCAGGAACGAGAACTCCAACGTCAACTACACAACGGACTTCATCTACCAGCTGTACACCGAAGAGGGCAGAGGCATCTTCGACTGCAGGAAGAACGTCCTGGGCCACATGCAGCAGGTGAACCACGTGCGGGGTCAAAGGTCACGGCGCTCCGGGTGACCCGCTGTGCAAACTGACACCCATCTGTAAATTTTAAAGGGAGGCGCGCCATCTCCGTTCGACAGAAACTTCGGGACAAAAATATCAGCCAAAGCTATGCAGTGGATCTCTAAGAAACTCAAGGAGGGCTACAGGCAAGGTATGGAAACTCGAGCCACCGCTCGGCTAATGATGGCTAATAAACATGCTGGTTGGCTTTGCTTCCTAAAGATTCCCCTTAAAATATTCACATTCCGGCATCTTCTGGCACTGCGGTGCGAGCATGAGCTTGTCTGCGTTCTGCAGGCGAGTCACTACATCCCCGCCGTAAAGAGCGATATTTCACTCTCTGAAAAAGACAGCTGGGCATGGTGCTGTGGTTTAAATTTGTCTTCTTGTTTCTCTTCCTTATTCCGTCCCCATGGATGTGTTTAGATGAAGGTAAATCTGCTCCAACATCGTCGCTGGCAATCTCACACGCACTCGGGGGGGGTATAGGGGGTTCCCGCATGGACCACATGCTATTAACAGCAATTCCTCAGAACTTCTCAAATTTACCCCGCCCCCAAAGATCCTAAATTTCGGGTCATCCGTTTCTCGCTATCCGTGATTAACCAGCCTGCTCTGCCTCACGTTCCCTAAATCCATCTGTTGAGGTGTGGCCTTGCACCACTGTGCCCGTCAACCCACCGGCCACTAACCAATCTGCACCCCCCTGGTTATTGGCTAATGGTGCTGCTCCTATCCGCCCCCTACAGGCCGGGTGTTTGCCAACACGGAGGACTCTGCCTGCCTGCTGGGAATGCGGCGGAGAGCCCTGGTCTTCCAGCCCGTGGTGCAGCTCAAGGACCAGACTGACTTCGTGTATGCTTTCGGCGTACCGAACACGTGCATTCATGACACATCCCTATAAATGTAAGGAATCCCCTAAAGTGAGTGAAATTCCCTCCCCCTGCAGACACCGGATCCCAATGGAGCAGTGGTGGCTGAAACTACGCCCCCTAATGAAGATCCTAGCCAAATACAAGACCAGCTACGACGTGTCCGACTCGGGCCAGCTGGAGCACGTGGTGCGGAACCGGCCCAAGGAGACGGACGCCGCTACCCTCTGAGGCCCCCTGGTGGCCAGCTGGGGTGCTGCCGTGGCTTCACCTCCCCCGTTCCGTCAGCCGCCGTACTGCCACGTTCCCGTCGCCCGGCCCCTCCCTCCAGAAGGCTGCCATAGGAACAGCACGGGCCACTTTTTGGGCGATTTAAAGCGAGCTTCACCATCAGTTTTGCCCCTGGGGGCTGAGCCTGCAGCATCTCGCCTCACTCCCTGTGTGTCCCCGCCCCCCTGTATCTGTACTCGTATTAGTCATGTGGTGTCAGAGTATTGTGCAGTTTTCCTGCTGTAAATTGTATTTATGGCACTATTAAAGTGTGCTGTGTGAACGTCTCACTGAGATATGCTGCAGTAAATATGGTGGTCCTGAAGTACAAAATAGCACAGTAAGAAAATGGAATAATAATAATTATGTTTCTACATTTTCTTAATGTGTTCTGTACTTCACGGATACTGTAGGTAAATGCTTTCATTGTAAATCACAAAGCTTAAAATGCAGTAAAATGCCCAGACCTGGTATCACTCTATTTTACGTAAATAAATATGTGACGACACACAGAAAACGCCGGGTTTATTGTTGAAACAGCATGGATTCTTTGTGCGCATTAATTTCTGTATGTACCATCCAGGAATGCAGCTTGGTTGAGGGGGTTCACTGTTAGTGTGGTTACTCTTGCACTGTTAGAGACATTACAGCCAGGCCCAGGATCCCGGCACTCTGAGGGCACGGAATCGCCATGGAAACGTCACACTCCGCAGCGGCCTTGCTGCCGGCCCTCACTTAGCCACCCAAGAAGGGTCCTTCTTGAGGGTCTCGTTCTCCGGGCCCAGGATGGCTAGGCTGCGCGTTCCCTGGCCTTGGCTGAGGTACCTAAAGATATTGAGTTAAGCGTCAGCATGGCGGCTCAAGGTCACTGCATTTCCAATCAGATCTGTACCAGTCCTGGCCCTAGACGTTATCTAATTACCCCCCAGAGCTCTATAGCTTTAACAAGGACGATGTTTGTGCATCTAGTACAGGGGTAGGCAGCCTTATCCTTAAAGGGCCGGTGTGTGTGCAGGTTTTTGGGGTAACCTTTAGGTCAGCTGTTCAAACCCAGGTGTGAGGACTCTTCAGCCAATCAGTCCTCTAATTAGTGACCTAATTAGGGAGTCAGAGTGAAAACCTGCATACCCACTTTGTGGATAAGACTGCCCACCCCTGATCTAGCGTGTAATCATGCACATTTGTGGGGGGTGGGGGGTTACCTGCTAGTCACGTCGGTCAGGTCCTTGTGGGAGACGGCAAACAGTCGCTCTCTGTGTGCCTGCTTCAGCTCATCAGAAACGCCACTCAGGAAGCGGGTCATGCCTGCGGGTGGGGCAGTTATTGACGGGGGGTTGCACACAGCACGAAGAGACGCACGCAGGTGCACGGCAGCTGACCTTTATCTGAGGGTGCCATCGGGGCGTCCACGCTGGAGAAGACTGACAGCTTGGCCTCGTCGATGTCCTGCTGGGTGAAATGACCCGCTTTGGCCCAATCCACGGCTCCCCGGAACACGGACAGGGTCTGAACCGACCTCGGGTCTCTGCGAGACAGATGGCGTTCAGCCGTCAAGAGACAAACCATACTAATCAATCACAGCAGACCATACTAATCAATCACCGCCGATCAGACATCTCCCTGATCCCCAGGACACCTGTATGAGTAGAAGGCGAACAGTCCTCCGTGATCCATCCGCGCGCCACCGCCGTAAGCCCCGCCCTTCTCCCGGATCTCGCCATGCAGGTACTTGGCGGTCATCAGGCGGGCTAGCACGCAGAGGCTGGGGAGAACGGGGGGAAGGGAGAGGGTCAGAGGGGCGGAGCTGTATGAGGAGAGATGGCGGGCGGAGCTGGGGTGGGCCACACACCTGGCGTAGTCGCGGTGCGTGAAGGGCGCGGTGCGGATGCACTCGCTCACATAGTTGACCGGGAAGGGAAGCCGAAAGAAGGTCTTCATCTGGAAGGGCTTGAAGTTTAGCTCCTGGGAGGGGGGGATGCAGCTTGTGGATGTAGACATGGATACACACAAACACGCGCATTCGCCAGCAGGGGGCGCTTTTTGCCGCAGCAACTCACAGAAACAAGCTTACGGCTGACGTCCGATCCGGCATCTGTACAGGGGTCCAGTGTCCTCTGTTAAGACCGGGGTCAAAGGTCACCGGTTGGGTCAGCTACTGCCATTACCGCGCCAATTCAAACACTGACGGGTTGCTACCTCGATGACGTTGGGTCGCACCGGCTTGCGGTCCTTCCTCCGGGTCCCGATGCCACCCAGAAACTTCTCCAGCTGGGCCGACGCCGCGGACATGGCCTGGGGGGCAGCATTCAGGACGCACCTAGGTGGGGGGGGGGGGGGAAGTACGAACACACAGTCAGCCCGGCATCCGCTGGCCAGCAACGACGCCTCGGCATTCGTCCGGTCGACCTGCCTCATGCTCTCTGTGCTGAGGAGGTGCCTCTTGAGTCGCGGAAGCTTCCGGAGGACGTCGGTGAGGTCCGGCCGCTCGGCGATCCGCTTCATAAATGCGACCTGAACACACGAGTGGTCCTTAACCTGGATACTTACATGATATAGCTTATGTGCTGTAACGCTGACGCTCGATTGGTGCGTATGTGCGCCAATCAAACCGCAGACTACACATTTATTTGCTGGACCGGGGGGCGGAGTCACACCTGGTCCATCCCACCTAAAGTCTCCTGCAGGTCTCCCACAGGGCTCAGGGTGCGGGCTGCCCGCGCCATGGCGTACATGTGACCCGAGTAAGCGATCCCATTGGACAGCTCCTGAGCAGCTGCCATGACCAGCACCCGGAGGCGCTCTACGTCGTCGAAGTGGGGGCTGTGACCGTGACGTCAGCGAGGGGAATAAAGGACAGAATGTAAAGGTGAAGCAATGGTTAATCACAGAAAGGGATTCTGGTCGCTGGATAAGACACCCCTCCCCCCCGAAAAAAATATAGTAAATACAAAAAATAAATTTAAATACAAGTGATATCATTATCAATATTTAAATTCATCTATTTATGTAATGAAATGGATGTAGAGGTTAAAGGAAGACTTTACGCCTCTACAAGCTGACCTGTCAAATATTCGCATCCACAGCTGAAACATGTCTGGCAGGTTCCTGTCCAGGCATGAAGATGACAGCAGAATTCCCTGCAGGCACCGAGCACATTGCATCACAAGCGTAATAAACACGGTCACTTCACACAGAGCCAGCACAGCCTGCAAGGGACGGAACGACGCCCCCTTGTGGACGCAGGGTGCAGGTGCGGGGCTCACCTGCTCATAGGCATCCAGGTCTTCGATGTCTGAGATGACGTGCGGGCAGACGGACATGCCCCCGGTTTTTAACTCCATGAGCTGGGCCTGCTGGCGGTAGTCTAGATCTCCACAGCCCAGCCTAGGAGCAAAAACCTGCGCTAACCAGGCACCTCAGAAACACGCTCACCCCCATCAGAAACCCAAACTCACCCCCATCAGAAACCCACGGGACTGTCTCTAACGCATCTGTGAGGTGCAGTGGCCGACACTCACTTGGTGATGACGTTGCAGAACAGTGGAACGTATATTTTGAGGTCCTCGGGTAGGGTGTTGAGGCTGCACACGGCCCTGAAGTACACCACGCCATTGGTCGGCTGCTCGCAATACTGCACCGGCAGCCCGCCTTAAATGGGAGCGCAACCAATGACTGATGCTCAAACTAACCAATCACCATGCAATTCTACCAGTTTCAGCCAATAGGAGAGTTTCTCTCTGGGAGCCTCCAATCTTACAGTTCCCAAACACATTCCCAGGCAGACTGACTTCATTAAACTAAGATGTGGAAACTGGAGGTGTCATTTTTAAATTTCTCTTTCATGCAAGTCATGCACATTTTCACTCTACCGTTTACTTCTAGGGCTCCTGTCTATCTTGTGCCTACCTGCACGTCCCATCTGTACAGGTGTGGCCGGGATAATGGGCTCGATGTCCGAGATCTTTAGGGCAGGGAGACACGAGATGTCCTGCGACTGGCTCTGAGTGGACAGCAGCTGTAAACCTGGGTCACACACGCACACACACTCTGTAAATATACAGTACGTCTCTATAGACTCATATGTTGGGCTGGTGTTGCCTGTCCGGACGGCTGTGGTCTGCAGATCAAATCCCATCACTGTCGGGCCTTTAACCATAAACAGTGTTCCAGGGTGCTAAATAAAAATCTAAATAATTTACAAGGGGAGAACTCAACTGCCAGCATGGCCAGGGCAGGCCGACATAGCAAGTTCAGCCCAAGAGCAGACTGCAAGATGCTGAAAGAAACCTCCAAAAATCCTAAAAGGTCATCAGGGGACATTCAAGACGCTCCTGCCACAGTTGATGTCAAGGTACATGCATCTACCATCAGAAAGAGACGCACAAGTTTGATTTACACGGGAGGTATTGAGGTTATTTCAGCAAAGGGGGAGCATATCAGCTATTAGGGCATAGGGTGTCCTAACGAATCCCCAGTAGAAATTAGCTTAGTTACTTGCTAAGATAATTCTTGTTCGCCATGGCATGTCCGTTGAGAAATTGGCGTGAATTTTGCTGTGGATGCTTAATAATTTCCAGAGTTGTAATTCCTACATAACCAAACCAAATACGGCACGGTAACCCCATCATTCGGACCAGGAAATGCTGGTACCTTTCTGGTAGGTCTCCTCCTTATCGCTCTCCGACAGGCCATCCGTCGCCTGCTTCAGCTTCAGCTTCTCAGCTTCAGCCCGCTTCGCGAAGTAAGACTCGTCTGGGCTCATGGACAGAGTCAGCCTGTGGGTGTTTTCCTGCGGGCGTTCCCCAACCCCCAGGGTCAAAGGTCACGTAAGGTCAGGTCACGCCATCCCCGAGCCAAGAGACCGATCCGCAGACGGACCCCTTGGGTCAGGCTCACCTTGAAGTAGACCCGGACCTTGTCCTGGAGGTACCGTGGGTTGTCCTTCAGGCACTGCCGCAACCTTGCTACATTATCGCCAATCTGCAGGAGCTGCACCGGGTCTCCGTCGTGGTTCCAGCAGGGGGCGATGTACTGTCACCACACACACAAAAGGGCTGACCCACGTAATCACACAGCCGGTGTCTGTTCACCACCCACAGGGGCACTGAATGCCACTGGGGGCGAAAACGCGAGATCCAGACACACGACGGTTTTCCATATGAAAGAAAGAAAAAAAAACGTAATCGCAGAAGCGAATTTGCTGCTGTGCGACACTTAAACAGCGTAGCTAAGTATTCATTTTTAAAAAGAAAATTAACAGAGATCATTAATCACTAACACAGCAAACAAAGTGAACTGCTGACAGATGGCCTACGATCCTGCAAGTCCACTATGAGGCGGTCGCTATGGAGACGCATTGCGGAAACAGCAGACTCACAGAGGCCAAGGCAAGCCCGAAATTCGCCGACTGGTGCTTCATCTGCACTTCGATCTTGTGAAGTTGTGCTTCGATCCTCTCCTCCTCAAAGCCGTCGCTTTAAGGACATCGACAAAGTGAGATTGGGGGGGGGGGGGGGCACAACACCAGCGAATGGACAGG
>JAABNX020000090.1:11483806-11505444 GCA_015163995.2 Mormyrus lacerda | reverse complement strand
CCCCCCCCCCCCCACAACAGCAGCGAATGGACAGGGGGAAGTCGCACTTACGCAATGATGTCATCGACAGTGCGACAGATGATGCTCTTCACTCTCTCGATGTCCGACTCGGCCATCCCCTGCAGGCCGACGGTGAAAGACGCCTGCCTGGTGCTGCCGTCGTACCTGGGGGGGGGGGGCAGCGAGGGGGTTTAATGGGCAGGTTCACACTGGGAAATCAATCGGACACACGGTCCGGCACATGGGAGTGCCGCCTTCGAGGCTTCTAATCCACTTTGCCTAAAAAAAAAAAAAACAAATGCTCCAAAAAATGTTAAAAACTAACAAAATACTCTCACTTGTCAAAGTACAACATGCTCAGCGCATTACAAGCAGTAAATGGAAACATCCAGGATATTTCACAGAAACACCGCCCTCTACTGGAAAGCATTTAGAAGCAACAGGCACGGCATGTACCCCACAACGGAGGAGAAGTCCGTCCCCATCTTGGGCTCGATCAGCGCCTTGTAGAATGGAGAGTTTGGTCCCGACACCATCAGTGAGGACAGCAGACTCAGCGTAAAGGCCTCGAACGTATCTGTGATACTGAGCAGAAGGTCCCGAAATGTGACCGCGTGTCCCTCTCAAGGGTGTGAGTGCGTGTGTGTGCGTTTCGCTTCGCGTGTGCAGACTCACTCTCCCAGAAGGTAGCTCATACACAGGGTGTTCTGCCGGGTCGGGTCAGGGGCCAGAGGATCAGGCCCACACATCACATGATGCTCCCTCTTCACAGACATGAGAGAAGCTTTCTTCAGATTTCTTGCCCATAACAAAACATCCGTCGTCACGAAGCAGCCAATCAAAAGGTTTTATTTAAAATATGACCCCCCCCCCCTCCTCCAGTAAATCAGGCGACGCGCAGAAACAGCGGAGAACGGACTGAAAATAATCACTATGAATGAATGAACAAATGAAATTAAAATGAATGTCGGACAGGGCAGGAGGAAATGAAAGAGCAAAGAATTAGTCAAATAATGTTGCTAAAATGTAAAATTGATTCAGGTTATCGCCAGGAACAGAAAATGAAACAGGATCGAAATCAGACTTCACTTTACTGCCGGTGCGTGCAAACCTACCACAATGAATGAGCAGGAAATGTTAATAATGTCATAGGAGCCTGTGTCACTCAGCCTGCTAAGGGAACCAGGAGCCTGTGTCACTCACAGCCTGCTAAGGGAACCAGGGGCCTGTGTAGCTCACAGCCTGCTAAGGGAGCCTGTGTCGCTCACAGCCTGCTAAGGGAGCCGGGAGCCTGTGTCGCTCACAGCCTGCTAAGGGAGCCAGGAGCCTGTGTCGCTCACAGCCTGCTAAGGGAGCCAGGAGCCTGTGTCGCTCACAGCCTGCTAAGGGAGCCAAGAGCCTGTGTCGCTCACAGCCTGCTAAGGGAGCCAGGAGCCTGTGTCGCTCACAGCCTGCTAAGGGAGCAAGGAGCCTGTGTCGCTCACAGCCTGCTAAGGGAGCCTGTGTCGCTCACAGCCTGCTAAGGGAGCCTGTGTCGCTCACAGCCTGCTAAGGGAGCCTGTGCCACTTACTGCCTGATTTCCAGGACCCAAGGACAGTGCGAGCTGCAGACTGAACACGTCCTTGGGTGATATGTGGATATGTGGTGGAAATGTGGTAGAAGCCCCCCTCTTTGATAGCGCAGTTATGTAAGCACCGGAAACTCACAGGCTGCTCCCAACGGGGCTGGGGGGGTACGGCCGTGTTGGGCTTGATGCACTCAAACTGAGACAGCGCCTCCTCGTGGATCTGCTGCAGGTGCCGCTCCAGGGGCAGGTCTCCATAGGTGAAAAACCTGAGGAATTTAAAAGAAAAGAGAAAACCTGCTGAATATCCCAGTTATAATCACAGAAACAAAAAAAAACAGCATCATGAAATGCAACTGTAAAAACGTCCAACATACCAGAGAAAAAAATAAAATAAATGCACATAAGGTTATTTGATCAGATGGCCAGCAAGGGGAAGCATGGCTAAGGAGCAGCTGAAGCGCCGTGAGAGAAACATGCTAAATGAAAAGCACACCGCGCATTGCTGGGGTGATAGTGTGTGGCATGGAAGCTCCTCAGCTGATCCCAGGTCAGATCCGGGATGACCAGGGGCTCCCCGCCTGACACCACGGAGTACGTGTGGTCCGGGTAGAGCCGGTTTTGCAGCTGCTGGGCGTAGATGCTCTCGTTGTCCGACTGTGGGCGACAAACAAGGGGGCGGGGCCTCAAAGCGCCATCCTCACGGCGCACGTCAAGACCACCCGAGCAGCGGCGTCTCCGAGATACGATGCGGACAACTCACAAAGGCTCCCTTCATCTCGTTGAAGACGACGCCTTTGAAGACCAGAGGGGACGTCGGGTCAGTGGGATCCTCGTTCTCCAATCGCCAACCTTCCTGCCTTTATGCAAGAAGGAAAAGCAGAATGAAAACATCAGCGCCAGAGACGGACGTAACCGCCAACACCGTGTGTCATGGTGAGTCATAATACAGGCATGTGGTTTTACACACGAGATCCTGGGGGGGAGGAGGGCGGTCAAACAGTCCCCCCCCCCCCACCCCCACACAACACAGGCCCTGCTCTCAGTCGGCATACGCACCGGAAGTCCAGCTCTCGGAGGCAGGGAAAAAAGACAGCATCCAAATAGACAGAGAGCAAGTTCTGAAAGTCCTTGCCGTTCTGCGTGGAGAATGGGTACATCGTGTAATCACTCGCTGCGAGAGAGAGTTTAAAAGAATAATAATGTTGATGCATTTTAGGCTACGTACAATCAGACAAGCAAGACACAGATGTGGGCCAGGAGTAAGAGGGGTAGGTGGGCCGGGGGAGGCGGGTACCTGTGAAGGCGTTCATGAATGTGGACAGGGAGCGGTTGAGCATCTTGAAGAAGGGGTCACGGCAGGGGTACTTCGCTGACCCACAGAGCACCGTGTGCTCCAGGATGTGAGGGACCCCGGTACTGTCCATCGGCGTGGTGCGGAACTGGACACTGTCACGGGACGACAGATACTTTCAGCCAAGGAAGGGTCCCTTTAAATCAGAGCTAGATAACATTTTAACAACTCTGAGCTATTAGTTAAGTTCTCCACTCGTTTGCAAATTTCTTATGTTCATATGTAAGGTCCTTCAGGAGAGTGGACAAGCAGCTCAGCAGGCTGCAGCCTTCCTTAAGTGTACAGTAACTCCCAGTTTTTGAGACTGTTTTCATCATGCAACGAGTGCGTAGCCCATTGATGCAACCTGAGTGGATCCTCTGTCACACAAATCGGCTCAATTAAAACAGTAATACATCTCTGGGTTGCAAACTCAGAACCTAGTATAACCATTTAACACCCTGCCCATTGGCAGATAACGGGAGCAGTACCTGAAGAGATTGTTGGAGTCATCCCGGGCTGCGTGAAGATACTGGGCTCCGGTTTTATCGTGGGCCAGTTTCACGGCCGTCAGGCACAAGTCTGGAACGGCCGTCACCTGGGGTGGCGACAGGAAACATCATGGTCCGTCTAACATTCAAGCCCGGAGGACACTCTGACATAGAAGAAATATTAAGTATGCACATGGTTACGGGAGAGGGGTCCTGATGCCGTAGCAGGCATGGTAAGCTTCCATTTGTAAAACGCAGACATAGTCGTCAATTTAAGCGTTCCCAGACCCTTTTTGCAGCATTACCTGTGTAACAGTGAAGCCGTAGATTTGCTGCCCTGGCTTGTACAGCAGTGCTCTCTGAGTGGCAGATGCGCTCCCGTACCTCCATGCATGATGTCGACTGAAATGTTTAAATTGGAAACATTCACTATTTATTCGCTTTCCAGATGACACAAAATTAAGACAGTGAGCTGCTCGAGAGAAAAAAAAAAACAAGCAATACATGGCAATATTTCCAAACTTTTTGGTAGACTGTATTTTCCTAATATAACAAAAGTAGTTTCACGCTAGAAGAAACATCCAGAAACAATTACAGTAAAGTACTTACCTTAAAATTCTAAGTCTTTTAATAATGGCGCTAGTTTGTCTGAACATGATTACGAAATATTTAATATACTGTAACAGAAACCATAAGAATAACGGAGTATTTAAAAACTACAAGCATTTTATGAGGTATAATAAAATGTGCATTTGTTACTGATGGGTGAAAGCCAAAGTCATTGCATGTTGCTGTAGTTTTTCTCGCTGTCAAGAAAGAACCCCTTAGTATGGTTACCGCCTATTGGCCAGAGAAGTGAAGAACAGTATCGGTGGTTGGTTAAAGTCCGGAGCTGGCGTGACCAAACGGAATTCAGATAAGTTAGGGCAGAATAAGATAACGCTTTATCAGTCGCCCTGGAAGAATTTTCTTACTCCAGGAACAAATATAGACAGGAAGCGTAATAATAAAAAACAAGAACCAGAATGTAATCATGCTACAAAAAAACAACTGGGAAATATACAGTAAGTGATTAAGTAAACTGTATGAAAAACGATGCGTCTGAAATGTCGTTAATGCTATATTCTGCTGTAGTCACTGACAAAATACCAGAAGTAATGTGGACAGCATTGAAATATACTGGGTGGGTACAGACAAAACTTGTGGATTAGATTATGTTAATTACTAAGGTAAATTAACTTTATTATCCTTGAATTTAGTTTTTCATTATTATTATTCGTAGTAGTCGTATTGGAGCTGTGTTCCAATCTTTCAATCAATTCGGACAACACAAGCAAATTTACAAATTTCCTAAACCGAAGTCCAATAGAAATCGCTTAGTAATGATTTTACTAACCAGTAGGGGGCAGCAAAGGTAAACAAGTTAAATGTGGCAAACACGATTCACGAGGAGCATATACTGCATGTAGACAAATCTCCACAATTACACCGATATTTTCTGCATTTGTTTTTGCATAACACATATTCAATGTGAATATTAAAGCTATCCGTTCCGTATACTAACGTATACTAAAAAACTACTAAAATGCAAATGCACACGCGCGCTATGAATATGTATGTATATGTATGAATTCACGTAGGCCTATGTATTTATGTATACATATGTACATATATGTATGTATGAAGACCTATGTAAAGTAGAGTGTTACAATATAATCCAGCATACATACTCACAACAATGATTACAAGATGTGTGGTCTATACTGATATGAGAAATGCTAGTTAATGTCAAGGGATGGTACATAACGTCATAAATTGCGATTTTTTTTGTTAACTGGTTATTACGTTCACAAACACACGTGCCACTCTTCATGCAGTTGATTACATTCAAAAATAGCGTAATGCAAACGATTTACATAAGCGTTATATTCGGCGCTAATTAAATTCAAAAACACCACATATTAAGAGGCTCTGTAAACTGTTTCATTTGTTGAAAACCATCCATATTTGCAGTGAATAAATGTTACGGGCAAATCTCGCTGAAATGGAATTCGTAAGCGCGTGGCATGCGATTCATCTGCGAGGCTCATTAATTGTTATCTGCGTCCCCAATGTCAGTGTTCGAGTCACGTCTGTTCATCAGCCCAGCGAGACCATGGGCTGCCCGCAGAGGGGGACGACTTTGGTCACTGAGACTCTATGCGTCTCATCCCTGAACAGCTCTTCCAAGGTTCTGTGCAAACGCGGTGGAGGAGAAAATATCTGGGAATGTATGACGCGTGACCCCCCCATATTAATTTTATTTTTAAAGGTCGAGCATTTAGATAAGAAATGTGTTCCAAAAAAACATGATTTTTTTGCAATGTTAATTAATGTAGCTCTAACAGTTAATTAAATATTTTTAACTCTTTCTGAAACGGTACAAGGACAAAACCGCAGCCCAAAGTCTGTAGACCCCGGTGTAGGTGCGGCCTGCTCCCCACATCGCCCGCCTAGTCCTCTGCTTTCCAAAGCGTTTCACGTCCTTTGTTTTAAGGTCGCTGTCATTATCATCATTATTCTTCATCTGCGGATACGTCCCAATTTATACTGGAAGCTGAAACTGAGCAAACGATGCAATTAGTATTGATCCCATTAAAATACGTGCGTGTTCACCACCAGGACCGCTGATGCCATAAGTATTGGCCGAATAAACCAATTTATGTCGTCAGTATTCAATAAATCAAACTATTGATGTCACATATGTTGATTCTATCAAGTCGTCGGTATATATAGGATCAATTGCCCAGAATCAGTCGTCATCGACGCGATACAAACCATATCGGCACTGAGACCGCTAACAGGCAGACCTCCTGGCATGACGTTCCGTGTTCCGTGTTCCATGGATTATTGGAACGCAGATACCGCACCTTGCTCGTGTAGGTCTAAAAGGTCGGACAGCCCTCGCCGAACTCGAGTTTTTCTACCCCCGTCTGCCTGTTATCTCTGATTTTCATTATGTGATTTTGTTCACGAGTATGTTCTCATTTTATTGGTCTCCTGTGCCTGGGAGAAAAGCAAATGAGCAAATCCAATATTTTTTGGTTGTGTTAAGGTTCCAGGACCAGCCTTTGGGGTCATATTCACAGCAGCTAATCAATAGCAATTACCATTTCATTTATTCCGCCTTTGGTTTAAAATTAAACACCAGCCTGATGTAATTTGACTTATTCATGACTGCAGTTTATCCTTATAGTCCTATATTGACGTACATTTTTGTTTAATCTTAATTTGAAAGCACACTCACGCTAAATCTTTGACCACATTACCGCTGATTCCTACCCGTCGAGAAGAACACATTGTATATAAAAGTATATGAAATTTCCAGAATGATTCTCAAACAAACTGTATATCAAGCCTCATATTAAGGTCCTACTTAAAATTCTATGGTAACCAATGGAGTATCATTAGATAGAGCAAACGCGGACTCACTCTGATACGGAGGATTTCATTGATCAAAAGCACCCGGGAGTAAACTGGGAGTATTAATAAATCTTTCCTTCAAATGAAATGTAATTAAATCATTATAATTTTCCTGGAGACAACAAATGAATATTTATTAACAAATGCATTCACGCAGAAAAGCAAGAACAATTTTTTTGCGATCTTTACTTAAATTAATGAGCAATAAAGTTCAAACGCATTTGAATAATGAGACTAGGCATCTTTGCTGATAGTTGAATTACGTTTATGCGATCCTAAATGAAAACGCCAAGACGCTTCATCTGAATGAGGGACGCACATAGACCCTAATGTATTTGCGCTATCCTACAATCACTTACTGATTATTCATGGTCCCTTATAGCACTGTGGAAAAAAAAGTAAATGTGTTCATTTTTCTCTCTCGACAACAGTTAGACAGTAAGACTGCTAATGATGCATGGACGCAGGTATTTCTGAGCCCGAGAACCGGCTGGATTGACCGAGAACTGGGACAGCATCTCGCCAGCCGGCAAAGGCTTGGTTTGATGCATGGGAGCCAGGATCACCTTGACATTTATCAGGGTGGATCTTCTTCCCCGTTACGTCCCGGCCGTAACTTGGAGGCCCCTTTATGACAAATAGCCAAGGGGAGGGGGCGTTAATTTCTTTATAAGTATTTAAACAAACGCGAAGGGAAAACAGAAATCTGTCTGGAACTGAATCGGGGGATGGACCGCATTCAAAATGGAACAGCAATTCACACATTTATATTATCCTGATTTAGTACGAGTAACGTAGCCTGAAAGAGGAACAAAGTTTGAAAATACGACTGCAGATTTCAGACCGGTTACAGGAACTCCTGGAGAATTTTTTTGGTGCACTATAAAGATAAATGCCCCCCCTGATTTACACAGGACCATTCATTATTTAAAAAGGATTTTTGAACACGGACTCTGAATCTCATCTAGGCGTTGTCTTTAATCGTTATCTCCTTTGAACACTTCTAAACTTCAGCAAACAGATCGTAGAACAACAGAATAAAGATTTCTGGAGTTTACTGTCATATGGCGAGGTGGATTCGCTATTAATTAATGGACCAGTGGTGAGGCATTCACCAGATAAAAGTAAATGTAATTTGTCAAATCAACCTTAACCAAATTAACCTTGAAACCGTTCTGTTCAAAGGCGACACAGACAACAGCTGAAAAAAACTGGAGGGGATTATCAAAGAAATCTGAAAATTCGATATTTGTTTCCAGCAGATTGTACTACGCTCACAACAGTGCTTGTAAATGCGTTCCACGGATTACAAATGGTCAATGAGATCAATGGGTCTGGTGCCATAACCCATCAAGTATTCTTATTGGTGTGAATTATTCATTCGGGGTTTTCATATTTGGCCATTTAGTGAAAACACTCTAACATTAATTTTCCTCACATAACAGTCATCCATATTTAATGTCGTCCGCCTGAATCTCACCAAATATATTGTAATCAGGTTGCTCCCTATGTCAGGACCGCGCCGCTATCTTCATTATAAATAAGTGGGGAGGTGAATAGAAATTGCGCTTCTGGGCATCGTTACTCGGCTCTGCTCAACTTTCGCCGCCCTGTCGCCTGTCGGTTCGCTACGTGTTCACGCCACGACATATAACGATTGTAATTTATCTGTGCGTGAGGCCGTCGACTGACGTGAAAAATAAGAACAACTATTAATTATTTTCCAAAGAAAAAACAAGTAACTGCAGCCCCCCTTGACTTGATGAGATACTCTAATTGGTCAGGAATAAAAACAAAAAGAAAAAAAAAACGTTTTGGAGCGGAAGGTCACATGGTGACAGAGTGCCACCAGGAGGATCATAAAAATGCGGGATGGATCCACCAGTAATGTCTCCAAAAATGTCAAGCGGCATCACAGCACACCTGTGCCTCTTGAATAAGAAGATCGGGAAGCTGCCCCCATTCTCATTTGAATCCCAAATAGGAAGCCTTATTGAGGCTGTATCAATCAATGACCCACAATGCATCAGTGACAGGGGACGTGACAAGCATCAGCTTGACCTGGTGGCTATCAGCGGCTCACCAAACACAGCATGGTGATACATTTTTGTTACACATATCCCACAGTGGTAACTGTAAAGTCAGAAAAGCCTCCCCCCCTCCCCCCATGCTTATAGCTTTGCTTTGACAGCACTTGGTTTATTATGTTTTTGGTCACCACAATCAAGGAGGCTCGTAAAAAAAAAAACACAAATACATGACACTTTATCAAAGCTTCGGTCCCTGGTGACCCAAGCTTAGCTACAACGGGTCCAAGTCTGTCACATGGTCTTGACGTCATTCACACATGCCGACCTTGGCCCCGCGGACTTAAAGCAGGATGTCACGATGACTCCTGGGGGAAATATCACGGTAAAATAAGCGGTACTGGAGTGTGAATCTCTACATATAGCCTACTCTTGATAAAACATAACAAGTGCCTGGTTTTGTGTGTGTTCCAGAGATGTCCTGAATTTCTCCCACTTGCTCTCCATAACATTATCCTAGAATCCAGTAGACCACTGAAATGCCACTCTGCAAAAACTCATTCTATGCGACATCATCAATAAGTGACAGTAACGGACTAACATACATTTACATCATCAAGGTGAGTTATCATTCTCTACATCTGACAATTGGTAGTAATCTCGTTATGTTATGTATTTTAGGTTTAGAGTCAGAGATTCCCGGAAGTCGCTAAAATAATTTTAAAGGCTTAAGTCACTATGTTGAGAGATAGTGTCTCATCTGCAAAGTATGACAAGCCTCATCCCAGTGGGGTGTGAAACAATCTACTTGGTCAGCATTGGTGGAATTCAGCCCCAAAGGAAAGTCACATACAGAGTTCAAAAGAATTAAATGCAGTTACAATTAGGTGATCAGTGGTCATCGTAAACACACCACACAGTGCGCAACAACAGAATGTGTCCTCTGCATTTACCCCTTACGTGACTTTCGTGACATAGCAGGGGGCAGCTAATTCAGCGCCCGGGGAGCAGGGCTTGGGGACGGTACCTCAGTGGTGTTTTGCTGGTCGGGGATTCGATCCTTTTGATTACAAGTGCGCTTCCCTAACCATCAAGCCACCACTGCCCAGTTAAGCAGTTAACAACAACAACATCAATAATAATTATTATTGTTATTATTTTTATTATTATTATAAATAGTGTTTCACTGTTTAATTAAAGCCTGCAGTTTGCCTATAGTTCTTTTATGTGGCAAGTTTAAAAACACTGGGTGAATGCTGAGCTTTATTAGATTCCCTTTTCTGGTGCTTCCATGGTAACAAAGTTGGTTCTGAAAATAAAACAGAGTGGGTATAGGGCATTTGGACGAGGAGGGAAACTTTGAGTGTCTTGGAAAAGAGACAGATGATTTGCTTACCTGCCAGAAGGAAATACATTTTTATGGATTCTCTCTCTCTCGCTCTCTCTCTCATCCTTGTCCTTGAAAGCCTTCTCACAGAAGTACGTTCCGGGCTAATTCATTACCATCAAATCAAGGATCCCCTTCATAAAACGGTCATATGTGAAATGATATTCAGGCGGTACCAGAATGTTTTACTGCGTTATACTATTATAGTGTAAATTAAAATCTTAAAACACGTAGTTTTTCTTTGCTTTGCCTTTGTTATTAGTTTTGCGAACTAAGACTAGTATGTGTAGAAATATCGCCACCTATTGGGAGTTTCTGTATTGCCACTTTGTATTTCGTTCTGAATCCGGAAGTTTTATTTCAGTCTACGTACCTTTCGGGAGTAGTATGTATGCTATCACTTAAGACGCATCTTTAGAAGCCGTCAATTTACATTCCTGTTTATTTAATCTCCGGAAGGCCACATCCCTTCACACTTTCTTCTGAAAAGCTCGGTACAACGAAATTACGGTCTTGGCGATTTATTGAAGATTGTTCAGCTGCTGGATATCTGTCCATAAAACAGGGAGGCTAGAATAACAAAAAAATTTTATTCATGAATTACGCTGCTGGAATTTAAAGTACAGCCGCATTCTTCGATTATGCTTATTATACAGAATGGTTGTTTTGTTGTATATTGCTTTTTTATTAGCATTTTTAGTGCAACGTTTCACGAATCAGCCTTTTTACTTTGTTAATATAGAATTACCCAGAGTGCAAATCTGAATTAGGCAGAATGTTTGCGGTTATGGCGATTTTAATAAGTTTGTGTTTATGGGCCCCTGCGCCAAATACTCTACACACAACTCATTACAGTGGAGTGGAAAAATTCCCATGAGCTGCGTTCCCACGTAGTTAAAATAATTTACGTCAGGACTCATGGCAGCATAAAGACGGCATGGTCTATTGGTTATAGGCGAGTAAACTCATTCCGAGAGATTGAACTCCAAACAAAAAAGATGCCTTCGCTATTCTCTGTTCTTTTAACGAATTAAGTAATTAGGTTTAATCATCAAACACGTATATGGAGTAAAGCAAATGAAGCGTCTGGATGGACCACCTGGTCTTTGTGGTGCCAGGCAGGCTGCAGAAGACGGAGCCGTTCGCGGTTAATGAGGCACTGAGTAAACGACAAAAAACCGAATAACCGATTATTCACCATTACGAAAAAGTCGACTCATTTCTAGTCTGGCAGACACAGCGCCCCACATCCGTCCTCCTGGCGTGCTCTTGATAGCACCGCCCTGCACCCTCCCCCCAGGCTGCAAGGGGCGAATGGGGCCGTGCTGTATCTTTGGTGTAGTCCTCCTCCCACGGAATAATAAAAAAAAAAAGTGTGCAGCTGGAGAACAGTTGTTGGAAGCATCCTGAAACTCAGAGCGACATAAACAGCCGTCTCTGTAATAACCCCTGTTTCATAAAATTTTTAGCATAATGGCTCTGGTTAAAAGTTTTAAATTATCTGATGTGTTTATGCGTGCTTCTCTGTTTATGCTTGTGTGGGCAATTTTACGTAATAGCTCGCTATACAACTTTCCTTTCATTTTCATTCAGTTGTCATCGAAACTCTCGTATAATGGTTGCCATGGATACAGTGTTAGTTCAAAAGTGTATACAAAGCTGGCCTTGGCATCACTGGAACACAAACTACAGCAATTTCTTTTACCAAGAAGACTGTGTGTTCACAGATAACCTTTATATTATATAATTCTCTAAGATGCCAGCTATCTTTTAGTGTCATGTTAACAATTCGCTACGCCTTGAGAAAGAAGGAGACGAATCTTTTGCTGTTTTGTACCCTGAAATATGCCATATTGTCCCAGGAAAAAAACGAAATGCCAACCCACACGTCGATTAAAAAAAGCAGCGAGCAGCTTAGTGTCAATCGAGCCGCTGCGGGATGATTGACACCTTCCAAATCAAAACGATTGCTACTGAAATAACAAATGTAAAAAACAAAACAAAACAAAAAAATCACTATACAGTGCATGGCAGAGACTTTCACTCTTATTTTTATTTTTTATAAATAAATAAATGTAGCGAGGTGCTATGAGGCTGCCAGCTACGTGATCCGGTGAAGTGCTCCAGTGACAATATGCAAAACAACGACATCAAAGGCTGTCGCTTGCTTCAGAAATTACCCAGCAGGAAAGCAGAAGCAGCTCACCCTGCAGAGAAACACAGGCGGAGCTGCTTCACTGCGTCCCTTTCCGAGAGTCCCGAAATATAAAAGCGTGCGCATGTAACGCCGTGTATATGTGAGTGCAGGTAATAGCTCTTTATGTCGGATGACTCTCTGATGCAGCGTCTGCGCCCTGCACGCGGAGGCCAGGGTGACTGTTTGCGGGATATTAGCTTGAGTGAGAAGCTGTGCGGAAGAACCGGTAATCACTGTGGTCAGTAAACAAGAACAGAGTTATGGTCTTGCTATGGAACGCCACCTCAGTTCAGAACGGATGCAGAGCGGGCCATTAAAGCCTGAATAGCTAATGGTGCTTACGATATCGATCCTGGCCATTGGCCAAGATGTTCATTATGAGCACAAAATCCTTCCGAAAGCGGGAGGCTTCCTTATGTGATCTTTGGCTTGGAAGCCAAACCCTACAGAATGGAGGTGAGGTGCGAGTGTGTGCGCACTCTGCGTGTTTGGCTGGTGTGCGTGTTTTAAGTGAGCGGAGGAATATGACAATGGCTTACAGTGTGCGCACTCTGCGTATTTGGCTGGTGTGCGTGTTTTAAGTGAGCGGAGGTATATGACAATGGCTTACACCTTTCTTGCAGGCATTGTTAGGCATGAGAGATTCCTGTCTACTTCTCCCTCAGATTTAATTTGATTCCAATGGAAAAAGGTCTGTCTCCCCAAAGCTGGTCTCAGCCAGGAAAAACTGTGTTCTTGTACGTCACAACAAGGCACAATTTGTAGTTTTATAATTGTTCTGACATAATTCGGACCCATCTCTCAAGGGCAGCTGGATTCAGGTTAATTAGGGCAAAGCCAATTAACATATCATAACCTAGTATAATTTAATTTGCATTAGGGAGGGCGGAGTGGACTCATTATGGGAAAATCACATCGCTTTCTGACACAATGTCAATGAAGAGCAATAGACTGTTCCGTGTGAGAAATGACTACGTCAGCAGCCAATGCAAATGACACTCACATGAGAAAGTTAGTAAAGTAAAACATCCAAAAACCCCATTATGGTGCTCAGTATCTCTCTCTCTGTGTGTGTGTGTGTGTGTGTGTGTGTGTGTGTGTGTGGATCAGATATACATTAGATGATGAAGACCAAATGTCTGCACAATGTGATTAAAAACCTGTTATTTTTGACGTTGTGGGGATAATTTTTTCAGTCCCCACAAGGGGAAATTCAATTTTTATCAAAATCTGTGACTACAATCAAAAAACTAAAAATGTCAAAAAAGTATTTAGTTTGGTTACTTATGGTTAAGGTTAGGGCTGGGTAGGGGTTAAGGTTGTCATTGTTGGGATTATGATTTTGCCCTTAGAAATGAATGGTCCACACAAAGATATGAGTACAGGTCTGTGTGTGTGTGTGTGTGTATGCGTGTGAAGATTGCATGTTCTCCTTCTTACTTAGGTTTTATCCTTCATCTGTGTCTCCAAATTGTGCGAGTGTGTGCACTGTGATGGACTGGCATCCCGCCCAGGGTGTCCCCTGCACTCTGTCCAGTGATGGACTGGCTTCCCGCGTACAGTGTCCCCTGCACTCTGTCCAGTGATGGACTGGCTTCCCGCGTACAGTGTCCCCTGCACTCTGTTCAGTGATGGACTGGCTTCCCACGTACAGTGTCCCCTGCACTCTGTCCAGTGATGGACTGGCATCCCGCGTACAGTGTCCCCTGCACTCTGTCCAGTGATGGACTGGCATCCCGCGTACAGTGTCCCCTGCACTCTGTCCAGTGATGGACTGGCTTTCCGCGTACAGTGTGCCCTGCACTCTGTCCAGTGATGGACTGGCTTCCCGCGTACAGTGTCCCCTGCACTCTGTCCAGTGATGGACTGGCATCCCGCCCAGGGTGTCCCCTGCACTCTGTCCAGTGATGGACTGACTTCCCGCGTACAGTGTCCCCTGCACTCTGTCCAGTGATGGACTAGCATCCCACCCAGGGTGTCCCCTGCACTCTGTCCAGTGATGGACTGACTTCCCGCGTACAGTGTCCCCTGCACTCTGTCCATGATGGACTGGCTTTCCGCGTACAGTGTCCCCTGCACTCTGTCCAGTGATGGAATGGCTTCCCGCATACAGTGCCCCCTGCACTCTGTCCAGTGATGGACTGGCTTCCCGCGTACAGTGTGCCCTGCACTCTGTCCAGTGATGGACTGGCATCCCACCCAGGGTATCCCCTGCACTCTGTCCAGTGATGGACTGGCTGCCCGCGTACAGTGTCCCCTGCACTCTGTCCAGTGATGGACTGGCTTCCCGCGTACAGTGTGCCCTGCACTCTGTCCAGTGATGGGCTGGCATCCCACCCAGGGTGTCCCCTGCACTCTGTCCAGTGATGGACTGGCTGCCCGCGTACAGTGTCCTCTGCCTTGTGACCAGTGTTTTCTGAGATCAGGGACACTGTAAAGGGGAGCCATACAGGCACCCTAAAAAAACTGTAACTGTACTTGGATTGGTGTGGGTTGGGGGCCCAATATTTTATGCCTTCATTTGGCCCAACATCTCTAGCGGTGCCCCTGACTCCTGTATGTGTCTGTCACACCAGCTCCTATCGGTAATCAGGCGTGTGGTCCTGCCTTTGCCTGAGATTTTTCTGTGAGCCAGTGGCAGTTAGCTGTCAATCCCATTTACACAGAGCATGGCTATCGCAGGAAGAGCTATCGCGCTTCCTGCATCCATTCCTCCAGTCCGCAGCCCCAAGTCCCATCAGTTACCTGTTTCCTGCAGAGAGTTGTCTCTCGGGTCGGGTATATGATTTTAATCCAATATACTTTTCTGTCACATTCGGCAAATTTATTCTCACAGTCTGCTAGCTGTTCGTTCTGTGTTTGCGCTGAAAACAAAAACAAAGAAAAATGGTGTTTCTACGCAACCCGGCTCTGAAAACGGGAAAAAAAACGAACGATGGAACGGAGCCACACGACGCAATCCTGACCTCCTCGTTATAGGCGTCCTTTCGAAGCCACTTCTCCTTCTCTTATCCGCTTCTCCGGTCTACCCTCCTCCGTCTCCCCTCCCCCTGTCCTGTGCATGAGCGCCCCCTGTTGCTTTTTGGTAAATCTCAGTACCAAGAACGCAAAGATCGTACTTGTGGTCTTGGCAAGAGCAGTCTTGCTCATTTACCTCCCAAGAACGAACTTGAGGCGACATGAATCACGGGATTGGTCTTGTTTGGCAAGGATGCAATCAATGTATCCTTGGCTGTTTCTCAGTACCAAGAACAAGAAGATCATACTTGTGGTCTTGGCAAGACCGGTCTTGCCAACTTGCCATAGGGAAATGAACTTGGGGTGCAATGAATCATGGGATTGCTCTAGTTTGGTGAGGATACAACCCATGGATGAATCCTTGACATTTAAGGTGAAGCAAGACCAACATCCAGAGATTTTTACCATCCTCTGTTCTAATCTTAGTATTGGATCCGGTCTTTGGTAATGGAAGATGATGTGAAACTGGTACATGAGAACACAAGTACCTTCAGGTACGCATATGGAGATTCACCTGAAGTCGGAAAGCCATTTGGCGACCTGTTGCTTAGCCAGATAACTCGTTGGATTTAATTTACCCCAGTTTAAATGGCCTTTACCTTCATTCACTTATATTTAACCCAGATCTTAAATTTGACAAGTTATCCAGCTAAGCAAGAAATCCTGCTTTCTGAAAGAGGCCCCAGTTCTAGCCCAGTTAATTAGACATTGTTAGCAATGTCAGTGGATTACAACGCATCGCGTGTTATTTTGCCGATAAGAACTAGAGATGAGCCAATCCAGACCTATTTCACGGGTCGGTATCGACCGTACGTTACCGATCAGATACTCACTTATTTAGTTTTTGGCAGTCTCTAAAAAGAGAGCTCCTGTTTGCACACTCGCTGCAGCTTGCGATACAGGAGGGGCTGCTATCTCAACAAAGTGTAAGTGACTCTGTTGCCAGGGGGAGAAACATTGTGGGCCATTTTAAGCATTCGCCACTGACATATCCTCACACGGACGATATTCACATTGAACTGCAAATGCCATAAAAATACGTAAAACAAGACGTACGAACAGTGGAACAGAACGTTATGCATGTTCGTAGTAGCCTAATTAAAGATTTTTGGCATGCATTTTTCATCTGTATTTACTAGATAAAAAAATCAATATATAAGGTATTAATATAATTATTATAGTAAAATATGAAAGTAAAAAACGCTCTTGTATTGGAATCTGTATCAGTATCAGCAGTTGTATGTCGCAATTGAATTGGAACTGAAAAAATGTGGATCAGCCCATCTCTAATAAAAACACTGTTGCAACACGTCCATGGATAGTGGTTGGACGGTACCTTGTGTGTGATCAGTTTAATGAGACACAAATAAGGCATAAATGCTAACAAACAGTACATGACTACAACTTTGACTTCTGCTAATAAAGGGCGCAACCATTTTGAATTCTGAGCTCGAGATTGTGTAAATTCCTCTGACTTTCCGAGTAGAAATTCTGTCTTCACGGGGCGTTTCAGCTGAAATATCCGACTGGGAACTTGAATATTACGAGCTACGAGTTAAAATGGAACGCGGCATTATTTATGCGCAAACACAGAACCGACAGCTAGCAGACTGTGAGGAGAAATTTGCTGAACTGGACAAAAAAGAGTACTGGATTAAAAAAATCACATTTCCCACCTTTAAGGTTGCAGGGGCCAGTAGCTAGGAGAGCTGGCATTGTGGATGACTGGGGCCCATTATTAACTATGTGTCACGCCCGGCTCAATCCGATCCTCGTGTGTGCCTCGCCCCCCCATTACCCACGTGCATTACCCTGCTTGTACTCACCTGTTCCCTGTTAAGTTCTATCAGTCTTGTGTATCTTAGTCCGCGTCTGAGTCTGTCTGGTAGATCCGTCATTAATGTGCGTCATCGTCTGTCCTGTCGGTCCTTTAATAAACCCCGTTCACGTTTGGATTTTCGCTTACCTGCCTTGTCCTTTCCCAGCGAACGTGACACTATGTATGTGGGAGTTAATGAATGTGTCTTTATCTGGTTGTGCTGAGATCCAGCTATGGATTGGATGTTGAGCTCCTTTGGAAATAACAATCAATTGAACTGAAAAATTATGAATAGAGAAATGAAAATAGATGAAAGGAGTTAAATTTGGAACTAGTTGCAGTATTCCCTCTCTCATCAGTGGAGATAAATGTTTTCTTTTGTCTTTGCATTAATGCGTCGGAGGTCGAACGATGAAACGTTATGCAGCACAGACTCGGGATACATTAAGTTATAATTATTTACAATTATGGCTTCTATGACCATAATTGCATTGAGGTCAAATTCTAATTGAAATCCGGCTAATATTGACAGAGAGCTTTGGACGTTTTACAAACAGCACTTTTTGCTGAGTTGATTAAACATGCTATGATGCCTTTGTGAAAATGTTTTTTGCATAATTTATACTCACGATTGAACTCAACAGGACACGAGTCGACAGCACCGTTGGCCATTGGTTACTTAAATTCCAGAGATCAAACCACTGAGAAAGGATTTATTACATAATTTGTCCAGTCACTTATAAATACACGGTGTCCAGCATGAGTCGATAAGGAGTGATCATTTAGTTTCATTTACTTGAAGGAATTTCTGGAATTCCTTAACCATTGTCATGATCACCCATATAAAGCATTTACCCGCCCTCTGGAATTCCCCTACCAGAACAACCCCCAGCATGATTTCGTCCTAAAAAACATATGATTATGTAGCATGAGAAACATCTTTACAGGCTGTTCTTGGAACAAAACATGCCTTCTCTTTTCTACAAATACATCTCCCGTAACCACTTATTCAGTACTGAGTTGTGGGAATTTTCTTTTCAGATTTACAGTGCATAAAGAAAAAGAAAGGAAGCTGCAGGCACTCTCTTAAAACGTACAATAAAGCATCAATAAAACCCAAGATGCAAAAACAAGGCAGAAAATACAGATAAAATACCAAAAATACATTTTCCTGCCTCTTATACCAACTTGTGAAATTACTGCCCAAATCCCAGCTTACGTCAAACAAATAAAATCAACATTCCCGAGGAATCACACTTTGGGATAATTACACGAAATGCACTGTTTGAAGCGGCGGTTTGTAAGGGTCTGGACTGTCAGTGTATAAATATATGTCAAATTTTACTGCCAGGCAGAAGCTTGTTTATATATTTATGAGGACATCTATATCATCCAGTTGTTGGAAGAATGCTAGCATTGTTTGCCCCTCTTCAGAGGGTGGGAATTAAAATAAATAAAAACATGTATTTATACAAAAAAAAGATCTTTTTTTCTTAATGAGTGGCATGGTTGTCAAAGAACTGCAATTTGGGATTGAAATTTCCTAAAGAGTGCTGTTATACTCAAGATCATATTGATCTGCACTGCATAAATGTCATTAACTGTGACAGTGTGTAAGTGCTTAAGTCGAACAAAATTGTACATACAGTACAACCTATAAAACTTGTATAAAGATATAAACTTCCTGTTCCTGGGAGCCAATCAGAATTCCCAATATCGAAACAAAGCCAGCAGTAAAAGCAGACAGTTGATGAATGTTCCTGTAGGAGTCGCTCTCTCAGCACACAGATGAGAGTTTCCCCGTACAGATAAAGCCTGTCGTCATGCAGATATTGTCTATATTAATGTTCGCACAGTTTTACAAAAATGCTGATTATAGCTAGTATTCAAAAATCGGAGATAGTATCTGGGACAGGAAAAACTAATTTAGCTGGCTATAGATCAATTTAGTTCACCAATAACAGTTCGACTTTTTTTTTTTGAATATCCAGACAAATAACAAGGATACACATTCAATTAAGCTGGAGTGCATGCGGGCCCAGTACGTTCATGTTCTTTACTACTCAAACTTCGAATCCTGCCTCTGGCTCCGTGTGTGAACAGATCGCATGGTTTAAATCCATCTGCCTGGGTTTCCTCCAGCGATCCACAAACACAAACACATTTGGGTGAGTTGCCCCCTTCGACCCGCTCATGGTGAATGTTTACACCTCGACGGACTGGCATTCTTCCCGGGGTTTTTTTCCGCGTCTGGGATGTTTCTTCGCCTCGTGTCGTGTCCATCCTGCAATGAGCCTCGGTCCTGCAATCCCGGCTGAACACTTATGAAGACGAACGGATGGATCAAACACACTGTTTATACAAAATGCATACTTGTGGCTAAGAATGTCACACGACGACAGATTACACAATATCAGTTAATTGAGGTTTTGGAAGCAAAATGAGTGAAAGCTGTTTTTGATTAGAAAAAAAAAAATTCCGAAGTCAAGCGGTAAAGCGGCGTAAATCAAGACAATTTCAGCCGATTTTAGAAAAAAAATAAACATGCTTATAAATACTGTTTTTTAGCATTTAACCTCCAAGCCGGGATGGCGATGTAGTTATGGTTCAGTAAATGGCAACAATTTTGGAATTGATGATAGATTTAGTGCTGCACAGATTCATGTCAAATGACAGATTTGCAGATGTAAGCCGTGGCTGGCGGCATTTCAGCCGAATCACGGCTGGGGCGACGGTGCACGTTTTGTCCACGGCCGTTCACACTTGACGAAGAAACAATCGAGCTTCTGACAGCCGCAGAGGAGGACAGAGACTGGGCAAAAAAGGGGGAGAAGAGACGAACGACAGTAGACACAAAGGACTGGGGGCCTTGATCGAGAGTGTTGCCCGGGACTCGATGGCAGTGTGCTGGGAGCGAACGAGAATGCTTGTTTGTTACTTATGGAGCCAAGATCTGTTGCTTGCGAAAGTCTTTAAGGCCTCTTGCTGAAAACATTGTAAAACATCCTCACACATTTCACAGCGGGGGTGTCGCATGCAAGGAACCTCCCAGAAATTCGTTCTTAACGGGACGACCCCAAAACAACGGATCCTGTGCTCCCGTCAAGGAAAATCTTTCATGCTCATTAAAAGATGCCAGAGGCCTTCAGGCTAAGAGGGGCTTTTTCACTTCTTATCCTTAATGAAAATATTCAAATGATGTAAATAATCAAATATTTATGGATTTTGTTCTTTACTGTCAGCGGTGTTTACCAAACCAAGACAAAAACAACATGGTAGCTTGCATCTGTTATTGTAAACGGTGCTGCGCGCCTACCTGGGGTACGCGGTTATCACACGGAAGCGTTTTTCTTTCATTTAGTACCTCAGTTGTGCTTCGTTTCGGCCCCAGTTTTGATCTAATCAAAGTGAAGGTCGGTGGGCTGCAGGAACGATACAAATGTTCAGAGGTCACTACAAATGTGCTGACCTTGAGTTCAAGCCAAATTCCCAAATGGGGACGCTTTATTTGGGTAGGCCCCATGTTACTCCGGGACGGTTGCTATGGAGACTGTTTTGGCTGCCCCTAGAGTCACTGTTAATAACCAGTTGCGGTATTGGACGTGATACAACATCCGAAGAAACATCGACAGCCCAGGGTTGCACTCTGCAGTACGAGCTAGAGTGTACTTCTGACCTGGCCTTGTCCTCGTATCATAAACGGGGAATGTTTTGGGTCTGTACTGATGACAACTTTCTCTCCCTATTCACTGCTATTCACAGGGTCATTCTGAAACATGCTGTAAGCTCTTTGGTGAAGTATTGCTCCTGGAGCCCACGACTCCTGGTGCTCCTTCACTGCAACCTCCAGCCACTGGGGGGGGGGGGGGTAAGCAGTTTAATGGTATTTTGATGGGTCATAGTTCCTCACTGTCCTTTGTCAGTATTCAGATTCTAAAGATGGTGGCGAAGCTGCCCTTTTATTGTCCTGTGTGATTTGAAGGACAGGAAGATTAGGCGAGAGACAAAGACAATATCCTGTGGACATGTGCTTGCTGTTATCAGAGAGAGAGGCGGCCAAAGGAGTGTTCCACCCGCCTGTCAATATTGACTCAGCCGCGAAGTGTTTATTTTGTCTTTATTGCAAACCTATCAAAGCCAAGTGTTTGCTTCTCTGCAGAGGATAGTGACTCCCCATCAGGAGAGGATAGTGACTCCACATCAGCAGAGGATAGTGACTCCCCATCAGGAGAGGATAGTAACTCCCCATCAGCAGAGGATAATGACTCCACATCAGCAGAGGATAGTGACTCCCCATCAGGAGAGGATAGTGACTCCCCATCAGCAGAGGATAGTGACT
>JAABNX020000090.1:11464184-11482128 GCA_015163995.2 Mormyrus lacerda | reverse complement strand
GGGTGGTGGGGTGGGGGTATGGTGGTCAGCTGCGAGGCCCTGGAGGACAGCTGTGAATGAAAATAGTGTAACAGACAAACAGAGGCGGCCCTGGTGGGGAAGAGAAGATGGGGCGGCTGTCCTATCAAGCTCCAGCTTCCTCAGCTTCCAGCTCGCTGGAGAGGAGGGCACGGCGGAGCCTGGAGAGTTTCACGTTTAATTCATTTAGCAGATGCCTTTATCCAAAGTGTTGTACATTTGTGAGAAAGCAGGGTTAAATAATCCCTGGGTTAAGGGCCTTATTCAGGGACCCAAGAATGAAATCATCTAGGGATCTGAACTGGCGACCTTCCGGTTTGAGGTATGGTGTATCCTACTGGGCTGTGTGTTTCCCTTACCATTAGCCTTCTGATGGTGTGATGCATTGCGTTGTGCCTCCATGCAGAAACTCACTGCGCCTCACTGCCAGGAACGCAGCACGCCGCCGTGGGGGAGAATGGAGCAATTGGAGACAACGCATCTCACGGCATCATGAATGGAATTATCCCGGCCGTTCCTGGGGAAATAACATCGCCAGCGGTGGAGAAATCCCCAGGATTCACGCGGAGCCGACTGATTAAGGATGAACTCAGAGATCGGGGGGTTTGCACCCCCCCCCCCAGCAGCGGAACCAAACACTCCTGCATCACCGTGCTGCCTGAACCTCGCATCTCAGCCCATCTCTGCTCCGCAGGACAGCATTTCTGAGCATTTTCTCGTTATGAACATAAACCTGCTTCCCATTTTGCATATTAAAGGCATAATGAGGCTGGAATCTCTGTCTGTTCCACCTGCATATATACAGAAAATCACATTCTGCAGAAACAGTCCGGTAACGTGACGTCAGTGATGTCCAGGAGACAGATGCCTTTGCTATACTGTTATATAATAATTCTTCCAAGGAAAGGAATTCGCCCAGAATAGTGCTGTGTCCACACCAGAGACTGGACCTGGCATTACACACTGAATCACGCTGTCAGTCAAAACCTGCGGGTCTTCATCTGCCAGGAAGACTGATTCAGTTATATATACCACCCCCCCAAGAAAAGCCAAGTGCAAAAACCAAAAGTTGGGGTGTTTCTGTTATTTAAGGGCGTGAAGGTCTGTCAGTAATTTGTTACGGTTCATATCACAAAAAGTTTCCGAGGAAGAAGCGCTTTACAGGGACATATACGCACATAAAGGAATTGCAGCCGTATCGATGACCCCGTATCCGGACTGACGTCACTCCCTGGATTACATGTGAGCCACAATCGGTTGCGACAGCTGCAGGGGCGAGCCTACGCAATGAACTGGCCCCGTCGTTCAGATAAAGCGGGCTTTAGTCACTTGCCAAAAGCCAGCCACGTGACGCGACGCCGCTCACGGATCTCCTCGGCGACAGCGGCTTTGGAAACAAGAACGCAAGGGCACCGAACCACCTGCCCGATTCCGGTCTCTAACGCTTCCAGACAAACACGCCACGTGGATTTCTGCCTGCTTGCCGCATAACATCCGTCTGCAGAAATGTCAGCGGAATTACGATTAAGATTAAAATGGATGACCCCGTACGGCAGCGAGAATATGGAGCACAGTCAAACGTACACAGACTGCCCAACAGAAAACGTGAATAGATGGTGCCCATGCTGCAATCTAGCCAATGCAGCGCACACAAATTCAATGCTACACAGAACTCAGTGTCCTGAAAAACAGAATATTGAATAATAAGTTAGCAGGGATGGTATATGTGCGACTGCAGAACAGCCATGGCCTCTTCCGTTGATTCCTTCCCAGAAATGGTCCAATCGAAGGCAGGTAAAGGACATCCAGCATACTGCAGTCAGCAGTCAGCCCCAAGTCATTTAATTCCTTCATTCTGTAACGTCCCCTGATGAAGGGCTCATAATTAACTTGACGGCTGCTTATATATTCACGTATAAAAACCTTAACAGAAAAATCATGTTTCCCCTAAGGAAGTTGTGCCCAACTCCAGTCCTGGGGGGCCGGAGCCCTGTGTAGCTTTAGTTCTTTCCCTGTTCCACCACAAATGATTCAGCTCAAGAGCTGTGCGGTAATTAGCAGAAGCAGTTGAATCAGGTGTGTTAAATGAGGGGAAACCCAAAAATGTGCCGTGCTCCGGCCCCCCAGGACTAAAGTTACACACCCCTGCTCTAAGGAATATATCATAATTGAAAATTTAATGTCGATCTCAAGCTAAAATCCGTGTCTCTCCACCTGCTGCGTGGGACATGTCACTGTGGAAGGCTAGTCACCATGATGCATATTATTATTATTATTTTTTTTTTTTGCAGGAACTTTCTGTTGTTTCAGCGTGCAGAAGGCCCACGAATCACAAGTAGGCTGTAACCAGTGTTTATGGCCAGTTTCTGTGGAAACGCTCGATAGGTGAGTCATTGTCTTCCTATGACTTCGGTGAAAAATATTTTGCGAAGCAAAGGTCAGCCACGTTTGGCAGCCGGGAGATAGGGGAGGGGTCCCATCACGGCCTGGGAAAATCAATCTTCTTGATGGGCGGTGGCAGTCCTGACAGCCATACATATAAAATATACCCATGCTATTTATATTAACTACATGTGCAAAAATGTATAAGACTGCATTATGGGGACATTGCATTGATATTCCACTTTGAAGTACTTTGAACCTCGTTTTGCTGTGACATCACCTCATGATCCTATGAGTCACCTGCTGGCGGCATTTACAGGTTTGGTTAACTGCCTCTATATCTATGGTCTGCATCTCGGGGGACCTCGGGCAACTGGGGTCAACTGGGGTCAAGGCTCAACTCACCAAAGACACGACTGATGACCCCTAGAGGCCAATTCAGGTCTGGCAGGTGGTGTGAATTCTGCCCCCCTCCCCCCAGGGCACTGTGAGAGCAGGAGACTCACCCCCCCCCACTGAAATGAATTCCAGTTATGAAACGTTCAACGATCAAGTTTCGAGTTGCCTGTTCTCATGGGTAGATGTTTGAGGTTATGTGGGTGGGGCTACTTGGCAGTTATGGATGCACAGTTTGTGGATATACCCTTAGGGCCCCGAGGACAGCAGTTACCCTGCCCCCACCCCACCCTGCTCAGGAATCCTAGAATCAAGATGCAAGATGTTTTATCGGCCGTGTGCAACAAGTGTATTGGAATGTTTAGTCACTGAACCCCACCCAGCACTCAGTACAACTAACAGTGCACAAGTCAATATACCGTAAATATACAATGCGTGTGCACAGAAATCAGGTAACGCGTTGCAACCCATATAGAAGTTCACCTGCAAGTAATATTGCGTTAGGCCACATTTAACAATTTCTGATGGGGAAATGCTTAGACCAAGAAACGCTTTTTGAGTCTGGTAGCTGGCATTACGATGCAGCAAAATCTAATAGGGGTGAGAGCAGCTTGTGGTTTAAGCTCGTGTTCATGTAGCGTGCTTCATAGCAGCCGACGGAGAGCAGATTAGTCCCTGTGATCTTCTGGGCACCTACTTCTCGGTCTCTGGTGTGGTCTGGCTCCGATGTGTTATACCAAGATACTGTCGGCGAGGACGATTTCCTTTAGATTTCAGCAGTCGCCGGTCAGCGGTCATGTTCATCCCCGCCTTCCTTAGTCACCTCAGCAAGCGCAGGTGCCCGCCGGCTTTTCTGAAGATTGCTGCGATGTTCTCTGTCCATCTCAGCCTCTCCTGAGATGTGGAGGTTGGGGAGACTGAAACTGCTGACATTTTCCACAGGAGAGCCATCGACGCTGATTGCTGTGTGGCGTCCCACGGTGCCTCCTGAATTCCACAACAACCCCCCCGGTTTTATTGATATAACCATATGCGGCGTTTTAATGGGCTCCATAATAAACATACGATTGCCCCCCATTCTCCCCCGAATAAAACCATCTTCTAATGGTAATAAATTTATTTGCTTTTGATGGCAAAATAAATGTGTCAGATTTCGACACGCGCCCACCCATCAACCATAACTGCTTTTTCAGGGCGGGCCGTGGGCGGATTCCAACATGGCCGCCCCGAATGTTCCGTGTGCATTGCCATGTGGCATCTTCTTCATGAGCGGCGCTTAATGTGACGCCCTTCCAGGTAAGACTGCCGTTTGCTAAATGCAAATGACGATTGATATTAATTTGCGCCGCCCTGCGTCGAGACGACGTCCACTTCCGTCGAGCGTCTACCCTTAAGCGACTTCAGGAGCGATTAATGAGGCGAATCAGAGTGCAGGTCGGTGTGCTCGCGCCTGTCACACCGCCGAGGGAAGCCACCGCGGTTCCAAGAGCCGCGGAGAACGCCAAAGCCTCGGGACGCCCGGGACGTTCACAGCCGCGAAACCACCGGCGGGGCTGCCCTCGCTCTGCCTGTCCGCGCGTCTCCCTCCCACCGTCCAAAAACACCTCAACCCGTAATGAATGGGAACGCTATGTTACGAAGATAGAGTAACAAAAAATAATAACAAGGGTGTGTTTGAAATTCCAACTGAATGAATTGTTTTGGCTGGACGCCAACACCATGTTTTAGCCAGTTAAAATAGAGATAAAACAGTCATTGTTTGGTTAGGATTAGCCCGAGAACTGTGAATCGAGGGCGTGCGGGTGAAATAGGGCCGTCAGCCAAATGCATTACGATACTTAACAAATAAATAAAAAAATCAGAGTGTTGTTTTTGAGGTGGAATCCGCTGCATATGCGGGCCTGTATTCTGCTTTAAAATAATAAGCCGTGTGCTGGTTGTGTGGCTTTCAAAGCAGAGCCGGGTGCTAACAGTACAACTGCGGCGTAACTGTCAGAGGCAAGCAGTCATCACGTGGGAAATGTTTTACTGAAAATAGCCGTCGTCGACGGCGGCCGTGTGGCCGGGATTGGCTGGGAAGGGGGTGGTGGTATTACTGGGCGAATGGAGTCTCCAAGATAGGAACCTGTCTACCTGCCCTCATGGACATCTGTAAAAAATGCTGCAGCAACTGCGCCCACTCCATCGCACACGACCCCTCACCCCACAAGCGGCCTGCTCACCCCTCTCCCATCTGGGAGAATGTTCCGGAGTGTTCTTTCCACCACCACCAGGCTGTGCGGCAGTTTCTTGCCCCAGGCTATCAAACTTCTCAACTCCCACCTACCTCATACACGCTGATGAAATGCACATGTGTACTGCGATGTTTATATTGCACAGTCTACTGTCTACATACGGAGTCTCGCAACACTGTTTAGCTGTAACACTCTGTCGTTGTAGCTGTTGTGTATTTTCATGCATGGTGTTTTTTTTAATGCTTTTACTCCCCCCTCCCAGTATTCTTTTGCTCAGTTGTTCTTCTCCTGCCTCTGTTGAATCACAGTTCTGTTTCATGTGCGTGAATTGACTGTGAACTGACTTGACGTGACCTGAGATGGACTGACCTCACAGCTTCACCATTCCATCAGAGTCATAGATGTCAGCCATGATTGGAGGCGAGCAAGTTACGCATCGACCCACCTTACTGCTGTCGGCTGAAGATCCGGCATGGGGGCATCAAATAGCAGCAGAACTGACCCCCTCAGATGGCTGGTCAATGGATCTATCTGACCAGACATCTCAAGGACCATCCCTCCTGGGAAACTAGACTACCTCATCCTCCCGTCAACCTGCGCTCTGTCTTCGATGACTATTTCTGGGTTATGGTCTCTTGGCAACAATGAATGCTCCTCTCTTGTATTTTGCACTTGTCAAGTAGGAAGCGATTCCTCATGGGGGTTTTGGTTTGACTGGCTTTTCTGATGTGGGGTTCTAACAATGTTTTTTTTATAGCTCTCGCCCTGATGCTAACTTGCACGTGATACTGATCACTCATTGGCTGCTCAGCCTAGCAACACTTGCTCCTGCGTTGGCTCCTTGACAACTGTTTGCTTGTGATGTACTATCTGCCTCGCTTGTGTGTCACTTTGGATGAAAGTGTCTGTTAAATAAATATACGTGAATGTAAATAAAAGTAAACGCTAATGGCCCTAATTGTTGAGATTCCTGTATCCCTAAATCACCTAAATACAATGATAAAATAACAAAATGATGAGTCATTTCAAACAACATCATTTCATAGATTTTCTTTGCAATAGTCTCAACAGGCCTTTTTAGTAACAGTCTAAGGAAGCACAGAGAGAGTGAAATCGATTGAGTCATCCTTGTAATCGCTGACGACGTGCCACAAAGCGCGCCGCGCCAGACGCCATTACACCGGCGATGCTAGCCAGAGATATCTAGCCGTGATGCTTAGCGCTTGCAGATGCATGGACCGGCACGACGCATGGAGAAGCACCCGAAGCTCATATACGGGTCGACCTTCAGCGAGGTACCGAGGAGAGCATCATGTTGCCGCGGGCGATGGCCTGCCAGGCGCGACGTCTCTGGGATTGCGGGCCCTCGCGCCGCAGCGTTGCTGAAGAAACCGGACTGTAGACTGAGACGAGTCACAGACATTCCTCTCCCGTGCTTCGGAGAGCGATGTGATATCCTGGGGTTTTCAACCTCGTCCCGTAAATGAAAATAGGCCAGAGCTAGGGAAACCCCCCCCCCCCCCCCAGCTAATGCATGAGCACATAAATAAAGAGGGGGGGGGGGGGAGCTTTTCAGCATTTTCTGTGCAAGTTTGAGGCGACTCTGATTAGAGTCCCTGTAGCTCTTCATCAGTGTCTGCAGGACAGAGTGGTTCAGATCAACCGGGCGAACAGACGTCCAGAAGAAGTCGGCAGACGTTCTTGTCCCCCGGCATTCCGACGAAGCTGAAGCGCTGCGGCGTGTAGCTTCTCCTGACGGAAGCCGGCTGATCCAGGCTGCCGTTTCATCATCGGCGTGTGCTCTGACCCAGAGGGCTAATCCATCAGGGCCCATGTGAATTGGCACATGCATTCAGTGGGAGGGTCCCTGGTGATGAAAGAGAACCCCCCCCTCACCACCACCCCCCAACCGCTGCGCCGAGTCTTGAGGCCGGGGCTGTGAGAGCGAGACGAGCGTAGCTGGGAGTGTGGGTGCGGGGTGTGGAATCAATGTACCCGCATGGATCTCCCTTCCCTCCCCGTTTTCATGTTTCCATGGCTGCGGGTGTGATGGGCGGGGCCTGAGGCCTGGAGTCCTGTCGGACTCAGCGGCCGATCGGCCTCATTCTGGGCTGGAGTGTATCGTCTCTGTCTGCTTTCACTGTGCTTTTCGCCACATTATTCAGGCTAATTCTCACAGCTGGGCCCTTGAGCAAGATCCTCAACCCCCCAGCTCTGCGGCGACCGTGTGACCCTGCTCCCTCAATAATGTTTCTCACTTTGCATAAAAGTGACTGCAAAATAAATAAAATATAAAAAATAGACACTGGTCCTCTATTAGCCAGCTTGTGTAATGTTGATGTTTATGCCTGGGTTTTTCCACCATGGATTAATTACTCTCGGTTTAAAGGAATTTAAGTAGGTGGGTTTGTGGGTTTGATGCCGACCTTGGTTCTGACAATAAGAGCTGAATACGTGGCTCTGTTTGCGTGACGGCAGAAAGAGGCTTTATGGCTTTTGGCAACGACTCTGGCTCGAGATGTGTAAAGCCGGGCTTTCGAATATGCACTGCGGCACGGGAAAGGCATTACATCCGTTGCCCCCGGCGACCCAAGTGTCCGGTAAAGAAGAGTTTTATTCTTCCTGTTACGATTTTATTGGCCAGGCAAGTGCTTGATCTTTACTCCCTATAGCTGTTAACAGACACGGACACGACCCATCATTTTCTAAAAAGAAAAACAACACATGTCCGATGTATTATTCATTAAACTCAACAACAAATAAGTTGCAAAATAATATTGCAATAATAACGTTGTAACAATATTAAATTAATTTATTTAACTGATAATCTGCACGAAACGCATTTTCAATCGCATGAGCTGCTTACAGAAACAATTTACAAATTTATAATCAATCATTGGCAGGATTAATATTAAGGGGTCTGTTTTTTCTCCAGTTTTCCATACATCCACACAACCATCAGGCTGAGAACCCAGTACTTAATTACAGCAATAATTGTACACTGTACACTGGCATTAAGATAATCGACCTATGTGGGACATAGGACTTGTGTTAAACACACACTTCTATCCCCCAGGAAGCGGAGGGGTATTATCTCTCTGTGAGGCAGGGCATGGCAATGTTTCATACGGGACAGATAGGCTCTCTGAGAAAGTATTGTAGCCCTGGCAACCCCAGGGCAGGCAGAACCCTGAGAACACCGGCCTCCCCTCCTACACACCGAGGAAACCGGCCAGCCTCCTTGCTGCTGGAACAGATGCCGTCATCCTGAGAGCCGGGAGCCCCGCGCCGGCAGAGCCTGTCTGGCAAATGCTACCGGCCCGGCGCTGCACGTGTATGTGTGTCCCGAAAATCCAGTTCTTTCTGACCGGGTCCTTTCTGCATCTCTGCACGCCGCTAATTAAGAGAAGGTGAACAAAACAAATCACAGTATGACTGTAAAATACAAGTTCAAAACAACACTGTTCAAAACAACACTGTTCAAAGCGACACTGTTCAAAACAACACTGTTCAAAACAACACTGTTCACCCTGTTTCGACTGAGCCAGAGACAAGGAAAGACAAGAGAAGACAAGATAAGATAAGATTTATTGATCCCAGTGAGGGAAAATTTCTTTGATATCACAGTAGGGATTAATGCAACTAAGGAAAACTGAAGTAGAAAATAAATATAACAAAGAATAACATGAATTAAAGAAAGAAGCCAGCAATAATATTGCATTTAAAAAAAATAAAAGAACTCTGCGGTTAATGTACCGCTATGGTGAATGCACTCTAAAATATAGTGCAATAAGGCTTTGGGCAATATTCCAGCAGGATGACAAAAATGGTCCCAAAAAAAAGCTTTCACCACATCTCCATTTAGGGAGTAACAATGAATGAATGCATGCAAGTGATGGTAAGTGACGGACACATTGCCAATCACGCGAATTTATCACCCTAATGTTTGCAGTGTGAGATTCATTCACAATGCACTCACTGGCCCTGGTTCCTCTGTAAACTGGCACCCTTAAGGAGTGGAGTCTGATGTCTCATGTCCTCCAGAGTGGAGGAACAGTTTATTGATAAAAGGAAAGATAAAACCTGTTAAACAGACAGATAAGGCTTCTTATAAAGAGATATTTTTGTACACTGACACTGGATGCTGTAATCTGCAGACCATTATGGAAGATGAAATATAGAAATCACTACTGTTTATTGGATTAGTATCTCCCATATCTGGTTCATAATTTTCCACAAAGGTAGGTGGGCAAGACGGCGGCGTTCTGGAAATTTCCTTTCTCCGGGTCCAGCCGCGCGGTTCTGCCCACGCCGCGCGGTTCTGTCGCTCTCGCTTCTGGAACGCCTACAGGTCGACCGCCTGTATCTAAAATATCTGCTAGCAGTAGGAGGCATCTTCGAAACGTGGCCCAGCGCGGCGTCGAGATGCATTACTGCCCGTGTAACAGCACTGAAAAACCCCCCCACGATCTCTAGCAGATAAAGAGTGGTACCTTAAATCATCCGCTTCAGCACGCTCCCATTTTCTCTGTTCTGTCACATTTACTCATCTCTTGCATAGGAGCCGAAGCCTGCACTGATACTTAAACTGCGATAAAACACAGCAAGATAGCAGCTTATTTGGTTCGTGAGTTGCTGGAGATCAGCTGATCTCCTTTTGCCTGCATGACTTTGAGTTGATATTGACCAGAGAGCTCTAAAAGAGTGAAGATATAAGTCATGGATCAGTTTGTAGGTCTTTTCTGCAATGGTCTTTCCCCCTTTGAGATCTTTTCTTAAAGATCCTCTAGCTAAGGAAACATTTTCCTTTCAGCTGTCATGATCTCTGGTGGGGAAGCTGCTTTTATTTGCAAAAAACCAGAAGAAACCAAAACAAGAAAACTCAATACACACAATATCAAACTCGTCAGGCTTACTATCTGGCTACTTTAACTCTGGTTTTACCACAAATACTTTTCACAAATACGCAACCCTTTATTAACGCCACTGATTTGGAAACTCTGTATTTAAATATGCAAATAAACGGATCATAAACACAGTATTAGCAAGCAATATCATGTGCTTCCTGTGTTTGTGTTACCCCTATGGGCAAACCACAGAACCGAACCTCAGATTGCTTTTATTAAATTTGTAATTAGCGTATTTGCCGTGACAAAAGGAAAGTCCTCTGTGTTAACTTCCAAGAATCCACTTCCCTCTGGAAGACATCAAGTCCGGCAGTTTTGAGGTGATGAAAGGCTCCCCCGAATCCACGCTAAGATGCACCGGCAGCGTGAGGCTGCTGCATGCCGGCACTTTCTTCCCCCGTGTCTAACTCGCAGCGTTTTTCTCGCGAAAAAATAAAGAATAAAGGAGGAGCGCGAGCCAAAAATCTGCGACATCAGCTTTTTTAGTTTCGATGCCCCGAAAGCAATGAAGAGACTTTTCAAAAGCCTTTTTTTTCTGTTCGGCGCGGGGGTGATAGAGACCGTAACTTTTTTTCTTTAAAAAGAGATGCTTCTAAGGAACTGTAAGGGCATGAAAAACAAGACTGATGCATAAAGGATGACGGGACTCGTGAGCAGCGGTATTCCGGCTCGACGTGTGCCGGATGATGAGGGCAGAGCGCTTTTTTTTTTATAGCGGTGCCTTTAACAGCAGCCGCACATCGAACCCATAATTACATGTGCGGTGCTGCAGCCTCACATGCCACGGGAGCTGATGTCATGCATACTGGTGCCCCGAAGCTTGGGCATGACTCTCATTTTAGCAGCGTTGATTCGGCTTTTTTTAAATCCAAAAACGCTTCAGCTAAATTGCATAGGAGCGAGTCCCACATAGATGATAATTCATTAAACACTGTGTGTGTGGTATATTAGTAAGGTGTTTGGTATGCTGTCTATTGCTAGCAGACAAGTTGTAACAGTAAGTGGATAGATTTCCAGGTCCTTGTAACGAGTGACCTTCGCTATAGAGAGATGTCCCAAATCAGCTGGACGCATAAACAGCAAACACTATCTGTACGTCTTATTGATTTTTTTTTTTCCCAATCTTCTGTCCTGCATGGGAAAATAAACGGCTGTACTCTTAAAACACATCCACATGCTAATTGACCTGACATTTCAAAAGAATTATTCATATCTTAATTCATGAGCGCTTAAAGCTCTTGCAGAAATGCCTTTGTTTGCTCGCTTTCTGTCTGCTGTCTTTAAGATAAATGAGCGTAAGACCTCGTTGAAAGGTGCTCCATCTCTGGTCCTTCAAAATGTTAAGCAGCTTATTAAGTGACAATGATCAATAGTGACTGATGTTATAATTAAAGCTTACTATGCCGCATATGACATTGGATTCCGGCGGCTGAACACTTGTATGAGTAAATAGTTCAACAGTCGTGATAATGGAGTGTGTTACTTTTCTTGAGTGGTAGACCATGTCTTCATTCACCTCCAAGGATACTTTGAAACGCAAACTGTTTAGACGTCAAAGGATTTATGTTGATCTAAGGACATTGTCAGGCGGCGTATTTTACGGCGCGTTGGGTGAATGATCGCGGCGGACTGCAAAATGTTTGCGCAAAGTATTGATTATGCTGCGGCGCTCACTTATGAAACAAGGCTGCAAATAGAAGGATCGTTATTTCAGAATCATTGACACGGTGTTTAGATGGACTGGATAATTTATCGCATCGCTAAGGAAGCCACTTACATGTTAATATTTCCATTAAGAGTATGAAAACAGGAATTTGAAAAAAAAAAAAAAAAAAGATTAAAGGTGAGGTCAAAATGTATAATGGCTAATTCCTCAAGGGCAATGGAACACCCTGAAAAATCCCTTAGGCCAAGGGGTAAACACATTACGGCCGGGGGTGATCCGGAAGCTGGGGGATGGGGGGGGGCAGGGGTCCCTATTGTTCTAGTGCGCAGTTTGCAGGTCCACCTGCCTCCCCTTCCTTCCTGCATCGTGCACAGACTGCAGGAGGCCAGAGGTTGCGCGAGCATTCTGCAGGATTGCCAGGACACTGCGAGAAAAGGATCAGTTACCGATTTTCCCATAGCAGGTCCCTGCATATGATGTAATAATGAAAGTGAAAAATAACACGCAAACAAATATAACAACCGCATCGAGACTATTCCACAGCGGTGTCGTAAAAGTTATGTCAGCAAATTTATGATTCAAAAATTATAGAAATATCCATTATGCGAAATAGCTTCTGAATTGCATCGTTTTTTCTTTCTTTACTAACTACAGCCACCTGAAAGCGTCTGTCTCCAATAACTGATAGATTGTTTTGCTCATGTATGTAGCCGCAAGCTCAGTTAAAGAATGCATGTAAGAAATCTCTTCTGTACAGTACTGTAGGATTCATTTAAAATTTACAGCCATTTTCTAAAACCATTTGAGCTATTTTGGCTTTTCTTTACGACCCGATCAATAGATATCCACTCATTAAACACTATAGTGCGCAGTTATCGTGGTACATTTGCAGGCTATTGCCCCAGACAATCAAATGTAACGCAGACATGAAATATTCATAAATACTTATTTAGGCTGCATATTGTCAATATAAGACACTATTTTGACATGTCACTTTAAAAACGCCGTTTGATCTATAGCTAAAGTGTGACATGCGACCTTCAAATAAACGCGTCATTGTTTTATTTTTCCAAGCATCTCCCCCCGACTCCTCACAAAAGCAATGTCAACATAAGCAGCTACTCCAGCAAAGCCAATATGCCACTTCAGCGCGTGAGATATTTTCCGTTTTTCTTGCGTTGAATATGTGCCATGCCAATTAGAAACCCCTCTTTGAAATCATTTGAAAACACTTGGAAGACAGAGAGCTCTTTTTGATTCGGTGATTTAAAAAAAAAAAATCTGTTATGTTTTTACACGGCTCCATAGTGCACTCAATTAATTTCAATTTGCGAAGCACATACAGTCGCATCGGTGAGATGTTCTAGGAGGAGACTGGCCGAATGCTAAAAAATAATAAAGCGCAGGGAACCTGTGTGAAATGAATTCCATCCATTTTCTGAAATCTGACTGGGGTTATGGGGGGGGGGTGGGCTGGAGCCTATCCTGGGAACAATGGGAACAGGCAGGAACCAACCCTGGGCAGTCGCCAACACACCACAGGGCCAATGTAGACTCACCAATCAACCTAGCCGGCACACTTTTGGGCCGTGGGAGGAAACCAGAGCCCCCAGCAAAAAGCCACATGAACACGAGGAGAGCGTGTGAACTCCACACAGAAAAGGACCCCGGATAAAACCCGGGGCCTTTTCGCTGTGAGGCAGCAGCATTAACCACTGGGCCACCGCACCCCCTGTGAAATGAATCGAATGCCTTAATTTAAGGATTTAATATTGGGCTACTGGCAATTGGGCTGACATATTTATTTTATAGACTCGTTTCAGGTATTTTAAACTGTGATTTGGAAGAACCCCTAGTTACTCCCGGCTGCACTCACCCCATTGTGCGATTTATCAAGCGCACAGGTACTCCTGCAGTAAATCATTTGGTCTTGTTTGATACGAGCGCGGGAAGGGATGAGACGCGACTCTCTCCAAGGTGGAGAAGCGCCGGGGCTCCACGGATGGGCCTCCGGTTTGCGGAGTCATGCTCTGGCCCTCGCGCTCTAAACGGGCTCCTTCTACTCCGCTTTCCTCCCTCTTGGGGGACACTTCCATCCGCACCTGGCCGCGCTTGTTTCGCACCCAATCTGCCAAGCCACAGACATCCAGCACTTTACGCTCACATTTCAGGGGACGAGTGTCATAAACACGCCTTTCCGACACACGGAACGACAAAAACCGCCGTGTCCAGGTCAGGAAACCTTGATCTCCCATGCAATCGGATGCAAGTTTAGAGTAACATCCGATTTCTGGCCCGGTAAATAAACTGTTACTTTCTGAAGTAATGACTGTGTTATTGTTTTTTAATTTCCCCATTAAGCTTACCTCAGTGTAACTAAATTTCACTATACCCTTGCTATAGACCTAACATAGCAATATTCTATAGCTTATGCAAACCTGTTTTTAAATGATTACTGTCTTAATTATTTAATGTTAATGTCTGATATGTGTCCTTATCCATCGCCTTGTCTTTCCTTTGGAAGGTGCTCGAAGGAACCTTCCATGTGATCTTTCCATGTGATCTTTCCATGTGACTCTTCTGGAACTTTTCTTGTGATTCCTCAGGGCATTCAGGGCCACACCCCCAGTAGTGTGGGAGGTGGCAATGGTACTTTGCCCCCCCCCTCCCAGTCCATTCAACATGCAGAAGAGACTCAGCTCACAGAGAAGAGATGAGCGAGTTTTAATGTCCTGTAAGAAATCCTTTTCAAAGACGGTCCGGCTGAAAGGTAATTTACCAGCAGCGGGCAGTTAGTCACCTAAACCTAAACCTAAACCTAAACCTAACCCAAACCCAAACCTAAACCTTGGCAGAGAAAAGTGATGACAAAAGTTTAACTGCAGTACGCAAGCAGGTCAGGCAGACGTAAATCCACTTCTGCACATCACGCGGTGTCAGGAGAACCCCCGAATCTGAGCTAGGAATCGTGGCTCCCCATTCCACCCCAGCAAAACAGTCATTTTCCCTAGTAGGCAAATTAGGAGAAGAGTATGTGGGGACCTGGCTCGCCCCGTGCGAGGAGCACGCAGCGAAGATCTCAGCCAAGCCAGCAGCCCAGGCGCGGCCCATTCCAGTGCACCGCGCCGTTACCGCGGGGGACAGGCGTCACCGCGCCATGTGACAAGCTGCCAACTTGACATGCGACGTGATGGCGTCTCGCCTTTGTACGTTTTTTTGTTCCTTCTCTCCTCGCTTAAATGCAAGGTTAGCTTCCAATCAATAGGTGTCAGAACGCCTCTCCAGCTGTTGGTGTGAGGACTGGCAGCTGGCGGAGGGGGGTGGGGCGGGGGGTGGAGCTCCATCAGTTTCCCCTCCTCTATTTCAGAGTGATACTTAGGTGTTACTTGATTCATAAGGTTTACGGAAACCACAAAACGTCCACGTTATGTGACAGACTGGCATCTCAGCCGATGTGTCCCCATACCTTAGGCCAGGGCTGCCCAACTCCAGTCCTGGGGGGGGCGAAGCCCTGTGTAGCTTAGTTCTTTCCCTTTTCCACCATAAATGATTCAGCTCAAGAGCTGTGTGGTAATTAGGACAAGGAGCTGAATCAGGTGTGTTAAATGAGGGGAAACCCAAAAATGTGCAGGGCTCCGGCCCTCCAGGACTGGTGTTGGGCACCCCTGCATTAGACCCTTCGGTGCTTGTGGTGGATTCCAGACTAGCTGTGACCCTGTGGTGTTTTTCTTTCAGGCAATGTGTGACTCAGTGGGTTAAGGTGCTTTGTCTGTGAGCAGATGGTTGCTGGTTCAAGGCCCGGCATCAGCAGAGTGGTTTCACTGTTGGGCTTTGGAGTAATACCCTAAACCTCCAGTTGACTCCTGCTTCCTCAGTTGTATGTAGTTTTAGATAAAAGTATCTTTTAAATATAATGTAACGTTTGGCATAAGCCCTTGGTTGGAGAATAATTATTTAAAAAGTAACATTTATAAGTGCCTAAATTATAATTCTCTGAAGTAGACCCTTGCTCAAATTAACTTACATGGTCAGTCATTTTGCTAATTTATAAAGCTGTTTATTTTTACTTTTATAGAAGCTTTAAAAATCATAAAAGTTTGCTTACAGATGCACCAGTAATTCCTGTCCTGGGACCTGATCCAACAGTATTTTTGTCCCGAGCCCGGTACCAGTCTGGCCAGGCCAGCGACAGGTCGGGCTGTGGACACGGTGGCCAAAAACGCAGCCGGGACACATCGGTGCTCCTAAACTCCTTCTGAACCGCGCCGCGTCACGCCCAATTTCACCGGCAAATTGGAGGCTTAATTTTCGCACCAAACGCGTGTGAACGGAGCCGTGAAATGCCAGCATGTGGAGTGAAAACAGCTGTGTTTGCGGCGGCAGGTGGGATGGGGGGGTGGGAGTCTATCCGAAGCACATATATTACCATTTTTATGATCCATTTTTATTAGTGACGCTGCGAACCCCTAGTTATTTTCGACACTGCTTTGGCTCTGCTGGGTGCAGACTGTTTGTGTGTCTGTCCCAAGAAGCTTTATCCGAGCTAAATCACAATAACAGCAGCCATGTAACCAGCATGACATCCTCTCACTATTATTATTTTGTACTTTGCTACTCAGTTGATGTTTTTATTTCACCTCATAAGCTCTATTAGACATGGTTCTCATCGCTGTCAGAACTGATTTTCATTCAGATTTCCTGAGGATTTATCGAAGGATAAGGTAGAGAGATGAAGTTGATCAGTTACTAGGATATATAAAACCTTTTATCATCTTTTATCGTGACGGCTTTTTGAATTAAAACCTCCCCTAACTGATACCATTCTATTACTTGTACGCACACAGTTCTCTTATATGAGTAATAATATATTAACATTCTGGATAATTTAACGCATTGCCTTGTTATAGTGCCTCAAACGCAGGAAAAGGAACTATACGCAGTTTTTAAAAATTCATTTAGCCAAGATGAGTGGCATGTTTCCTGGCCTTGATTACCAAATTGCAGGGACTTTTGTATCTAAGATATTAATCGGAGAACACTAGAATTTCCTGGAAAATGTCAAATCCTTTTATGGCACAACAGATTCTCTATAGACCGATAGAACTTTCAGCGACTTGATCCCAAGAGTGTCTTTGTGTTCGACAATATTCCTGGACGTCAGTTCATCTTCCATCCTGCTCAGAGTCATGGTGACCCTGCAGCTGATGCCAGGAATCACTATGGGCTGGATGCCAGTCCATTGCGGGGCACAAGCATCGAGCCAAGGATGGGATTCGAACCCATCAACCTCTGCATGTCAGGCCATAGAGGCACTCAAAGCACAACCAATTTCCGGGCTGGTACGTTACCAGTCAAAAGTTTGTGCACACTGAGATTTTCTCCATGTGTATGTTACTCATCAACATTTAGTTGGTCAGTGGTGGCTTATTGGTTATGGAAGTGCTCTTCTAATTGAAATATTGCTGGTTCAAATCCCTGACCAGCAAGGTACTGCCCCCGGGCGCTGAATTAGCTGCCCCCTGTTACATTACGATGCCACATAGCGGTTAAATGCAGAGGACACATTTTGTTGCTGTGTGCCAACCCTGGTCACCAATTTTAAATTTACCAAAAATACACTCAGTATTCTTTGCTAACAAATACTTTTGCAATATGTTCACCATTTCAGTACCGTTATTAACAAGAAAATGTCATATCTCTGATTCATCAAAGCAACCTCCTCTAGCAATTGCAACATAGGAGAAAATTCTAGACATTCCTTCTACAAGGGACATTAAATACTGCTCTGTTTCACGGGATGAAAGGGTTAACTAGTACATTTAAAGTTAAAGGACAACCTAGAATCTGACTATGACATCACCACACAACCAGTTAATAGGATGTCAGACACGCACTGTTACATACCCTGTTATAAGGGAAACTTGTTTTATTTGACTAATATTTTAACTTATAGTTGAACACTCAACTTTCCAATGCTTAACAGGAACAAAAATCTGCATTTTATTAAATTAACGGAAAGGTGCTAAAAACCTATAGCGTGCAAAAACTTTTGACTGGTTGTGTACTTAAAGGTATATTTTCACTGCTCTACTTCAGCCGCACTGCTTTTCTGGAGCGATGCCCCAATTTGTGCTTCTGAATTTAATTCAGGTTTCTGACATGGAGAAAATGCCTTCATGTCCATGCGCACAGAGGAGGGGATGTCCTGTCGTCCCTGAGATTGTGTTTTCTACATATGTGTCAGGCAGATGGCCGTCCTTGTCCCTCAGAGTGACACGTTAACACTTCGGGCTTAAGCGCGTCGGGACTCGTGTGACAGCTCAGTGGGGAGGCCGCGGGAG
>JAABNX020000090.1:11436312-11464084 GCA_015163995.2 Mormyrus lacerda | reverse complement strand
GGGGGTGGGTGCGGGGGGAGGAGGAGGAGGTTGTGGGCAGGAGGTAGGAGGTACAATTTGAGGTGCGGGAGTTATATTGGGTGCATGCAGCATCTGTTCAGGTTTCCAGGAGACTCCCCATTAGGGTCCACATCGGAACGTGACGTCACCCACGGAAAGAGCAACGCATGAGGTATCTACAGTCGGGGCCCTCTGGACTCTGAACATTGCAGGGACACCGCAAATTAGAATAGATGGCGGCGTAACAACAGAATGGAAATGGTCACAAACTGTGAAATTAGAATATGCATGGGAGAGAAGAGAGAGAGCGAGAAAACACGTCTCCACTGGGTATAACGAGTGAAGAGGAGGCAGTTGTCATGGTGATAAATGCACTGGAGGGAAGACGTGACAAATTGGGAGAGGTTTTCGATCCTTGACACAAACCAATACGGCTCTGGTTTGTCCCCAGGTGCAGGCGAAGTCTGAGCGCACGTGGGCCGCGTTGACCTTTAAAGGCCGGTCGATTCCGATCCCAGATCCCCATAATTGGGATATGCATGGTGAAGAGCGGGAAACGGGCTCTTATAGGAAAATTACTGGACACCCGCAAGAGAAAAAAATGTAGGTAAACACATTCAGAATGCAGATCCGAAAATATCCCGTAATCTTCAGCAAAGGCTACATTTAGCTCCTGCTTGTTTTTTTTTTGGGGGGGGGGGGGGTGAATGAGCAAGGTGCATGAGGAAATGAAGGCAGTCGACTGACCTGCTGGTAATGCAGAGGGGGAACAGCATGCGGATGCAGGAAGGGCTGCGGCCGGTGGCGACTCGGCGCTCCACCGGGACTGGCGACATCTGCTGGGGTCACTCCTTGAACTTATTACCCGGAAGCTGAGTGGAGGCCCTCATGGCAGTTTGCTGGCTCCTGCTGTCTGCTGGTTGCCGTGGCACTGCGTAGTCGGGGGAACAAGCTAGCAATTAAGCAGGCACCTTTAATTGCATGAACCCACCTACCTACCTATGTGATGATTTTCTGGAATCGGGAGAATTGCCCAACATTCGACACAATGTAATTATGGATTACGGATTTAGAATGCGTTTTTTCACCGTTTATTTTTTGGCACTGATTTTTTTGTTGGATTCCTGCGTATGATGCTGGAGCGGCCCCCTCTTGTCTTTTGTATAAATGTGAAAGATTCGCTGTTAGAGCTGAACTTACCTGGCTGCCATGACAGACACTGTACCGGACAGGGCTAGAAGAAGGTCGTGCTACATGACAACGTAGGTGTTTGCATTCCTGAAAAACATGCATTTTCTGTGACGGTAACATGGGCCAACTGGCTTGCTCATCGACACAACAAGGACACCTAAATACCTTTTTTTATACATAAAGCAGGCACTGACCCAGCAATACAGGCTGAACTATTTAGGTTAACCATGTGGATTAAAGATCAGGCAGGCGGGGTGACACTTACATGTTTTCTGTAGAAATATAATGCTTTTTCAGTGGCAAAATGAATCCACCATGATATAATTTTATGAAAATGTCATTTAACTGACTTGTGGGTGTTTTAACTATAAAATGTAACACTATGTACATTTCAATTACACTTTACTTGAGGGGGCACAGATAATGTAGTAGTACATGAGTACTTAATACATTAATTAGCCAATAGCTAAGTGTTAATTACGTATTGATCCCATGGTCCTTCATCATTAATCTACCATGATGGTTCCTGTGTTCCATGCAGGAACTATTTTAGTTAATAAAGAAACTATTTTGGTTAACAAAGAAACACAGTTGCTGCATCAAATACATGACGTCACGATTAATTAATGATTAACTAATACTTAGCTACTGGTTAGCTAATCCATTACGTAAATTAATTACTAGTCAATCAATGCATTAGCTACCACCACTTTATTTGTATCCCCTGAAGTAGACTGAGAATTGCCCTTTTGATGATTCATAATTTTTCAAAACCACTTGTCCATTAAAAGGCTACTCACGGACAGAACACAAGACGATTGGTTCAGCGAGATAACCAGTCAGATTGCAGATGAGGTGGGTCTAAGCACCTCTTCTATAATCTGACTGGTTATCTCTCCGACCTAATCATTTTTCGTTCTGCCTTCAATGTTTTTGCGTAAGTAAAATTCCCATGAGCAAAATCTGGCGTTGTGATCAGTAAACATTATGCCTGATGTTTAGTTGGTCTTTTGAAGTGTGGAAGAGTCATAGATGTGAATAAGAACGCAGGACCTCATTTACAGGACTGTCTCTGGCCAGACCTGCATGGTGCCTGATTAGCATGATGTTCTTCTGCTCACCGCAAGCTGTAAATGTTTGCTAACAAGCCTCCTTCAGGTTCTCCCTGCTAAACAACAAACAGATCAGCTAAATCACGGTCCCCATAACAATCTTCATGTGCCCTCCAGCCAGCGTCTCATCAGGGATAGGGAGAAATTTTGGATAAAGTGATCATGGGTGTAACACGCAGGTATCGCTAAGGATGATGAACAATGTTGCTGACCAGTGTTACTCAGACACGAGTTTCTATTTGAAAAACTCTGATTGGCAGTGGCCAACATTTCACCATCATCCAGAAGCAGATGAGTTGTCTTTCGTCTCACCCCGTTAGCAGCAACATCGCTCAAAAGGTTGCCTGGCGTATCATCACCTTAAGTTTTGTTTGCAATGAGTGGAAAAAATTATAACTGCTATGAATTTTATGGCATGTGAGATATTATTACTATTATGGGCTGCCGAGGTAAGAAACCGATCTACGGAGATGTGATTCGTGTTACAGAGAAACGGATCACACCGTCACCAACGTTACACCCAACGACATGCCGAGGCGGGAAATAAATGGAAACACAAAAGGCCTGATAAGAACATTTCTTGTTATTCCGATAAAAAATACATTCATACAGAAATATAACAATCTTGCAAAAAAAATTCCAAATAATAGTCCGTCAAGCAAAAAAAAAAAAAATTACAAACTTTTTTTTTACAAAGACAATTTTGATTTAGATCATCGGGTATTTATGAAAATCGGTAATGGAGTGTTTTGTCAGAACGGACGCGAACAAACCTGTGGCTTCATTAAGGCTTGTTTTTCCAAGTTTGTTTTATTCTTCTCGGTTCAAATCTAGGTGACTTCACCTTTAAAGCACACCTCCCCTTTAAGGAATGATCTGAAATTCAATTTCTTAAATGCTGCACCACACTTAAGCCGAATCAGCTGACAATATCAAATTAAACTTACAGCTCCCAACGTTTTTTTTTTCTGCTCCTCAAAGACCAATTAGATTTAGACGTTCAGCCTCGATATAATTTGATGAGACTTTACTTTCACTCAGCAAAATAATCCTTAATAAACAATATCCACGGTCACGATCCACTATCCACACAGACATGTTATTTATCATTTAAATTTTTTTTACATCAAACCACTTCAGTTTTATCTCCAGAATTTTAAATGAAAAACTCCCAAAAGCTAACCTTTAACGTTTTGAAAAATCCCACTGGCTGCGGCGCATTAAACACGTCAAACAGGCCGGGGACGGACGCTTGCGGAAACGGCATTTCCCTGACGCGTCATCAGCGAGCTCGCCGTAATCGCTCGTCAGCAAGACGCCCCCAAATCAGAATAGACTCTGCATTCACACACAGACACTGTGCGAATGAGTTTCTTTATACATATAGTACATACTACACAGTAGTAATTACGATAACACCAAATTGTTCAAAGTGCTATTTAACCATACTCTGGTTTCAAGACTACTTTTTGGATGAACGTTGACCCTTGAATGCTATTTTTTCCCCCCCATGTAACATAAACCCCCCCCACCCCCCAAAAAAAATGGCAATGCACGGCACAGCCAACTGAACCATTGTTTGGAATAGCCTCTGTACACAATCCTTTGGCCCTCACACTTGCAAAGAGACACACGACACACCTTAAATCACCTTCTCGACTCCCGAAAACAGCCATCTCTGTCGAACTCTATGGGACAAGGCCGCATCGGATAAGGCACCATTAGGGTCAACAGTGCATTATCAGGTTAAAAAGTAAGAGGGGGGGGAGACGGGGAGGGGACAAGGCATAAAAAGGGGAAAAATGACTCATGAGTAAATCAGTTGCTAAGCAATAGTGGTTTTTTCCAACCCAATGAAAACCATCCACAAGAGTGACGACGACGAGAATAATTACAACGACAAAAAAAAAAAAACAAAAATCAAAATCAAGGCTTTATGTACAACATTGTAACATTCTAACCAATTGTATTTTAGCTGCTCTTTTATTGGAATTTGCAGTCCTGATTACAGACGGGAGGAGAACCATGCAACACCTGTCTATTATAACAACGTTATAGTTGTGTTATATCTCTAAGTACACAGCTTATGTGTCGGACTACAAATGAGCTTTGTAGCATGTCAGCCAGGCTACCAAACAGAGAGCGTATTTAGTAGCTGGACCAAGCCCTACGGTGTCCCTCCGGGCAGGGATAAGCTGGTTGCCCAGCCCTGACTTGAGGGCTGTTGGTCCCCCTCAGGGTGTTGCGAGTCCCATCCAGGTGGCGCTTGTCACACCGTGCTCACAGACTATTGGCATGTTTGCCGCAATAGCGGTGGCCGACCTCAGGGAACTAGCCGAACTTCCCTTTGCGGCATCAGTCTGGCGAAGCACCGGCACACTCGCTGATCGAGACAGTCTGGGAGCCGCCGTGCATGTCCCGCAATTCCCCCGGGGGTGTCGCACAAACAGATCTCTTCTGTCCATTCGTTCGTCCACGCTTCCCCTGCGCCCTCATTTGTCACTGATGGGGCAAACTTCAGAGTTACCTTCCCCTACAAGGTCCTGGCAATGGTGCAAAATGGCATGCTTTGGCTAGAACACCATCCTGTCCACTAGGGGGCGTTTGACCTTGAGGCAGGTCAGGAGCAGGTCTAGCCGGCCCCCATTTCTCCCAGTGGCCTGAATCACAGGTGCCTCTTCATGTGAAGTGCCAAGTGATCAGATCTGGAGAAACACCTGGGAAAAGACGAGGTGTGAGATGAGTCAAGGGAAGAGTCCATGTCACAATGCAGCACCATCACAGATCCAGGGACCGCGGGCGGCAGAGGGTTTAAGCGCAAACTCATGAGCAAAAACATCACGGGTTTAAGTCCCAAGATGAATCAAAAACAGGAAACAGCTGGCGGTGGGAAAAGATGAAATGAGGTCACATGACGGGAATCTACCTGTCGCAATGGCAGCATTTGAACGGCTTGGCGCCCGTGTGCTTCCGGAAGTGCCGCGTGAGCTCGTCACTCCGCGCAAAACGCCACTGGCAACCTTCCCACGAACACCTGTACGGCTTCTCACCTGGGGGGGGGGGGGGGCAAAGTGACAAGCAAACCATTAATCAAGCAAGGAGCCATCTTCACACCCACCCACCCACCCACCCCCCCAACGTCACGTGCCATATCGCCGGCATTCCTTGCGGGTGTCGCAACGCGCCGCTATCGCCAGAAAATCGATACGCATCTCAGGCATCCATCCGTGTGGGTGAAATGGCAGCCATTATTTTTCCGGGGCTCAAGTTCCTTTGACCCAGATTATGGCAACCATGAGAACTATTTAAGGAATGCGGGAGGAATGGAATGTGAGGAGAAACGGAGGAATGGAATGTGAGGGTGCTAAACAAGACACCTTCAAAACAACCATATTAACAAAACAAAGACATTTAAAAATCCCAAAAGGACGACAAAAAAAAAAAAAAACTAACAAAAGACTCTACTGGTGCAGACCATGCCTTAGAAAGCAGTTTGGGACACCCTCTTTGCTTTGGGTGAAGCAAGCCACCCCCCCAGGCATGAAGTCACATTCCAGGGAGTTTACACCACTGGTTGACTTTTCCGGCCCATGGGGGAATCGCTCTATGTGCTTGCGACACATGCGGATGCCAGCGTTGCCCGGTTAGCCTCTCTAGCCCCCCCCCGACTCCAGTGCTGCTGGTTAAGCATCTACGCTCTGGGCCAGATACTGCCTGGCATCAGACTCAGCTGTAAGGCAGCACCGGCCAGACCACCGCTGAGATGATGCAGCGCAGGCTTGCCAAGCGGCTACGGCAGATCTTTTTTTAACCGGGTTGATCGATGGGCCGGCGGGCGGATGCACTTTCACGCTTGTTACACACCTGTGTGCGTGCGTTGGTGTGCTTTCAGGTGCGAGCTCTTGGTGTACACCTTCCGGCACCCGTTGAAGTGACACCGGTGTGCGCGCTTCCTCCCGTCCGCTGCCGTCTCGCCGTCACCTAGGCCACGGCCTGCCACCCCCGCACGACCCTTTCCCGGGGAGTGCTGGTCCGCCGGGAGGCCGCCCCAGACGCGTGGGCCGGCGGGGTCCTTGGTCTCCTCCGGGGATGGAGGTGGGCTGGCCAGGTGCTCCGTGCCGGCCAGAATGTCGCTCAGAGGGTTAGCCGCATAGCTGAGAGTTGGGGAGAGCTCCTCGGAGCTGTCCGACGCCTCGCTGCTTGCATCCGAGTTGAAGCCACCGGTCTCCAGAGCTATGCTGTCATGACATTCCTCCTCCTTTTCCACAGGGACCTTCGGGTCGGGTGCCCCCTTGTCCCCGCAAGCGAGAATGAACTTGCTCCAGAGGTCCTCCTGGGCTTCAAACTTGATGTCTGCTGCGGACACATAGGGCTCGCTCTGCAGATACCGTTCTAGCTCCAAACGGGTCTGAAGAGAAGAAAAAAAACGAACCGTACACCCATCAGGCCTAACTATATCATCAGATTATAGTAATCATTAAAAAAAAATCAGCACCTGCCTTATTTCCCATTAGGGAAAATGTCATTGAGAAAAGCAGAACATCAGCAGAAGCGTCGCAAACCGCAGACTTGGATGGCCGAATAGAGAGCATTCTCTTAGACATGGCTACCCTGCCCAGTGATCCTATTTACATATATACACTCCTTAAGAGGCACTGGGAAGCGCCTGCACGTTAGATACGTCCATTATTCCCCAAGACTTAATAAGACAAACATGGGGAGGGATCGGGCTAGATCTCATTAAAAGAGCTCGAAAGCATTTTTTATACAATGAGTCATAAACTTATTTTCTTTAAAAGGAAGTAACCGAACTTCCTCTTAACTGCAAGTAGCCCCATCCATGGTTTGTCGCTACACATCTCCATTCCCTTATTTATGTCTGGTTATTTTTATCTCCTGCCAGGGTTTTGTGAAATTCGATGTCGCCCACCAACTTCCCCCTCCCCCCCCCCAACACACACTAAAACTGCACTGTTATGCGTAAGGGCTGGTTACTTCAATTATTTTATTTTATAACCCATTCGCATTACTTTTCCGACAAACGTCCTCCACGGACAGTCGGTCAGGAGTAATGGCCGCGTCCCGTGTTTATACGCGATTACAGTGCATGTATGCGAGACGGATGGAGTCTGAATCTGTCACAAGGTAGAAACTTGGTCTTATGCCAGAACTCAGGCGCCTGGACAAAAATGCATCCATTTCAATTACGCACCGAATAAAGCGAGCAAACACACAGCCATGAACATTTATAGATCATTAAGTGACATGCAGCGCTGACGGGCAACAGCAGGATTTTAGCAGCAAACTATCCAAAAGCAGGCTGGTTTGTTTAGAAAGCAGGCAAAATGACTGCCTCTCTTACGGCCGCCCTCACACACAAACACGCACATGCACTTTGACGTTTAGGGCGAAACGCATTTTATTATAAGTATTTATTAAGTTTTCGCCCAATGAAGCAATGCAAGCGCGCTGTTCTCGTGGAAGCGGCTAGATGTCACATCAAAACAAGTTTAAACATAGTTGCGTCATGACTTTTTAGGTATGAGGCTTACGACACACGCACACACGTATAATAGTCGCCAGTATTGAAGTGATATGTCGATCGCAATAAATGTGACTCGCATTTCCCAGATGATCAGAAAAAATATGAGAAACTTTTGCTTGCACGTTGAAAAACATACTGAATCTCGGGGAAATATTTTAAATGAACATAAAATACGGGAAGCCCTAAAATTCCATCCGATAATGAACTATTGTGAGATTAATTATTGCTATGCAACAAATAAAACGATCGCTTAAATGTATGAGTTATAAAGGCGTTAATATTCGTCGGAGAGATCCGCGGACTGGCGAGTGACAGCGGCTATTTGAACGTGCGAGAGGGAGCAGGGGGGCGGGGACGAGCTGTTTAGTCGCTCGTACAGTTAAGCAATACAAAAACAGCCATCGCGCAACCAATCCGCCTGAAACAGCTGGCAAACTGGCCCAGAATCGGCGCTGCCTCACATATGTGCAAAGTTGCATTTTATTTAAATTGTAAAGGAATTACCTGCTGCCAGTACTCTTCAAGGGAAGGCAAAGCAGAAAAGTACCCAGTGTCGTGAACGATCTGAAGCTCCTGGAAGATGCTGCACATTGGAATAACATCCATTTTTTTAAATCCCAGACACAGCTGTAACTAATTAAGCAAGGGAAAAAAACAATGCGTAGGACGTAATTCCGGCACTGTAAGACCGATCACGGCGAACTTGTACATGCAGCTGCATAGGAGTTTAAACGACGTCGATTCGTTCGTCTCCAGCGGTGCCGCAAACTCCTATAAGATCCGCAGCTCGGCCAGTTCGCAAACAGCGCACTGACTGCTCGTCTCACGCACTGTAAACTTCCCTATTCAAACCTCGGACCGGCCTCCGCTCCTGACAACGTACGCGTCCGGGGAAGCCGACCAATCAGCTCCAAAAATTTCGCTAGCCCGCCCACAATACAACGTATAACCAATCCCGGGAGTCTTCTGACTCTAAGAGTGTGGCGATTGGCGAGTTTGAGTAAAAGCTACGCCGTTCCCATTGGGCGGCTGTTTTTTCTATTTTTAGCAGAGTATATAAATGCTACGCCTGCTGCTTTGCTCTTGAAGAGTGTCCATAGACTGGTCGCTCTTTGCGGTCGGGGTTTTGCGAAGTGCAGGGCTTCGCTGCGGTTTAAGCGTTATCTGGAAGCAATATTAAAACAAACATTGTGGCTCTGTTTTCTTCGTATAAGACAGTATTATATCGAAATAAGAAAACATTATGTGAAAAGGCACGTGTGTGCCTTTTTAAAAAAATCGTTCGTCCCCTTTGGTGTTAGGTTATTTGCTGATCGACTTTCGTCAGTTTCAAGAAATCGTGTCACTTTATTTCGTATGTGCAAGGATGAAAGTATTTAATGATGACAGCTCTAAAATTTATAGCGTGGCGGACTGAAGCAGGTTTCAAGGGCAGCCGATCGCCGGACCGTCTGGGATGCAAACCAGTCGTACTGGTCACCGGTTTACAGGCATCAGCAGACGAGCGAGACGTGTTATTAGCAATCAATGGCTGTGTGTATAAAAGCACGTCGGCAAATTGGTCTATCCCAATGACAAACCTTCAAATGACTACTTTAAATCAACGCATTAATTATTGATCGTGTATATATATATATATATATATATCCCAAATTTATTGCTTTTACTGACCTTTCACGTCTTACGGGGCTTAAATACAAAATCTCCTAATGTCATTTTAGGGCGAAATAAAAATGGTTTATATGCAGGTAACTAGCTAATGACTGTACTGTTGATTGCCCCCAACATTGCAATTGAAGGACTTGACCTGTTCCCAGAAATCTAATTCCCAGGAGGCGTATTGTATCTCTACGCAGCTTTTTTGCAGGGTAAATAACCTGAATTTGGTAGACAATGGCCAGAGATATAAATGGGTGAAGTTTGAAGTTATTGGAATTACTTTGGAATGAAGTATCTGCCGAGCAATGTAATATTCATTTTCCGGTTCAGAGTTCAATTACAGCCATTCATCTAAGACAAATGCGGGGCACAGAAAAACGGTATTTATCCATTTGAACTGGACGTGATTTTTAAATCATTTTAATGATTGATGGTTATTTTGTTTTGCGGAAGCTGGGGGAATGAGTGTTAGAGAAGTGCTCCGTAGTAGATTGAAACTGCCTCTGTATGGTTAATATAAGTGATTTGTTATGGAAGCTCCGTGTGCTCGTTCTTATTCACATTGGGGGAATAAAGGAAGAAGATTTTAGGTTTTATCATCAAACCCAGTACAGGTACCAAGGTGCTGACTCTGAATGTGCTAAAAATACTGTATATAAAAAAAAACGATGCCAAATTGCAGACTGCAAATTGTACTCGCGTAGCTTACAGGATAATACCGCTGCATTTAGTGAGTCTTCAGAGTATGATCAGTACAGTGGACCATTTAATCCTGTGCAGGAACGTGAAGTGTTGGAGTACTGACAGCTTAGTATTTGGTTTTGCTTTGAATCGTGACTGTAGTATAGTTGGTGTAGTGACTGTGGTCACCCTTCGGTGGAGATGTCAGAGGAGCAGGATGCACGCAGACGGCGGTGCATCGTGCAGAACAGAGCGCCTTTTCTGAAGTGGTGTCACTCCTCTGAGTTTCACAACGCTAAAAAAGGGTGCAGGCTGCAATGCTACCCCCCCCTCCCCCCATCCTGTCCCTTAGGAAATGCAGACGCATTGTATGCACAGCTGATGTGTGTTGCAATCTTTTATTTCGCTAAATCATCCTCAGTATCACTTGTACTTGACATGTTTGCTTACCTCTTCGTCTTAATACAATCTGCTCTGCTCCTTAAAGCAAATCTATACATTTATTTGTCATTTTCACCAGTAGAGGCACATAGGAATTCATATTTCATCATGTTTTCCTCGAGATATACAGGTGAGACCGACGCTTAGGGGGCAGAGTCCAGGCTCAAACATTAATACAGCATCTCTAGATCATCTTATTTAAAGGCCCAGCAGTCATGCGACGACTCTGCCCAACACCAACAGGGGATTTGACTCACCGACCTTCTGATCACAGGCAGAGATGCCCGAACCACAGAGCCACAAACCTTAAGGCCTTCCGATGACCATAGAATGCACAGGCACAAGATGTCAGGACCCATTGGGTTTGAACGTTTAGCTTTCCTAACTTTATTTTTAGAAAACTGTTGCGCCATTAGTCACAAGGCTGTCATAGAGGAAAGTGAACCTTTACAGTACTTTCTCATTTTCAATTTTTTCCTGACACTGCAGGATGATTAGTTTAAAAGATAACCCCTACCTAGCGCTCGAGTATTAAACTTCTGATATTTAATACTACATCAATGGACCTTTTAAGCTTTAAATGTGCATGGAGGGATTATTTAAAGGAAAAACCAAAAGTTGTCTGATCAGAGCTACACGTGCTGCTTTTGCAGAGGAAATGATTCAGTATACAAATGTGATTCTCCTCTTGGAGAATTTTACTGAAAGTAAAATTTCGTAACCGATTGTATAAACTTTCAAATGTTACATCTACGATCGCTGTAACAAGTTGGGATGGACCGTCCTGGTTTCCAAGTATCTGAGATGGTTTTGATGCCTGTGAAGACGTCAAATGCATTCGGAAATTCAAGAAAGGCGATAACTTGTTTGGAACGGCGCTCGTTTTGTGAGGCTCTGTCCTTGGGAGCACTGAATCTCCATTGTAACACTCTGTGTTGGCAATCTTGTGAGTCGGGCAGCCTGGTATTGTCACGTGTCATGCTTGTGGAGCGACAAATTTGCCCTTGGAAGCAGCGGAATGTAAAGCCAGGCTCACGAACGTCATTAATTATTTTGGAGCGAAACCAGACAGACAGGAGACTGCCTGTTTGCAGTGGTTTGGTCAATCAAACGAAAGTCGCATGTGGCAGACAATCGTGTGCGTTAGATTTATGGTAATTTTATGATATGACTGCAGTGTTTTATCTGTGTCTCTTATTGCTTGATCACAGTTTCCCTTTCTCTGGAAGTCATTATTACCCTCCTTGTCCAGTAGAGGGTCATGAGGGAGCCTGGAGCCTATCCCAGACAGGTCAGGGGACACTCTGCAGGGGATGCCAGTCCATTTTAGGGCAACCATGCACAATCACACCCAGGGCGGAGGATGGGCTCAAACCCCAGCCCTGGAGGAACTACTATGACATCATTACATACTTAAAAAAATCCTCCAAATCGGCTTTCATCACTCGGGTGTCTAATGTACACGCCCATAAGACACTGAAGCAGCTGGTCATTACTACATGGGAGTTTTACTTATGCGAAAGTGTTCTGAACCCTGACCAACCAATCAGATGTCTTGGTCCCGCCTCATCTACAATCTGATTGGTTATCTCTTTGAACTAATCATTTTGCATTCTGCCGCCCAAACATTGGTTCATCAGAACTACACCTCTGCAAACCAAATACTTCTAGAATAACAGCCGGCTGATCCAGACAGAAACAATATCAAGCCAAGTATCGACTAGGCTGTGCTGTATCACCAAGGGTATTTTTAAGGTTACATGGTGTCAGTGTTTTCGACTTCTGTATATTTCTCCGGGACCTGTGTCGTGCAATTCATGTAACAAATCACGGTCCATCCTGCGTCCCGTGGTATGCTTAGTAACTCTCTTATCGTAACGCAGGAGCCGCGGGTAAGCTTGGATTACTCAGTCAGCTGAGCAAAGCGACTCCCAAGAATTAAGTTTCTCCTGTGTAGGATGTAGGATGGCGAGTGTCATAGATCAGGCTGATACACGGGAGAGGGCCAAACCAAATACCTCTAGAGCTGCTTTGTCATTTAGCTGAAGCTGCTGATCATGCTCACGTCACTAAATAAGTAACAAGCAGATTCTCCTCACTCGCTGCGTTTTCCTCCCTCTGCGGCACAATCAATCAATCAATCAATCAATCAATCAATCAATCAAAGTTTATACTCAGTACAACGTGCCGTGAAATGCATGGCTACCAAGCTCGCAGACTGTGAAACGGGACGTAACTATCAAAAGACAAAAGTTTAAAGAGACCAGACATTAAACATTATACAATAACTATTAAATAATAATGATATATATCCATATTGTGAGCCCTGAATTGGGTTGGGGCCCCATCCTGGGTTGTTCCCTGCCTTGTGCCCCAAGACTTCGGACTCCACGCTACCTTGAATAGGGCAGAAGACGGATAGATGAATGGATGGATGAATAGATGGAATCCATATTGTGTATTTGCCAGTGAAGTACCAGAGAATGTAAAGAATAAGTATTTGCACACGTGAAGGTTGAGTAGACTGTTAAAGCGTTAGTACCACACAGCGCCTGGTTCTCACAAGCAGTCTCCCATCCAAGTGCTAAGCAGGACCAACCCTACTTGGCTTCCAGGATCAGGCACAGCCAGGCTACTATGGCCATTGTTGTCCGTGCGACTTAGAATGCTGACAACTCTGTGCCAAACGGAGAAATGGTTTGTGGTCTTTCGTCTTTCGGATTCGGATCTCTGTCCCAGCACTAGCTTGCCGGGGTTTGGGCTGCGGCTACTCTTGCAGCCCAAGGTCTGGCCAAGGGGCCTCCCGGAGCAGAGGGCATTGAGCAGGTCTGAAGTCTGAAGCATCACACTCGAAACATGATACTTGAATAGAATATGGATTCACCAAGCGTGTGACATGCTCCCGGTGGTGTCCGGTGGTGTCCTCACCATTAAATCTTATTATATTAATGCATTTTACAGTCACATTTCTTTTGTCAAAGGTTTGAAGGCTGGAATAAAACAGTACCCCCCAGGAATCTGACATGAAAATGCGTGCGCAACCATGGGGGCAGACATTAAAGGGACCGGCAGTGTGAATAACCTCCATTTCTTGATTACGGAATCTTTCCCTTTCTCGAAATGAGGAGTCGTGTTGCAGAGCACGGATGCTCGATATTAATCAGCGCGAAAACGCTGCAGTGAAACAGGAGGAAACCACATCCTGCCTTTAAAAGTGCGAGTAGATTACAATTCATGTCACCTTTTATGCACTGAATGCGTAATATAGCATCATTAATGTTCAGCGTTTAGCGTAATTGTATGATACATAGTTCTGTGCCTAACAGAATGTTTATCCTCTTAGAAATAACTTTAGGCGTATTTTCCTGCACTTTTCCTCTTGCTGCCAAACATTCTATTTTTGGAGGTAAAGAAAAGTGTTGTGGCACAACTGCATTGACAGAAACCACATTTGAGCCCGATTCTGTGTCTAAAAATAGCTGTGGGGCATGACTGGGAAGTCTGGTGAAATACGCAGAGTTTGGGTCAATGTCCCTGTTTTTTCGCTTACGTCGTGCTGCTGCTCAGGCGCTCAAACACAAACAGCAACGGGGTCTTTTACAAGGAATCAAGGGTAACCAAGAGGTTTCTTGGTCAACTCTGCTTTCCTGCCTTATCTGCTGTCTGTCACATATAATAATATACAACACGGCCTCGTGTCAGCCGGCACAGAGTCCAGAAGCCCTGCGTCGGATTTTCTGCCCCAAACCAGTCACCTATCGGACAAAAGCTACTGTCTGTCGCCTTTTTACTTTTATGAAAATCTTTCATGGGCCATTCCCCAGCCAATGTGGAGATAAGTGATCGTATTCTATTTAATTCTATTAATTAATGGATTAACTTACTCAAATGTTACATAGTTGAATGCTTCTCCCATTCATACAACTTTGTATTTGACAGACGTGGGGTTAAGTATCTTGCTAATGCTGACCTTCTTTGTTACTGGAATAAGTATTCAGAGTAACTTATGGGACAAATATATCAGTTTTTTCTGTCTTCGGCGTGATTTGATGACACTGTGCTCCACACACACACGCACACACGCACACACACACGCACACACACACACACACACATGCACACACACACGCACGCACCTATGTTTTGTTTCTGTCTGTGGACACGTTTAGCTGTATTCACAGGTCCTGAGAGAGCTAGACATGAAAAAAAGCCAGACATTGCAGAGATATCCACAAGGCAAATACCATTTTTACAACCTTAAAAAAAAAAAAAAAACCTCGCTTTTCACAAAAACCAACAGTGCCAAAACTATTCTTTAATTTTTTTATATGAATTGATCTGTTTTGGCAGTTTTGGGTTACAGATTTTTAATTATAGTAAAACAGACATCGATACTGTCTGAGTTGAGAGTTACATGTGCGTGTGCATGCAGATGGGTGTGTGTGTGTGTGGTCGGGGGACACCCGAAATTTTCTACTGGGTCTGGACCCAAATCGCCTGATGTTTCTAAAGCTGGTCCTGGAAGCAGGTTCTGTGAGGTGCTGCGGGATGATATTGCAACAACTTGTAATTACTGTGATTTAATACCCGTAATGGAGCAGGATTTGGAACATCGCGGGTGCAGAGGGTACAGAGTGCACCTTATAGCTGAAATGCCGTAGGCATGAAGAGAAACACGTCGCAGCCTGCTTAGAACCCCCCCCTCCCCCCGCCCCTGGTACGCGGAGTGCAGCTTTTTGCCACAGAGTTGTAAAAATTGTGCCTTCTTGTCAGTCAGCATTGCAGATAGAGGGGTTAGCCAAATGGGAGAAAGCGTGCAGCTACCCTCTGTGTTTATTCACGCGCATTAATCATCTGGTTCATTTTTCAGCCATCTGTGACGTGTTCTTGCTATTAAAAACACGCTGGCCTTCCCCGGACTCTCTGGGAAATAATGGGGTGTTGCCCCGTGCTTTGGTCATGCAGTGCGCCCCCACAAGTGCGGGATCCCTTTATTTCAAAGGTGACTTCAGGTTTATAGGGTTCGTAGCCAGCGACAGATCTCACGCCACGAATGTCCCCTGCGGCTCCCCCCCCCCCTCCAGGGCAGATGGGCTACTGCCCACCTCTGTGAAAAGTTCAAACCGTCGCTGCTGATTTTCCGAGCTAATAAATAGCTTTCTTGGCATCAGCGCCGGTTGAGTAAGTGATCATGTGCTTCGAGAAAAATCCTTCTTTTAAGCCAATCACAGACCCGGCCAAGAGTGTATAAACTAACCAAAAAAAGTTATTAAACTCAAGCCCGAAGATGTACTGAAAGAACATTGAAGGGTGACGTAGTCTTAATCACGGGGTCATGTTCTGTTCAGTTTCATTGCAACATCTCATTTCATTGCAACGCTTCCTGCAATACATAAAATCAGTGCACGTTGTTCTCAAGATGAACGGTAGACCATTGCAGGTTCAGAATGTCCATACTGTTGGCTGTGGGTATTCTTGTTTTTCTATGGTTCATTGCAGGATATAGTTCATCATTAGACTACTGGGGAAGCGCCAGAGGAAATGCGACCCTACGCGTCACAAGGCACATGCGGCAGGACTGGAATTCCATTTCCTGCGAGACAGTTGCACCTTGATTAGCCATGTAGGTGCAGCAAGGCCTGCCCGGTATATAAGCGAAAAATGTAATCTCTAGCCGTGTTCGCCAGGATCAAGTCATGTTTGCCTTTGGTCGGTCAGACGGCGAGGTGGAACAGCTGGGAGTGAATCATCCAGTCTCATGACGGCCCTCCAGCCAATCACACGCACAGCTTCCACGAGATTATTACATCATGACAAACGGCATCGCTACTCCGACCCGCCTGCTGTTTGTTTACACATTTGTCAGCTTTTCCACACATCCGGCACAGAAACGCAACGCTCAAGTGTGGAAATGTGCACACAATACTACTGTAGGCCTCAACCGCTTGTGGTCATGATGCTGAATTAATGTTTTAGAGCAGGGGTGTCAATCTCCAGTCCTGGGGGGCCGGAGCCCTGCACATTTTTGGGTTTCCCCTCATTTAACACTCAAACGGTGTTAATTACCGCACAGTTCTTGAGCTGAATCATTTGTGGTGGAACTCCATTTATCCAGGACAGAGTCATGAAAGGCTGGCAGAATAGCATAGGGCACAAGGCATGCCAGTCAGAGTAAAAGTCCAGACCGGGATTTTGTTTCAACCAACCAGTTGAGAACTCTGTGACTGTGACTATTTATGCTCAACTGGTTGGTTGAAACACAATCTTGGTCTGAATTTTTACTCTCTGGACCTGAATTATCCGACTCTGAACATCCTCAATGGTAAGCCTCAATGTAATTGAGTCTTTGTAAATGGTCGCACTTCTGCATAACTGAAAATCCTTATAACTGAAAAATAACATAAATTGAAAAATATTAATGGAAATTAAAAAAAAAACAAAATTATTTTGTACAGCACTTTGGTTGACACATTGTGTCTTCAAATATGCTTTATAAATAAATTGATTGATTGATTGATGAGTTAGATGGTTTTGCTTCAGTGCAGATGCTAAACTCGCAGTGTTTCCCCATCCGCTCCTTGAGGACCCACAGCCGGTCCACGTTTTTGCTCCTGGTAGGGAACTAGGAGGAAGAAAAAACGTGGACCGACTGTGCTAAAGTGTCCAGCCCATTAGTGTCCACTTTGTTCGGTGCACAGACTATATACCAGGGTTTTCAGCTGAAAGTCTGAGGCGCATTTGCAGGGAATCTGCAGAGATGTTTCATAAACTGACCGAGTGCATTGTGGGTATTATTATCCACTTTAGGACGACGGTTGCAGCCGTGTGACTGACTGTTTGGAGGAGCGGGCTGTTTGCGTTACCGGGAAGGTGTACCTGATAGATTGGCCACTGATTGTATTTCTGCCTAATTACAGGACCGCAATTAGCTTTCATAATGAAGTTAAGAGACCCCTTTCCCTAATCGACCCTGAATCTTCCGATCTGCCTCATTTGGTTCAGTTATTAACATGATTCAAATGTTTAATGAGCTTAGTCACCCAAAGCACCGCTGACATTAGAAAAGGAGAACGTAAACAGTGCACCTTAAAGTTACACCTACGTGGATTTTCTTATTATATTATTAACCGCAGCAGATTAAATATTTTGCTCAGTTCCAGGCTGGATGACACATCGTAGTCTGTAGAGCTCAGATCTGATCCCAAAACATAACGTTGACATCAAATTGTATTTAATGATGTGTTAAAATAGATGATGTTGCTGTCTGTGCAAGATTAAATGGGGTAATATGGAGTGATCTTTGATGAAAACTCTGTACTTTGACCAGCTAATAGTTACATCACCCATTTCTCCCAACTGGTTATTCAATACCGGGTCATAAGGAGCTTGAATCCTCTCCTGGGCGTATGGCAGGGGTCACCTGGACCTGGATGGGATGTCTGGCTCTTTCTCACTCAATCACACACTTTGTGTGGTATTTTTGTGGTATTTTATGGTATATTATGGGTATATTATTTCATGAAACAGCAAGAAAACCCCACAAGAACAAGGCCGGGGACCAGAATCGAGCTCATAACCAAGGAGATGTGAAAGGTCAACGGCTGACAACCCAGCCTGCATTGGTATGGAGAATTTTACACGACCCCTAAGCCGGGTCAAGAAACATCTCGGTAAATATGTGTAAGCGCAGCATACGGCGGGTGTGTAGGAGAGCTCAGCATCGTCTGGACTGCATTGCCGGCTTTTTCCCGCGGCTTTACCGCATCGCCGCTATCGAGCTGGAATACTAATCTGTAGTGTGGGCTAAAGTCAGCCAAGAGTCTTAAAATCCACTGGTGAATGTGGGTCAGTGACGATAGGAATCACGACGCCAGATACTGAACCCCGGGTATCATCTCTCACCACTGGCACCGGGGCGGTGATAGGACCCGGTACGGAGAGAGCTTCCAGAGGCACATCGTCTGCACCCTGCCTCCTGCCTATTTAGAGAAATAGAAACACGTATCTTAAAGCGACGGGTCGCGATCCCGCGTCCGGCCGTCGTACCTGCACCCAAGGGAGCCGTGTACTACCCAAAGAGCCGTAAAAACGCTGTCGGCTCACTGACATTTGTTGTTTCCCGGAGTCGTAATTTAGCGCCGGACCGGCTGTTTACAGCGACACGCAACTCGGATGTCTGGATGAATCACTGCGCCGCAAATGCAGGGTCGCGGCAGACAAGCGAGGACATAAAAATATGACCCTGACCTGTGTGCGCGTGTGTTTATTTTTGTCATGGTTTCGAACTTTTTGACATGCAATTAGCCCTGACAGTACTGGCCGCTGTATGATTTGCGATTATACAGTATGTTGCTGTCTATTTGAGTATCGACTCTCGTGTGCCTCTTAAGAGAAACCATCTCGAGGTTAAACAAGAGAGCTCCGTTACCCTGCTACCGTAATTACCCTCCAATTACCACTTGCATCCTCAATGTTTGACGTGCAAAAAGCATCTGTGTTTATGCGTGCATGTTTATATCTGTTTGAATGTCAGCCTCTCCTGTATGCACTTCTTTTGAACCCTGAACAAAGGTGAAAAAAAAATGAAGATGCCCGCTGGTCCAGACTGGTATAAGCCAACGTGACAAACTGTACATTTCGGTAGATGAAAGTTGACCTAATAATGGTTTGTGTCAATACTCACAGTATCTGCTGGAAGCCTGAGTGTCTGTTTCACTGCTAACGCCGGCTGCACGAGTGTGTGTCTGAGTTATTAAAAAGCCTAAATACTAGTTAGTAATACTGTAATAATGGTAATACATAAACAGACAAAAAGAATCCCTGTGATTTTGTCCAAGAGAAAAGGTTGGAAGATAGAAAACAAACAATAATCATATGATTCAATAACTCTCACAGCCAGTGCAGCACTCAGTGTGTAGTATTGTTTCGTTCTGTATGAAGGGCCTGGCGCTCTTTGTGAGTGTGAGGTCCAACTTCCCCAAAGGATTGACTTTCACAGGCACTTGAATTTGCTGCGTGAGAAACACCACTGTGATCCCACAGAGGGTTCTGAGCAATAGGGAATACATTTCTGGACCAGACCGCAGTGAGAAGCTGGTTTCTCTGGGATGGCACTCCTGAGGAGCGGGGAGGGGGGGGGGGGGGTGACTCGCCCAGGACGCCCAGTCCTCGCTTGGGGCCGGATGCCTGGGATCCGACCGGCCCCCTCTGCGGGGTCTGGGAGGCGTGGGAGCAGGGGGGCTCCAGGATCCCGTTTTGGCTGAGCCCACGGAGACGTTCTGAGCCCAGGAATGTGAAGCCTTGGCAGCTGCTTCTTAGAACATCGCAAGCGTAACGCAGCCACGCAGTACTCCATCGGGGGATGGGGGGGGGGGTGCTAATCCCCGTGTGCATTGTTGGCTTTCAGTACCATGTTAAATAATGCAGGGGGGGTGCGGAAGAGCTGTATGGATTAGTGGGCAGAAAATGACGGATATGCGTCCGCCGCAACCCTGCGCATAACTCCATTAGATAAATAAATGCGATGCCGTCCATCAGCGGACGTGACATCAGCAGCGTCGCGGCGCGTTTGCAGAATGTGATTCACCCCCAATGTTGCATGTTTTGATGGCGCGATTAACACAGTACTCGGCGCTTTCTAAGCGCATGCATCATGAGTGTCAGTGACACCCCCACCCCCCCCACCCCCCCAGGAATGTTTATGGATTCCTTTCGGCACATGCCAGCCCAAAACCATAATTTACAGATGTTTGGAGGTCCACAAACCCCCCCCCCCCAACCCACCCACTGTGCTAACATCGCTTCCCTAGAGACAGGAAAAAAAATCCCAAACTCTTTTTCTCCCAAATGAACGGTATAATCCCCAACCCCCCCAGGGAGTGGTGCAGCACACTTTTGGCCTTCAAGATCGTAAAAAGCGTTTCACGGGGACCGTCCCCAGAAACAGGGGGGAGATGAATCGGTCGATCGCTTTTGCCGTCAAGCGCTCACTCCTGGCATCGCAATATTTCGACCGTCGCACATGTGCTGTGTCCAGTTGACACACGGATTTGTTCAAGGCGCCGGACGTCAAGGGACCATGCAGTCTGGCCCGGTGCCACCACTGTACCGCATCCGAGATCCCGGTTATGAATCGGCGGAGTGCCCTGTTATTATAATAAAAGAGAATTGCCCCCGGCAGAATTATCGTTCATAGAAAAATCTCTTCTGGCTGCTCTTCAATTTCTCAAAGTAATATTTTGAAATCCCTGCATGTACGCGCTTGTGCCCTGGAAAGGAAATCTGAGATGTGAGCGGTTTGACAAGATGCGGCACGTCGCTGGTTTGGGAGTCACACGGTGGACGGACTCGGGGCTCTCTCCGCCCTGCTCCGGCGTCGGCTGAGGCCTGCACCGGTCCGTCACCGTGACGACCCTATTAAGTCCGCGTGTCACCTGCACCTGCATCTTCTCATCATTTGCTCTCTTTCTCCCCCCTCAGATGTCCTGCTGTTCTTCCTTGCGTTTCTTCGCTCAAATTCCAGAGAAACAGCTCCTGAGATTTTGCCTGCATTTCTGACCGCATGTATCAGATCCATCTCATGAATTAATGCTTGGCAGTGATTACGGGACTTTTTAATGTAAAAAAAGAAAAATTTTATAAAAAACGCTACGAGACGTATTGCAGGTTATATTCTTCTCTACTTTTTTTTCAGGTGTTTCAGTACCTGGCGACTACCCAGAGGCCTTTCTGTAAAGCCTCACGTTGTTTTTGAACACTGTTAGCTTCCTATTGACAGAGCCTCTACATTCATCTACGGCTTTGTACCGTTGTATAGTTTAGGAATCCAATCAAAGGGGTTTTCAGGACAAACTGGGTCCCAGCGTTGCTCTTAAGCCACGTAGATACGCTTAAAATCCCAAGAACCTTTAAACATTAAGTGAAATTTGACAGCACTTCAGCAGAAGCAAAGGGGATTTGGACTTAATGCATCTCTTTCAAGGGAATAATGCGTCTGTAACCCCCCAGGACTTAAAATTAACAGGAATCTGGGCGAAACAAACAGGCTTTACCCTAGTGGCTGAAAAGAGGTCATGCCCTTGGAGCAAGGTGAACACGGCTCGCAGCCACGAAACCGCTCACATCGGCAGGCGCGTCGAACGCCAGTCGGGTTTCTGGTTGCATTTTTGTGTAACTTAACAGGGTTCCCGTTGAGTTGCAAATTGGCGTTACATCATCGGCATCCACATGCTTAGTGGATGACTGAGCCATGTGATCACGGCCGGGGGGGGGGGGGGCAGGGGAAATGGTGGTCAAACCGGCCAGACTGGCAGCTCAGGGCCTGCACCCGATTCTCTGCTGGTCCCAGCTAGCAGCCTCTGAGAGCACCGCTATAGTGAGCGCATTCATATGCCTTGAGCATACATTCATCCCATTTGCTGCATAATTCCGGAATGTTCATTTCAGCTCTTGGAAAACATCTGGCTAACGTTATTGGAAGGATTTAAGAATTGCTAGGAAGCAACTGAACCTCATGACGATGTGTGTTTAGCCCCTTTACAACCTAAACTCTTGAAACTCAAACCAGCAGATAAGGACTCTCATTGTGTAAACCATATAAAAATACGTCGTCTTTATTTATTTACAACACAGACTTCTGGGAAGGCTTTTCCGGAATGTTAGACTGCTGCTGTTACAGCCGGGGTTGTCCATCACAAGTCTAATCAACCAACGGGAGCTAGAATAATGCAAGTGGAAGAAAAAAAAGAGCATCTTGTTGCATCTCGCTGTGATGTTCTGTGCAGTTAAAACTCAGAAACAAAATACAACTGACAGCCTTTGATCAGACAGGAATACGGACAGATATTTCAGAGTTATATTTAGGATTGACACAGCTTCTCTCAGGCTGCACCCTGAAATATCCATTAACAAGTCGACAATGTACTGTTAAAAAAACCTTAATTCCAGGTGCATTACTGTAATAAAGGAGAAATATTGCCCTGGCAGTAGACATCAGTCTAAATCGATTATAATAAAGAGAGTAATTATTCTAATGTAGAATTTGCACTGAACCAATTTTACCTGACAGTTTACACAAGCGGATATTTTAAAAACCGCCCTTTGGTTCCCATTTCTCCTCAGCAATAACGTGATGTGTCACTGACATTGAATTACAATGAGGAAAGTGCATTGGGACACCATTTTCCCTCGACGCTAATAGAATTTCTGCAACAACGGAACAGAAATCAGTGTGTTTTTTTTTTTCCTCCTAATTAGAACTTGCTTTTGTTTTGGCATGGGCTGGCCTTGGATGCATCGAACCATTACAGATCCACCGTTTGTGGTGTGGGGGGTGTATCTGTATGTGTGTGTGTGTGTGTGTGCGTGTTGGGGGGGGGGGTGGCTTTTCATACTGTGAATACTTGTAACACCGAACGGCTGGTTTACTAGTCAGTCCGTCACGGCAAGATGAGCGTCCCCGGGGTTGGCTGACTCCCTTGCGGCTCTCGCAGCATGCTAGCTTGGTTAGCGGGGCGCCTGTCGCTCCAGGCGAGTGGGGATTCGAGCAGGGGGCAGGAATGAATCAGCCAGGAGGCCCCGCAGGTAACCTCCGTGAAGGAACAGACGCGGCGTGTTTGCTGCGCGACGCTTCCGTGTGGAAAAATCCATTACTGCCCATAATACGGATTTATCAACTTTGGCCTCTGTGGTCAGGCCGAGTATGACAGTGTTAATAATAGTATTACAGCAATTTTATAGGTGTGCCTGCAAAGCTGTATCTATGGTGATAAAACCAGTGATGTCGGCGTGTGTCCCTCTGTCGACCCGCGTCTGTTTTCTTTACCAGCAAATCGCGTCTCCTGGCAGAACGATGTCCAGCATCATTTTACCCAAATACCTACGACCAGTCCATGCCCCGCAGCTTAAACGGGCTCATAACACAGACCTGGGACCAGTCTAACAGCTCTTTTTGCCAAGTTTACACTGGACAGAATCCCTTACCTGTCAGTGCTGCTTATGCCATTAGACGCCCTAAATTACCCTAAGAGTATTTGAACTTTGTAATGATTTTTATAACTATAAGGAATTATAGGACTCATGAGATCAAACATCATTTCCTTTCTAGCTCGATTAAATGCTATTACGCTAAACTCGGTGTTGTTTTTCACTGAAATCTTTTAGGAATAAATCTAATGGTGAAGAAAGTAACATATCCTCCTTTAATTTTGATTACATCGAGCCTAATTTGTACTCTACATAAAATCCACAAAACCTTTCAGTCCTTTTTTTTTTCCACCAAAAAGTGAACGCGGTATTTTCGGTTACTCAGACTCTGGCTTTACATGAGCACACGGTGATGCCGTGCGTGGCGCTCTGCTGCCAGCAGAGGATTCTTCCAGTCGTTTGAGGTCGCTGGCCTGCGGTTCCCTGGATGGATGCTTCATCTACACCCACTGATCGTTTCACCTTAAATCTCCCCGCTGCTCTTTCCGCCATCCCTGCTTGCGCAGATACCTTCTGTGAGGTAAGCTGGCGACCGAAGGCTCTGCTTCTGTTTAACTCCCGGCGTTAATGACGCAAGTTCACTCAGAGAAGCGGCCGGGCGTTCGCCAACGTCGGGCAGTGCCCGCGTCCTGCATTTAGCACACACAAATGCCTTTTCCAGATTTGCTTTTTGTACTGTAGTGGCAGAAAGAGCGTCTGCGAGTGGAAGTGCTCCTTTGCCATTCGACAATTGCTTTTGAACATTAACTTTAAAACCCCTGGAAGGTATTTGTTCTTAAATTTGTCTGGCGAAGTGTTTTATATGCAAATGCAGCGTCGGCCATTGCTGGGCTGACAGATAACCTATTCCTTCTCTTGTTTATTCAGTCCTGTGACCATCTGACACAGAATCAGTTTGTCACCCCCTAATGATCCCTGCGTGGCTGAGTACATCAGCTGACGGTAATGTATGGTCCCCCCCCCCTCCCGCAGATGGGGGAATATTGCTTGAGGTAAATGGGTGTGGGGAGGGGGCAAGCTCTCACTCAGTAAAAGGTTTATTCTTTTGGTCGAGGCGGTGGGCACCTCGTGAAGATGTATCACTGCGGCTATGAAAATCTTCCTGGGTGGCGGTTCTGTCACGGTACCGACCCACAGCCGTCCCGGGACAGGTAGGGGTTTTACGTGATTAACCTCGGCAACCTTCCTTTAACCACGGCGCTGCTTTTCAGGAAGTTGCCGGAATTACACGGGCTTCTTAAGCTTCTTCTATTTAAGTCGTGCCACATTTTTTCACAATTTTTTACTGGGGCAGTAACATTTATGTATTTAGTATATTATGATTAAATTAAAATTAAATCCTGCTTCATTTTTAATCAGCATCATTCTTGACTTTATGGGCCATTAGATAGTGTTACACTAGACATTTATTGACTTAATATTTACAGTTCTTAATGATTGATAGATCTCATTCTAACGGGCTAATCTGTTTTCTTAAAGTTTCACAAATTATCGCTGTATGGAAATGAATGTCATTTATGCAGAAGTGTATTTTTATTTGGTTCTGTGTAATAAAACAAGTCTCCAAGTAACAATTATTTGAATTAAATGATAATAACTGATTGTTGTCTTATAAATCAAGAGCTCAGATGGACCAAAAACGACCATTTATGCAGTAGGTCAAACGGGCCAGGAATGAAAAACAGTGATCTGTACAAAGCAAACATCCTTCTCCAATGTCTTACTCCACCATATTTGGTGAAACTGGAAATTTCTCAACTGTCTCAGTCTCCATCTGTGCAAACTCTGAATAATAATTCCTATAAACCAGTGACATACATTGGTTGAGTTAGTCTTAGTTTCCATTATGCTTGTCCTTTCACTCACAGATAGTTGGCCGGGATCCATGATTGATATATTGTTTTTTTCACAGAGAACAAAAAGCCTTTTACGCAATTAGCCCAGCAGTGCTATCACGTTTCCGTGTCTACTTCAAGAGAAAACCTACAAGCAGATGTTTTCTCCCGGAAAACCTGACTCACTAACAAGCAAGAAGCGTCGGCATCGTGAAAATAGCTACTTTTAGTGAGAGAACATTGCTTTTGTGGAACAAAGAGAATAATCTGGTCATTAGCAGCAAAAATGCTAACAACTAGCAAACAAGCGCACACAGACGCTAGAGGAAAACTGATATCTTCAGCATAAATTATTATGCTTTGCTCGAAAAATTTACTTGGTTTTAATCATGTTTTTCTGGACTGGGAGTTTGGGATGGTGTTTGGGGACGTATGTTTCTTCTGGAACGCATTTTAGCTGAAGGAAGGCCGTGCGGTTACTTGCTCCTGCTGGTTGACGATGTTAGGAAAAAGAAATATCTTATGCACCCGGACAACGTGAGAAAGAGACAATAATCTTCGAGGTCAACGCAGAACGATGCTCTGCATTCTACAGAAAGGCTACCGCTATGACTACACAGGTATACGGTTACAGCATAAAGATTTCAAGGAGATTGACATCTAAGGCCTCACCTTACACCGCATTTGTCTACTCCTGATGACTCAGCCCCGCATCACAGATCATCTGATCTTTAAAGCAGATGTGACATGTACAATTCCCAGATACAGTAGCAATTTTCATAGCAGACCCATGTGATTATTTGTCTGATAAGATAAAGGTGACCTGAGACTCACGACTAAAAGGCAGACATTGTGATTCCCTGGAGGTCCTGCTGCAACTGTGACCAGTGAAGTTAATTTCACTAAAAAGCTCAGTGTTAAAAAGAGGCTAATTTATTTTATGTTTTTGTTGATGGTAGATGTTCAACCTTCAAAACATATATGAAGTAACATTAACCCTCATTTTAAATCAATCGATTAATTAAATAATATACTTTAAACAATTCTTCAGTTTCCGAATTCTACAGAATGATAGACTCGCGTCTTAATATCAATACAGTCGTAAACCCGAAAGAATATTTACTTGATTAATGACGAGATTAGTGGCTGTCAGGGATACTAAACTAAAATCACGCAAGCAAGAAGGAATCCGCTGTGTTCAATCTTGTTCCCAGATACTTGGATCAGCTTACATCTTTACACACCATCGACCTTTTCCTTTCGTGGGTTCTTCCCATGTGAATGGTCTGTATGTCAGTCATTGTGCCGTTTTGTGGGTGAACAGCACAGGTACTGAACCAATATTACGGGTTAAGTGAAGTTTATTTGTGTTTTACGGTAATCTTGGTTATCCAAACTGACGACAGTTGCTGCCCTCTACTGCATTATTGAAATTTGAACGGAACCATGAACTGACCCCGTTTTAATAGCAGACGAGGTAAGTTATAACAGCCATGTTTTTGTGTGTGTACGTTACACTGGCTGACGGTGGTCAGGAGGCCACAATTTGTCCATCATCTCCTGCAGCTTCCACTGATACTCTTACCTGAGCCGCTCGCCACGCTTTGACGACCCTCGCACTCAGGGGCGCCGCTAAGGGGGGGAAAGTTGGGACAGTTCTAAGGGCCCACGCCCTTTAGGGGCCCCCAGAGATCTGCTTTATTAATAATAACACTGGTAGGGGGGCCCAACCTCATATTTTGTCATAGGGCCCAGAATTGCTAGCGGCGCCCCTGCTCGCACTTCCAAACCCACAGACACTCTTCCACGTTAGTGAGACCTGACCTGATTGGAGTCAGCCCTCCCCCCCTCCCCCGGATTGCCCGCTGGCGAACATCTGGCGTGGGACGGCTGCTAATCCAAGAAGGAATGCGATGAATGTGGTTCCCAAAACACAACAGCAAGTCATCAGAAAACGAAAACAAAACAAAAGCGTGTTCCCCAGTTTCGCTTGGCTTGACTCTGCAGATGTATGATGTCATCTGAGCTAGATGAACACGACACTGTTTTCAGTTTCCATTTCGAGACGGTAGATTTAGTCCAGACAAACTAATTTAAGGAAGCATCTTTCTAAGCATATCACCTGCTTTTTGTGGGAAAGTGTGACAAATAATGTTTCCTAGAAGCAATTACTCATGGTCCGCATCTGGAAGACTTAGTCTGAAGAGCGAAGTCACTCTGAAGCTGTTCATTAATACAGTGATGGCACTGTTGCTGTCTCTAATTATCCTGCAGTGAGAGCACTAGGCTGGTTGGGGAGGGAAGGCTTCGGGGGGGGGGGGGGG
>JAABNX020000090.1:11414551-11428333 GCA_015163995.2 Mormyrus lacerda | reverse complement strand
ACTGCACTGAGGACAAGACAGACCCAAAGCAGAGCTCATGCCACTACACTGAGGACAGGACAGGCTAAAAGTAGGGACCATCCCATTGCAAGGAAGATAGACCCAAAGCAGAGATCATCCCACTGCACTGAGGACAGGCCAGAGCTAAAGCAGAGACATCCCCACTGCACTGAGGACAAACCCATAACAGAGACCATCCCACAGCACTGATGACAGACCCAATACAGAGACCATCCCACAGCACTGATGACAGACCCAATACAGAGACCATCCCACAGCACTGATGACAGGCCCAATACAGAGACCATCCCACAGCACTGATGACAGACCCAATACAGAGACTATCCCACCAGCTATATATGTTTTGGGTTAGATAGATGAAAGCTCTGTGTGTGGAGTTTGCATGTTCTCCTTGAGTCATTGAGGGGTTTCCTCCAGGTGCTCAATTTGCCAAGGTGAATTGGAGTTACCAAATTGCCCATAAGTGTGCATGTGTGAGTGACTGGTGTGTAATTGTGCCCTGCAATGGGTTGACACCCCATTCTGGGTTGTTCCCTGCCTTGCACCCGTAACCTTTGGGATAGATTTTGGACCCCCTGTGACCCTGATTAGGACAAATGGTTACAGAAAATGGATGGTTGGGTGGGTGGATGGATGGATGGATGGATGGATGAATGGATATCGCAGATTAAAGACTGGGTTTGACATTTTGGGGTGGAACTGTGAAGTTCACCATTTTACCACCTGCTTTGGTTGAGTACCAGGCTGAATGAGTAGGTGAGTGTGGCACTGAAAGCAGTTTAACAGGGTCATATGAGCCAGCTGACCCCCGGGCGATCAGAGCTGGCAAGTAATCATCATTATTTCACTCCGGGTTAAAAATTGCAGCCACTTCGCAGTGTTTTAAATTGTGTTTAAGTTCAGATTTTACTTAATTTCATTTAGCATAACCTGTTTTCACAAGCAAGCTGTCACAAAGTGCTATACAACAGATTTCCTAGAGGTGATGAACCAGCGATAAAATACAATTTGCCAAAATGGGGGGAAAAAAACCCTTTTTAAGGCAATGGCCATCCTCGGATACTTCTATTAAACTTCACAACAGAAACAATGATTGATGCCACAAAAAAAGAGAAATCCATTTCCTCCACAGAAAGACCCTTTAAAGATCTTTCAAATCATAGTGGCGACTGAGAGAGACAGACAGATGGACACAGAAGCATTTATTTTATGCCAGAAGCAGAATCCCTCAGCTCTAAAACTGTCTGTGGGGTCCTCAGTCTGTCAGCAGGGTGCCCTACTCACTGCCTGTTTATTTCATTAATTAAGCAATTACCGTTTCTTGGAAGCCGGCGGTTCCATCGTATATCGACCAGAATTTCCTGTATCTGTAATTATGTCTCAGATATATAGTCTGTGCTGCGAGCGGTTTATAGGCGGCAGTCAGCTCTGTAGCAAAGTGTTAAACGTCATCATAAGGGAGGGGAATGTAGACACTGCTTGTGTCATAAGTTGAAGGATAGTGTTCCTGGGATGTAAAACATTTTGGTAAGTTGGGGGGGGGCATCTGGATGCTTATCACTCTTTTTATTAGGGTGCTCTCATTATTGCCGTTTTGTTTGTTTTTTTTTTATTACTGGGAATCACAAATTAGATTCACACGTCGAAAAACCTTAAAACAGTGGAATGGATGTGAGCCAACATCCTAACCTGCTATAAACAGGGTTACTGTAAGCCAACGGCGTAGGACAGGCACATATTTTTGGTTTCCCAAAAATCTGCGTGTGCGGGCTCCGGCAGCCATGAGTGACAGCTGGGACGCGGGGATCCACGCGAGGGACGCCGCCAAGGCAGAAAATATCCCGCGGTTATTCCCCCAACAGTTTGGTGTGATCGGAAAGCGACCGGGCGTGCTCAGAAAAGGCTGCCAGCTTACCAATGTGACGGTGCCACTGAGCCTCAGACAAGACTGCAAGAAGTCCTCAAAAGCCCAGCCAGCAACAGGGAGATTTACCTGGGCATCACTCTCGTTTGCAAGGTTAAAAGTCCAATGTGTGTTAGCAGCACTGTGCAGTCCATTATGCAAGCATGGAGAAGCATGGAGAAGCAGGGTGAAGTATGGTGAAGTATGGTGAAGTAAGGCTTTGTTGGTATTCTCTGGTTACATGTTCTTTGATATCCTTCTGTCTTCTGGGTGATGTAAGTATGTAAGTAGTATTGATTTTTCAGTTTTTTTTTTTATCTCCCCACGGGTGTCGTGAATCAAAAGACCATGGCAACAGATTTCAGGTGTTGCACAAGCAGGGAATCTGTGTCAGAAGCTCTTGACGTTATGAGGAAATAACGCATGGTGTGAGATTCACTAGAGTCTGGACAACATGGAGATGGGCAGCTTTTGGGGTGTGGGGATTTAAAGACTAAGGGAGGGGGGCAAGCACAAAGGACAGCTGTTTTGGCTTTAGTCTGGGGGGAGTTGAGTATCTACAGATGAGTTATGGGGTCTGCAGTGGCTGCCATTTCCAAATCCTTAATAACATGGTACAGGTAAAGGTGGGGGCTCATTAATGGACTTTACCCTGGTGTCAGATATCCACCCCCCATCTCACACTGCAGGACCAGTGACAGTGCAGATATGGGCCGGAGATCCCAGAGAAACGACCGCACTGGGACTGAAAACGGGGACAAGTCCCGATGCTTCGATATCCCTGCGCTCGGCCTTACGCGTCTCGGAATGGGATCGTCCAGCCCGGGGAGGATCTGCGTCTCCAATATGCTGCAGGTCTCCGGCATGAGTTTGCAAAGCACTGCATGTTGTTTTTTTTATTTTACTTTCACCCAGAGGGATTAGAGCTCTTCGCAGGATGTGGTAACGTGGTGGATTATAAATCAGTGTGTCAAAAAGCAGAGGCTGGCTAACCTGGGTGACTTTCTCACTTCTTTATGCAGCACAGGTGCTGGTGCTGTTCTCTACTTACCTGTTTCCCTGGGGTGCGCCGGCTTGGCCTGGGGGTCACAGTGAACTCGTAACCACGGCCTATTTATACCAAGTTTTTCCGGGTGTGGTCATCACCCTTGCTAAACAGGCTATTGTCAGTCTTATCTCCACTTATATTTTACGTTCTTAATAACCTGTGACAGGTCTATTTAACTCTTTCCCCCCAGGGCTAAATTCCAGTGCTTTTTTTCTGCCCTCTTTGAGAAAGTCTGACTCTGAATGCGGAGCTGAAGCTCGTTAAATCGAGATCGTCGACCGGTGGACGTTCGCCAGGCCAGAGCAAACGAGAGCAGATAACGACACCGAGGACCCCCAGCTGCCCCTGGGCTCCCGGCAGCTTGTTGGGCCTCAACCCCGGGAGCGTGAGGAGTGAGGAGTGGGCTGGATTTGCTGGGAATAATGGGAACTACTACTGGACCGCGGCACGGCTTCACTGGGACGATGACGCTGAAGGGACTGTGCGAACATGCTAGCGGCTGCTCCCTTTCTCACTGCCAGCAGATGCTTTTGTTCGCAAGAGAACACTGGGAACTTTCTGCGCGATTTAACACTGATCAAAGCTAGCTAATTAACTGCCAAATCTGCTGTGCTGTATTGCCTATCACACCAATGACTAAGTAAAATAGTACAAAATAGTTTATATATGTGATTAGTAGCTTATAAAGATATATTGTACCTAAAATTGTATTAATTCTATATGTATATATAAGCCGAGACCTTATCATGGTGGAGGGGTTTGCGTGTTCCAGTTATCCCAGGAGCTTGGGACTTAATGTTGATGTTGCTTGGAACTTAATGTTGATGTTGCTTGGGACTTAATGCCCCTGGTAAGACATCCAAGGCAAACAGGTCCTGGATGAGAATCCAGACGAAAGTGCGGCTCAAAAGACCCCTAGTGATGAGTGAAAACATGGATTCGCGTTTTCCCTCGCCCGGACGACGGTCACCAGGGCCCCCCCCGGAGCCCGGCCTAGGGGTGGGGCTCGATGGTGAGCGCCTGGTGGCCAAGCCTGAACCCATAGGGCCTGGTCGGGCACAGCCAGAAGATGGCACGTGGGTCCCCCCTCCAATGGGCTCACCACCTGTAGGAGGGGCCATAGGGGTCGGGTGCAGTGCAAGGTGGGCAGTGGCCGATCCTCGGCTGCAGAAGCTAGCTCTAGGGACATGGAATGTCACCTCTCTGGTGGGGAAGGAGCCTGAGCTGGTGTGCAAGGTTGTGAGGTTCCGACTACATATAGTCTTTTTGCCCCCTGGCTGGGTGCCTGTGCATTGGGGTTTACCACAGTGGACGAGAGGGTAGTCTCCCTTCACCTTTGGGTGGGGGGACGGGTCCTGACTGTGGTTTGCACTTATGCGCCAAACAGCGGTTCAGAATACCCACCCTTTTTGGAGTCCTTGGAAGGGGTGTTGGAGAGCACTCCTCCTAGGGACTCTCTTGTTCTGCTGGGGGACTTCAATGCTCACATGAGCAATGACAGTGAGACTTGGAGGGGCGTGACTGGGAGGAACGGCCCCCCTGATCTGATCCCGAGTGGTGTTTTGTTATTGGACTTCTGTGCTCGTCACCAGTTGTCCATAATGAACACTATGATCAAGCATAAGGGTGTCCATATGTGCACTTGGCACCAGGATACCCTAGGCCGCAGTTCAATGATCGACTTTGCAGTTGTGTCATTGGACTTGCGGCCGCATGTACTGGACACTTGGATGAGGTGAGGGGCGGAGCTGTCAACTGATCACTACCTGGTGGTGGGTTGGCTTCGCTCGTGGGAGAGGAAGCCGGTCAGACCTGGTAGACCCAAACATATAGTGCAGGTCTGCTGGGAACGTCTGGCGGAATCCTCTGTCAGAAGGAGCTTCAACTCTTTTCTCCGGCAGAACTTCTCCCATGTCCTGGCGGAGGCGGGGGACATTGAGTCCGAATGGGCTATGTTCCGCACCTCCATTGTGGAGGCGGCTGACCGAAGCTGTAGTTGTAAGGTGGTCGGTGCCTGTCGCGGCAGCAATCCCTGAACCCGCTGATGGACACCGGCGGTGAGGGATGCCGTCAAGCTGAAGAAGGAGTCCTATTAGGCCTTTATGGTGAGACCATGGAGAACGACTTCCGGACGGCTTTGAGGAGATTCTGATCCACCATCCGGCGGCTTAGGGCAGGAAAGTGGTGTAGCATCAACAGTGGTTATGGTTGGGATGGGGCGCTGCTGACCTCAACTCGGGACGTTGTGGGTCGGTGGAAGGAATACTTCGAAGACCTCCTCAATCCCACAGACACACCTTCCAATGAGGAAGCAGAGTCTGGGGACTTAGGGGTGGACTCACCTATCTCTGGGGTCGGAGGTCGCTGAGGTGGTTATAAAGCTTCTCAGTGGCCGGGCCCCAGGGGTAGATGAAATTCCTCGGGGTTCCTCAAAGCTCTGGATGTTGTAGGGCTGTCTTGGGTGACACGCATCTGTGGCATCGCATGGACATCGGGGGCGGTGCCTCTGGATTGGCAGCCAGTCTAAATGTGCTTTGTGGACTTGGAGAAGGCATTTGACTGCGTCCCTCTGGGAGTCCTGTGGGGAATGCTCCGGGAGTATGGGGTGCCGGGCTGCCTTATAAGGGCTGTTCGGTCCCTGTACGACTGGTGTCAGAGCTTGGTCCGCCTTGCCTGCAGTAAGTCGGACTCGTTCCCGGTGAGAGTTGGACTCCACCAGGGCTGCTCTTTATCACCGATTCTGTTCATAACTTTTATGGACAGAATTTATAGGTGCAGCCAGGGCGTTAAGGGTGACCGGTTTGGTGACCTCAGGATTAGGTCTCTGTTTTTTGCAGATGATGTGGTTCTGTTAGCCTCATCATACCGTGACCTTCGGCTTTCACTGTAGCAGTTCGCAGCCGAGTGTGAAGCGGCTGGGATGAAAATCAGCACCAAATCCGAGACCACGGTCCTCAGCCGGAAAAGGGTGGAGTGCTCCCTCCGGGTCAGCGAGGACTTCCCCAAGTGGAGGAGTTTAAATATCGCGGGTCTTGTTCACGAGTGAGGGGACGATGGAGTGGGAGATCGACAAGTGGATCGGTGCGACATCAGCAGTGATGCGGGCGCTGCATCGATCTGTCATAGTGAAGAAGGAGCTGAGCCAAAAGGCAAAGCTCTTCATTTACAAGTCGATCTACGTTCCTACCCTCACCTATGGTAATGACTCGAAAGAACGAGATATATATATATATATTCACACACACAGACACACACACAGAAAGCTGTGGAAAAATTTAAAAGACCACGGCACAATTTTCGTTTCAATTCACAGTGTATGGGTTTGCTTCTCTGAATAATATATATTTTTTTGCAAACTGCAGCCTGGCTCTTCTCTGTTTCTCAATGATGAAGGGCTTCTTCCTTGCTTTATGGGACTTCATTCCTACTTCTAGTAGCCTGATACTGTATGAACTGTCCTAACAGTGCACTTCACACCAGCACTTAATTTTTCCTTTTGAGGGGCACTTGATGTCATCGGTTGATTCATGAGAAACTGTTGGATAAGTTGACTGTCCTCTCTGGCATTACAACGTCACTTCCGCCCTTTACATGGAGAGCCACAATAAAAATGCAGATTTGTTTAAAAAAAAATTCCACGGCTGTATATGCTGGGCAGTAAAAATACAGTAAAACCTCGGATTACGAGCATAATTCGTTACGAAAACGTGCTTGTAGTCAAAAGCAGTCATATATCAAACCAAATTTTCCCATTAGAAATAACGAAGACAGATGATTTTTTTTCCACAAGCAAAAATATTCCTATAAAAATTATTAATACTAAATATAAAATAAAAATACACAAAACAAATTAACCTGCACTTTACCTTTGAAAAGAATCGTGGATGGTTTGAGGGAGTCGAGAGAGAGGAGAAGAGGAGGGTTATTTTGTAGGACGACTTTCACTATAACAGTATCACTGCTATCTGTTGGCTCACTGGAATCTTTTTCTTTTTGTGTGACTTTAACAAGGAACCGATCCAGTTACAGCCGCTTTTGCCTCCTTTTTGATTTCTTGGAAATGTGACATTGCGTTGTCATTAAACAGCTCACACTGCTACGCCCTTATTTTGGTGGTGCTTTTCTACTAAGTTTTAACTGTACAAGTGAGGCACGCGGACCGAGCATGGGAAACAATTACTCACAATTACCCACGAGAGAGAGAAGAACCATTGGCGCAGCTGTGATTACATGACACTAGGCAGACAAAGCATATACATAATATTCGTATTGCAAGACCTCGCTCCTTTATCAGGTTCTCGTCTCGCAGAACACTCGCAAACCAAGTTACTCGCAATCCGAGGTACTTGTTTTCATGGTCAACAAGCCAAAAACTGACAAACTTGAACCAATTTAAGAGGGAGTTTTGGGAGTTACCTCAGAGTGGAAAGGATGAATAATTGTCTGCTTCCACGTAATGTCATCTGGATCCTTATTAGCTTATTTATTATTGCTTTGGTTTCGTTTGTTGGCAGCTGGAGCAGCTTGTGATTTGGGTTGCCTGGTCGTTCTTAAGATGTGTTTAATCCCCGTGGTGAGTCTGGCTTGGAATACCTTCAGAGGTCAGTAAAACTGTGTTTCGTTTTTCAATCTACCTTTGGACACTTAGTGGCGTGTGTGGATGGAGGGTACAGTGATTCATGCCTTTCTCTGCTCAGTCGGCCCCCTCTGGCTTGTCTAGTGCCCCTGGCTACTGATACGTAGCAAGAAAACCAATCAGGATGCAGCCAATCGGGCCTCAGCATCGAAGTTGCGGCGTTCATGTCGATGACAAGTAGAGAAAGGGTGTCATCCAGAAGCACGCGCAGAAGAATGCCACGGATGTTTTTGAAATGCAAAAGCAAGGCTAATATATTTTTATTGTTTTCCTGGGAGAAGCTAGCAAGCGACTCGCGGACGGGCTGCTCTGCTCCGAATTTTATGCGTTGGAGGAGGGGGAAAAAAAACACTCACGCCGGCTTCCCGAAGTCCCATCAACCCTCTCTCATCCCACGGAAGCGAGGTGACATAATTGGAAACTTAATAAAAGCCCAGATAAGGCCACACTTTCCTTGTGCCTGCTGCTTACAGTACACTTTACTGAGCTACCGAGGACTATTTAATCCGGTGTAAGTCACCTTCACGGGACAGCTGGGATTGAAGCGGGACTGCATTCGCCGATTTAAAAACTTGCACATGCGTCAGTCCTTCAAAGGGACTATTTTTGGTGAAATTATATTACACCGTAATACTCTGTGTTAAGATACTTTTCTCTCACTCCTCCTAGACTCTTATAAGTCACAATAGAACTATCCTGCAGCAATGTGGCATGGCACACACACACACACACACGTTGGTGTACCTACTTAAATGGGGATCTTCATGCATTCATTCATTTCTGTGGAAAAACCCTAATCCCAATCACAACATTTGGTCCTCACAATGTAATATAACCCAAATCCACACACACATACACACACACAAACACACAATCACACACACACTAATTGGAAACATTTTGAATACATCCTTGTTTTACCATCCTAACCGCCAGAGCTCAAAACCATCATCATTACTGACTCTCTGTGTTTCTGATTTCTGTGGTTTTTACTTAAAGCTGTTCAGGTATTTAGGATACATAGAAAAAGCATCTCTCTCATTAAATGCCCCTTCGGCTGCTTGAAGCACCCACGGTGTAATGTTCGGCATTTATGAAACCCACTCGCCCCATAATCCTGCGATTCACTGTAATGGCACCCGCTAAATAATTAACGCCCGGCCTCTTACTGTAATTGTCTGGTTTTGCTGCGGTAGTTTGTGGGTCTTCCAGCCGCATCTCCTCGCCATCTCCCTCCCCAGCCCGTGTCATGTGACACATTAGCCTCTCAGCTTGGCAACGTCTGACTCCTTCCATCACTGGGGGGACTCAGTCCTGTGAGGTCCCCTGCACTCAGACTCCCTCCCCCCCACCAACAGGAGCCTGGGGTAATCTTCAAAAGAGCAGCCGCCTGACCCCACTGTGTCAGCCTAAATGAAGCACATGTGCCCCAGCGTGCCCACTGCCCTCGGCCATGACCCGCGTCACTGCTGAGACCCTCCCGGCAGCTCTGATCCCACTGACCCCTGCCGAGTCGCTCTGCACCATTCCTATTCCTCAGATGCGCCGCTCGTCACAATGCTGGCCCCACCTCCTGGACTATCACACCCAATCCGAGCCACGTCTTCATAGTCATTTCAATTTAACGTAAATGGTTAGGAGACACCGTCCAAAGCGGGCATCCTCGTCAGCCATGAAGACCCCAGGCGTCTTTCCCAGGGAGTCTGTAATTGGCAAATCCTGAAAGGTGAAACCTTCAAGCGTGTAACATTTCCACCTGGCCCGCTGTCATCTGCACGGTGGCTGTGGAAAATGGCACAGCATTCCAGCAATATTTCGAGGTCAGAATAGCTCACAGCACAAGCTGCTCGTACCCCACTCGCTGCTAGCGTGCTCCCCGTGATCACCGGGGCCTCACTTTCTACGTCTGGCGCTTCGTTCCCATCTTGCCTCTCTGGGGCCTCCAGATTAGCCTGGCCTGAGCGTGGTTCTCCTGTTTGCCCGAACATGGAGACTCCAAACCTCTTAATGTGAAACACCATGATGAGGAAAATACAGGTATGATGTAATTAGGCTGATATTCATAGGCGGACGAATGGAAAAGTAGTAGCTAAATGAAAGGCGGCAAAACGGCTTAATAGCGACGGTCAGAGCGCCTGCGGGCGGACGGCGGATGTGTGTGCGCAGGCGTGCGTGTCTGTAAGATAACGGAGAAATTCTGCGTTCCATCTGCGCAGGGGTTTTGGCTGTGCTGGTTCACGGTGCCCCTCACATCTCCACCGACTCTCTTTGGCGTGACGTTCTCCTCCTCTTCAAACGACGAGGGTCATGAGCTGGAGTTAAGGTCACCGTAGAATCACTCCGGCCCAAGAATGGCGATCCTCCCCCAGGCTTAATCCCTCCCCCAGGCTTAATTAAATACAGGAACGCAACTCTCTGCTCCAGCTCATCCTAGACAGTATGGTTTTCGATCTGGGGGGAGGGTTCTGTACACACTCCCCATTCAAGCCCTCCTTCACCTTTCCGTCATTAATCAAAGACACCGGACTCCCAACCCCGCTACGATAACAACACGACACGACAAGCAGTGACTCCACCCTCTAAACGAGTCACAACCTGGGATTCGTCAACGTGGAGGACGGTAAATTCGACGAAAGACCAAAGTGTCTCCTGTGAACCTCCTGAAGGCACGATCGTCCGGCATTTCTCTTGGGCAAATTGGAAGTTGCCCTATAGGGTCCAACATCTGGGATTTTCAGAGGAGATAACAGGCTGAGAAAATGATATCCTTTCTCCGAGAATATTTAACACATATACAGTGCCAGTCAAAAGTCTGGAAACACTTATTGAAAATCATTTGATTTCCAGCAAGACAATGACCATAAGCACACCATGAGGTTGTGTAAGTATTGCATGTTCTTTTGAACAAGGGAAGAGATGGAGTACTGTGACAGATGACCGGGCCTCCCGCAACCTCCCGACCAAAACCCTACAGAGCAGCTTTGGGATGAGCACAAGAGCAAGGTAGCCGACTTGTGCCCAGAACTCGTGCAACCTCCTTTCGGACTGTTGGTGAAGCGTTCCAGGTGGCGGCATCTAGATGCCAGTTGAAAAAATGCCAGGATTCTGCAATGCTGTCGTCGAAGTGAAAGGGGAGCTCTTTAGAAAATATTTTGAGATGCTGAACACTTCGCTTGGTTGCTGCAACATATGATATGCCTTGAGGCCTTGCTATGAGATGAATAACATATCTAAAATAGAGACAAATGAATTAAACGTAGGCATGTCTAGACCATTGACTGGTAGTGCAAAAAACATGAAGTGCTCTTTGTATTTAAATCATTAAAAAAACAAATATGAGTTTGATCTATTGTGCTGCGCAGCATTAGTGGCAGGGGCAGATAGTGTTTACTGAGCCCAACAACGCTTCCCACTTTCAGAGCTCATTTCCTCTCGGTGGCATATGCAAGGAAGCAAAATATTATCGAGGTTGCCATGGCAATTTAATTAAATCTGGCCCCTCCTCTTTTCCCATATATAGTTCCTGTCTAGGACAAACAGAATAGATGTTCTGTTGAAGTTCCCTCTCTGTGGGGCTATGGGGCAGAACTGATGACATATTTGTTTCTTAAATGCGAGGGGGTTGTGGTTATAATGGGACCCCCGGCCAATCACTTCTGCGCCTTGCAGTTAACGATGGCATAATTCATGCTCATTGGCTGCTTGCCTACACACATTGCGGCTGCTCTTATTTCAAAAACAAGTCCTTGCCTCACTGGCCTCAAGGCCGAGCATGTTTCTCACAGAACGCGACAGGCCAGACAGGAGGGCTGACATCGGGCTTCCCCAGGAAGAGCGGACGTGTGGAGCAAAGCTGAGTGACACTTGACGAGAAGGGGCCCGATCTTCTCCACCTTTTGCGCTTCCGGCACACTGCAGAACAGACAGCTGTATCAAGTAACTTGTGCATCTTTTAATAATTGTGTCGGTGAATATTTTGCAGCGTGGAGGCCCAAATGTATATTTCTCCAGCCAGGTCAGACACATTTTAGGACCATGATCCTGCATCAGGTTTGTTTAGCGGACATTTGATGTTTATGTAGCCGGGACTATAGAACACAGCACGATGCGTCTATTTATGTATCACGACACTGATTGATTTGGCATTACCCTTTCTGTAGGATACACCTCTTGTGTAACTGCTTTCATCTGATGAGAGGCTGAAATTCCGGTTTATGAAAAGCTAAGGTTTCCTGCATCACGGACATAGGGTTTCGCAGTTTATTTCCACAGAGGTTTTTGCCTGTTAACAGCATCCATCACGTTTCACTCTGAATGTCTCCATGGCAACTCCTGTGATTGACAGCAGTACACGCACTTACACATGCACACACAACGTCTTTCAGAAAGCATGGAAACCAGGAGACACCGAAGGGACACCATCCAAGCACATGTCTGTCATAACGGGGTTCTGGTTCATCTTCCTATGTTACGATATTAGAGCACAAGAGGTTGGTTTTCAGTAATTAGCCATGGGAACACACTGCACGCTGATCTTAGACATGGTGCTGAACTGGTTTGACCAATGGACTTCTCTGCAGTTCACTTGCCTGATGTCCGACTCGCCTTGTGTCAGAAATCTGCAGGAAGTCAGAGGGAAACAGAAAATGGTATTAAAAACACCCCAGGAGGCTGGTTTGGTTTCGTGGAGATACGACTTTGGAAATTATATTCATAACAATGCAAAAATAAAAGTCCCAGAAGGCTGAACGCAGGACAGCTGAAAGGAAGTGGTGGAAAATAAGAGTCCCTTCGGATCCGGCTGAGAATCAATCACTTTATCATCATTCTCTATTAGCATCAGCGCCGCTGAAACCACATATTACCATGATAAGATACCACCACCGAAGGCGACCAGCCCACCGTGAACCACCACCTCCCTCTCCACCCAGCATCCTCGTGGCTGATAAATATGCCACCGTCTTCCAAGAGAGATCCATCCATCCTTCTGTCTTACATAATTATCCGGTACAGGTTCACGGTGAGCCTGGCATCTATCCCAGGATAAACAGGGTACAAGGCAGAAGACACCATGAACGGGATTCCGGTGTCACAGAAAAGTCAGTCTCCCTGAATGACGTCATTCTCAAGGAATCATTAATGTCAGGATCTGAGAAATTACTGAAATGGATACTGGGATCCGGTTAAAATAAACTCCGTTTCCATAAATTCTTCCTAATTCTACAATGAAAACACACTTTCTGTATTTCATGCTGTTACAGTACAACGTTCTACCAACAAAAGCTACTTAAATATCCAAATGAGCAGATGGGGTAAACAAACTCATATCGTGTCTAATTCCTCCTGAGTTCTCATGTTTTCCATCCAAGACTTTCCACCAACAACTTCCTAAAATTATGCATTTGACTCATCTGCTGTTGAGTCACAGAGGCTAATCTGTATTTTCCATGAACAGAAGGATGTGTGTTTTCCGTACGCTCAGAAGTTTGGGCTTCAGCTAATCTCTCTGGAGGAAGGCCGTGCACTTCCTGTCTGCACTTCTGGCCTTGACTGAGGCTGTTCCCAGATCAGAGAGGAGATGGTTGCCCTGAAACACGCCCCCCTCCCCCCCTTCCCCCCGAAGAAGGTCTCTTGAGCCATCGGATTGCCTTGGAGACTTCAGTCTCCTCACAAGAAAAGCCGTGTCTCACAGCTTTACTAATCGTAATTAACCAAGCCCCTGTGAATTTTAGGCAGAGCCCACAAAGGAGGCGGTTAAGGGCAAAATCTTCATCTTCACCATGCTTAATTTAAGCAGCTTCACTGCATTTGATGTCATTAATACCATTCGGTGTTTAATTCAGCATGGTTATTCTTAATTGTATTTCTGCCTGTCTTGTTTTGTGTTTTATTACCAAGTGAACGTTCTGGGTAGGGTGTTTTACCACATGATGTGTAAGTGGCATATTGATTGGTACCTTTCTTGGCTTTGGCGTCAACTGCCTGCATATCCCACGATGCCTTGGTTCGTATCCCATGATGCCTTGGTGCCTATATCTTGATGTATAGTTTGATCTGTCGCTTTGGTCCTGAAAAATATGCAGAAGATGAAAAGGCAGAAAGAAGAGGCTATGGGTGGGGGGGGGGGGGGGGGGGGGGGGGGGGGGGGGGGGGGGGGGGGGGGGGGGGGGGGGG
>JAABNX020000090.1:11394185-11410210 GCA_015163995.2 Mormyrus lacerda | reverse complement strand
GTCCCCCCCCCCCCCCAACCTGATCCTTTACAGCCACACCTAGTTCAGTTACAATCCTTTTTCTGCAATTTAATGTAAGGCATCATTCAGTTGGTCAATCACATTATTAAAATGTATATTGTGTTTTCATATATACGTTTCATTCAGATGGATCTATTTTCAGGCCTTTTTAACAGAGGAAGCATTTAAAAATCCCACCTCTGACCCCAGTTATTCCATTTGGTCTATACTGCTTCTGATGTAATGATTTCTTTTTGTGGACAACACGGCTTGACCTGAGGAGAACATCACAGAGGCATTATTATCGTGAAATCTTCTGTCTCTCACTCTCTGTCCCTCTCCGCGGCCCTGCCTGATCACCATTGAACTTTTTTATACTAATTAACGAAGATGGTGTTACCCGAACTGACACGGTCCGTTCCTGACCCCCCGTGAGGTCTTTGCCTGTTTCGGAGGATGCGGGCAAATGCTGAAATTCCGGCCCTTGTTTGCTACATTCGACATAAAAGGCAGGCCCTGTATTCCCTTAAATGGCCAAGTAGAGGAAGATATCAAAGCAGAACGACGCTCAGAGCAATAGCTAAAGAAAAAAACATTTTCAAATTAGAACTGTTGAAAAGCCATAACTGGAAATGAATAGTTGTCTCAGTCATCTTGTAAAGGCTTGTAATATTGCGGCAATGTAATACTTCAATCAGAATATTCAAATTTTATTTCACGTGTCGCAGTTGTTGCTGTATAGTAGGTTTCCCAGCAGGAATCAAAACCTATTTGTCAATATGGAGAAAACTGAGCAGATTGCATGTTCCCTTCAGGAGTGAAAATAGTCCTGGAAATAACTATAATAAATGGACGAGTCACGGTTCAAAAATGCAGCAGATACAGCTGCTCCTCAAAGACTGGAGGTACGGGGTTGTGGTCAGGTAGTTTGGCAGCCCAAGCCAGGACGCTGGAATGTGCCGGAACATTCTCAGACGTGGATCTGTTCTCATGGTCGTTGGTCAGGACGCTGGTGGCACCCCGTGGCCTGGGGATCAGATGGAGCTGAGCGGGGAGGCAAAGAGAAGAAGTGTTTTAGCAATAAATGCAGGACAGCTCATGCTAACGTTTTTACTTTAGAATGAAAATGAGAGCACCCCCTAGAGGTTGGGCATAGTAATGACAGGTTTCTGACATTTACATGGTGGTCTCGGGCTATCCCAGCATCTGATGAACCTTTGAGTCAAGCACTTAACCCGACTAAGACCCGGTAGGATATCTGGTTTCATCAGTAACCCGGAGGAAAGACAACGAAACAAATAGATTAAACCGAAAATGAAACTCGCCTCCATGTTTTTTGTCCACAAGACAGCTCTGAAGTGTAGATGAGCCAGTTATCTCCGAGCATTTCAGAGTAATCGGCATGGAAGCAGCCTGAGAAGGTGATGCATTATTGATTGTAAATTACGGCAGGAAGTCACTGTAGGGTGAAAGCCAGGCTTAAAACCTTCTTTGAAATCGTGTTTGTGTTTGTGGGCCACTAATGGACCGTGGCAGATATATTTTGATGTTACAGAGGCGGAAACCTGAACACATGTCCGCGGCCCGCCTTGTTTTTCTCTTTTCATAATTACATATTATTTGCTTTTTATTTAATAACTAAAGTGATGGATCCCCTCGATGCATGTGTGCGAAACAATAATCACTAATTTACACATAATAATTACTGGCTACGGCATCTTAACCGTACGACAAACGTGCCTTGTGATGATCGGCCCCTTGTGGCTGATTGGAAGAATATCGGTTCACGACGTCAGACGACAAAAAAATTATCCACACAAATCCCGGCAGGGAATTTGGCCACTGCAATCTAAAATGGAATCAGGTTTGTTAGCCTTGAGGACAAGGAACAGGTGGACTAATCGTCACATCACTCTACTTCCTATGGTGACCACACCCCCTTTTCTGCAAGGTGGTTGTTGGCTGGTTCGATTGAATGCCTTTAAATGAGTCCTTTTGGATTATTCAACCTCCAGAGTTGAAGGGTTGAATCCCACCCTCAGTCTTTGTGACGTTTCGACGTTCTCGCCATGTGATACAGCAGGGGTGTGGATCCTGATCCTTGGAGGGCCAGTGCGGGTTTGTGAGATGACCTCTCCATCAGCCAGTAACAGTGGTTCCCCAAGACAGGCGTTGAGAACCACTGCTTTATTATTGGCTGATTGAGAGGCCATCCCAAAAACCCGCACCGGCTATCCATGGATTGGATTCCCCACTCCTGCTATATTGGTTTCATCCATTTCAACACATGCTGTTAGGCTAATTGATGTCTCTATATCAGTGTTTCCCAAGCCAGTCCAGTGTGCCCTGAGGACTGGTTTGGGAAAAATACAGCTCTAAATTACCCATTGGGTATGATGAGTATGAGTGTGTCTGCCCTGTGATGGAATAGCATCCCATCCAGGATGATGATGATGATGATGATGATGACTGATGGATCTATGTCTTTTTGGTGGAGGTGCAGACGCTGAGGTAAGAAGCCCATTAGCTACTGGGTGTTGTTGCACCTCTCCGGTGTCTACTCACGCTGCAGATGATTCTTTGTGACTTCCACAGCTGATCATGACGCAGCTGATCATTAACAGTATCATCAGAACTTTCTTTTTGATAACCTTCCGCACGAAACCGCCGAAATAAATGCCAGATTTTGGCTTTGCTTTTTTTCTTCTATCAGGCTACCCTTACATTCTACTGCAGCCCAAGAGAGATCTAACTAGAGTTAAGATTAAAAAATGTGCAAAAAGATGGGTGCCCAATTTCCATGGTACGGCCCATAAAATAAATGTGTAAACATTACTGTTGTCAAAAGGTTCACAGCTCGAAAATCAAAAAAGTTAAAAATCTTTTTAGAGGATTTGTGTGCCGTTGGTGTGACAGCAATGAACAGAGCTGGTCCCTAATTTAAAGCCAGGATACATTCTGCTGCTGAACTCTGAAGCAAATATATGTAATGAATTGCGTCTTAAATCGCCTAGTCAAAAAAACGATCCAGTTGTAAAATGAATAAAACTATAAAATCATCGGATTCTTTACGTAAAGCCACCCGCTACCCGTGTGAAGCTTCATAAAACGGTCGTTCACACACTATTACTTCAATCTCGGCTCTCTTACACTGTCATCTGGCATGTGGTTGGAGGTGCGTGTCTTTATAAATGTGTGTTTTGTGCACTAGAACGCTGAGCCCAGAGGAAGGCGATAGATGAATCACATTTCTGGGATCTCTAACTATACGGTACGTCTTCTGAGTCAGTGACACTGTACTGAAACTGTAAACACTCCCTGCCACAGGCTGTAAATTGCACACAGCGAATCTATGTACCTCTGTTACTATGCTATATAATACTCATTATATTTATGTATCTGCATTAAATTTGTTGTATTTCTCTCTTAGCTCTATATAATATACGCTGTATTTTTGTAACAGTGCCAATATTCAGTGTGTTCTCTAAATTCTTTACTACAAAGGCATTTCTGGTGGAGAGAAGTCTCATCAAACTATAAATGACTGTCTTGATCGCTGAAAAAGTCAGTGCTCACCTTTATAATGCTTTAGGGAACTTCAAAGGCGGCTTCACAGACAAGGCTGATGAGGTAATGGCGGGTCGGCGGAGCCAGTTGATTGGCTGTTTGCAGGTTGGCGGGGGTAAGTGCCATTCAGTTTCCCCGTCACCAAAAAGACAACAGCAGCCCCATCTGTATTTATGTGCTGCTGTCAGCTTCATATGAAAGAAAGATACAGGAAAAGCTAAATGTAATTTTGCAAAATGTTACTAATACTGTGCAGGAGTCTGGGACTGTGTGCTGGAATGTTCACACAGTCCACTGTTAGGAATCTGGGCTTCATGTACCAGTCTCACTTGTTGCTCTCGAACCTCTCAAGAAGAATGAATGTTACATTTATACAGACTGGTAACACTTTACTTGAGGGGACATGAATAATGTAGCAGTACACGCTTAATTAATGCATTAATTAACCAGTAACTAAGTGTTTGATAAGTACTGATCCCATGTTCATGCATCATTAATCAATCATGTATTTCATGGGGAAACCTATATTAGTTCATGATTTGTTCTTGAGTAATAAATGAGTTAGGCAACTGGTGAAATTTTATTAACTAATCAGTTAATTTAACTAATAGTGCCTGAATGGAATACGTGAACGGTCGTGATTGATTAATGATGAACAAGCATGGGGTCAGTATGTAACTAACACTTAGTTACTGGTTAATTGATGCACTAAGTAAGCATATACTATTACATTTTTCATGTCCCCTCAAGTGTGAGTTACAGATCTTTTCGGAATGTCCAAAGTACTTTACAGAACTAAAGGGGAGTCATGCAGGAGAGGATTCACCAGTTAGATAAAGAGGGATGATTAGGAGGCCAGATTTGAAAGGCCCATGGATGGATGCACGCATACATGGCTTCATCACCTACTTTTTTTTCTACCTTTGGTGTTTGACAGGAGTTTTCAGATCTATATCGTAAGGACTATGAGACCAGCAGCATTACTGCTCATTTTCTCCATTGCGGTCATACAAATTCATGTCCCCTCAAGTGTGAGCTACAGATCTTTTCGGAATGTCCAAAGTACTTTACAGAACTAAAGGGGAGTCATGCAGGAGAGGATTCACCAGTTAGATAAAGAGGGATGATTAGGAGGCCAGATTTGAAAGGCCCATGGATGGATGCACGCATACATGGCTTCATCACCTACTTTTTTTTCTACCTTTGGTGTTTGACAGGAGTTTTCAGATCTATATCGCAAGGACTATGAGACCAGCAGCATTACTGCTCATTTTCTCCATTGTGGTCATACAAATTAAAATCTGAACATGTTAATCTCACGTGCACCTAAAACAGTCAGAGTAACATGAGCGAAAAGATTCAGCTTGTCTGTTTGGCATCTGTTTTTACTTTGTTCTAACCCGATAATGTTTGGGGTCATTATCTGAAGAATGATCGTAGGATATATATACAGAAGGCGACTCTGTCCCAGGACCTCCCCCACGGGGGCGTACACGCGCATGCATGTCCTGCTTCTTCTGGCCTTAAGTGACCTTTCCGAATCCCGAATCTTGCAAAGTCAATCCAATTTGCTGACTGGGCCTTTGTTAAAATTCGGGTTGATTGTTGCCAGAGACAAGAAGCAGATTCATTCTGAATATCCAGGGGCTTCACTGGACTGCATACACCAAAACTTGGGTGTAGCTGTAAGACTATTAGCCGCATTCTGTTGGGTTAACTCTTATAAAAAGAAACTGATAGATTAGTCCAGCTGGGTCATCGTACTGAAAGGAAGCGGCTTTCGGAGGGATTAGCACTCGTCTTTCAGTGTGGACCTCCACAGCTTCGCACTTCCACCACCACCGGTCCAAACCCCGACTTGTTCTCTCCGTTTTTGTGTGGGTTTCCTGTAGGTACTCTGCCATCCTCCCACACCTTTAGATGAATCTCTGTATCTACACTGACCATAGTGTGTGATTAGGTGTATGAGTGCATGACCTTTGACGCACGGCCATCAGAACCAGGCTGCATCCTGCCCTGTGCCTCACCGACGAGGCTCCAGGCTCACCGCGACTGGATAATCAGACGTGCAGCTTCGATGGAGAGACACTAAAGGACCCTTCAAGCTAACCTGCAATGCTACCTTATTGTATAGCATGTACAAGGCTGCAAAAACCGAAGCCCAATCAATTTCAGCCATAATACAAAGAGAAAATATGATGCTTTCATGAAGGTAAACCCTTATTCATTGATTTGATTGGATAGTTCAGTATCTTCTCTGAAAGCTGATTGGCCCCTGGAATGCACCATCCTGTGTCACTTACTGATTCAAAACATATCATTGGCTAATGATAAGGTTGGCCACTTTGAGTGAATTATGGCCCCTCTTGTACTCCCATGCCTTAGAAAAATTCCAGAATAGCCCTTGAAGAGTATAACAGCCGTTCCCAAGCAGCTTGTGAACCAAGTTGCTAAGCTTTCTTAATCACACCCCCCAATACAGGTGCTGCTATCACAGAAGGGGCTCTTTTTAAGAACTTGAGGAGGCAACGAACCTCGGAGATCAGCGAAGCGGAGTGTGAAAGCCCGTAATCTAGTGGCCGGTGTGGCTGGGTCCTCACCTTACATCGGCCGAGATAACGGGGCACCCGGCACTCAGAAATAGACCGCCCACGCTTACCTCATTTTATGGTCTGTTAAATTTGCTAAATCCTCCTTGACCGTGAGTCTCGAGTGGCGGTGGGTGGGAAGGGGGGGGGGGGTCTGTAAACATACCCCGTCTGTTACTTTTTATGGCCGTCGATGTGTCTGCTATAAATACAGTGAACACAGTGCTGCAGTGACGGGACGTCGTCATATGGAACCCCTCACACAATACTGGATTTTTGCATAACTCATCTAATGTGAAGTCTTACTAGGGGCGGTTTCTTACAGATGAATACAGTCGACTATCTGGAACAAAGAAGCGGGTGCTAGAGGTCTTCATCATGCAGGTGCAGCCTTCTCAAATGCACCGCGTGTGACATTCAAACACATTTCTTAACCCCTGAAATGCTTTCTGCAAAAGCCTTCGACATTTTACTCAGGCAGAGATTAGGACAGCTATGAGCCGTTCAGAGGTAGGCCTGTGGAGGACATGTACAGAAACGCATCTATCTGAAAGGAAGTTTCATTTTTTATTTATGAACTACATCGCTGCTTAATTTATGATTTTAGCTGTATAATGGCTGCAGGGATGATGTTTATTTATTTAACGTGTTCTCTTTATTATTATTATTCTGCACATACACACACCGGAGATTGGAGACCAGTGGGGATTTTCACTGATGTTCTTGTCTGAAGAATTTACATCTTGAATAGGATGCAGGAGAATCCGCAGAGCGGAGGGAAGCAGGCAGCAGTTACCGGGTCCTTCGGCGCCGTCGCGTGTCGCATGCAGTGCTTGTCCCAACAATGCCTCGTTACCACGGGAACCATCGTTGGGTGATTACTACCTTGCTGTATTCTTCCATGTGCACAGCTGAAGAGAGAAAGTAAAAGGAGAACATGGATCCTTTGTTTTGAGTGACGGGATACATATTTTCCCAAAAAGAGAACAAAAGCGAACCGGGAGGGTAACTCGCAGAGTGTGTGTGTCCGTTGGGTTCTGACTCACAAACAGATTTAATTGAGTAGTGTGGGGGAGCATTAAGCTTAGGAGCTGAGACACTGCACTGCTCACTATGACGCTAGAGCATCATACGGTAAGAGAAATTGGAAACACTTCACTTGAGGGGACACAAATAATGTAGTACTATGCTATTACTTATGTATTAATTAACCAAAAAGTAAGTGTTAGTTTTTAATGAATTGTCACACATCTCAAGCAAGTTCTGTGTTTACTATTTACTGTTACTATACCTGTTCATTTTGTAAACCTTTATGAATTACTGAAGGGACTACTAAGGATCTCTTATCTCAAGCAGCAACTATCAAGATTTGTACTTCAGTAGTAATTGAGTTATTACGTTATTAAGTATTAATGTCCACTCAAAGTGTTTTTGAGAAAGTTAAACATTTTTTTCATTATTCACATCAGGGAATGAGACGGCAAACAAAAAAATGTGGAAATAAAACGAAAAGTGTGGCAATGACAGAAGCAGCTTTTGTTCCCAGCTGCAATTGACCTCATACTGTTAAGCGCCTTGTTAACTAACTATAAAATCCAATTAACGGCTCTGCTGTACGCCAGGATCTCGGTCCTGTGGCTTCCCGAGTGACGGCTGCAGCCAGGCCAGGTCCCGAGCAGCTGGAGTCAGAGTTTCCATCCAGCACTGGCTAACGGGACGGCACAGCGTGGCAGCACCAAGACCTTCTTTAAAAGGCTTCTGACTGCTTCTAGTTTATCTGACTCTTTAATATCTGTTTCTTCTCTTCCAATAATGGCAGGTCGTCATAGCGATGGAACACAGACAATGGCGAGGACAATGGACAATGGTATGCAATAAACGTGCATACCAGGCGCAGTAACTGTTATCAATTAGATGCAAAACTTCCTTATAACAGTAATTGCAACTGAAGTAATTTCCCTTATGAATGGATCTTTTTATTGTCGGTTGATTATTAAACAGGAAGTGTCTCTCATCTTCTTCTGAATTTTACCCTGGATATGAGCCCAGGTTTTCGAGCTCTCAGCATCCTGCCTACTGAAGTGTGAATCATCTGAAGGGTGAGAGCTACAAGCAGCGTGCTTGAAACCCTAATCATGACCAACCGAACGCGGCCCGTCTTTTCACCGCACGGTTCACTCCGAACGGAGACCTCCCTCAGGTAGCGGGAGGCCGCAAGTTCTGCCAAAACCGCAAAAAGAGCTGCGTAATGGAAAGTGAGGTTCGACTCGTGGAAAAAACACAGCTATAGTGAACCGAGGACTTTGATAGCGATGCCACATTTACGGTTTATGGTCGGGCTTAGCGTGCGATAAGTGGATATAAAAACACAGCAATGTCCAGCAGTGACTGCAGCAATGCTGCTGCTGGTACATTATTTTTGGAGCTAAAATGCGTGCCCACTTATTGTTTTGTCTAGGGGTTCGGTGTCCCAGCATTACCGTCAATCCCAGAATCCCTCACTTCCGAAAATCGCACTGTTGCATCTGGGAGGCCTGACCAGTTGTGGAATCGCTGAGACCACCTTTGTTGACTAAGTGCTCTAGACACCCCCCAGTGCGTTCTTGCTGTTCTGACCCAAGCAGTGACGTATGTGGCTCTGTTGTGTGCCGACCTGAGATTCTAATCTCTCTTTATCTGTTGACTTCTCTTGTCCAATGAAATGAGGCCTGTTGCCCCAAACTATTCCAGACATCCAGGCTCAGTAACCAGCTGCAAAACACACACACACATCGCCGTTCCCGCTTGAGTGCCATTTCTATCTTAAAACATTGGTTTTTCTCTCCTTCGTGGGGGGCAGCAGGGGGAGGGGGGGGCAAATTAAAACCAGTGGGGGATTTTACTTTCATTCAGCTCCTGTTCTAATTGCCATGAAACGAAAAGGGAAACTCACAATCCCATCAGTGCGTCATTGTTTGCGCTATTCAGCTATGTGGCCGCCGTCGCCCAGAAAACACTGACAGCGAAGGCCGCCACAAGGGCACGGATTGCCTCCTTAGCAGCATTTGTGGGGTGTTTTTTTTCGCTCAGTCTTCACAGCTTATTCTCCTTAACCATAAATAATTCAACTTTCCTGTTCATTTCTCCCTCTTGATCGTTATCGGGAGCCGGAGACAGAAGCCGGGTAGTGTGAATTGGGAGACTCCCGCGCGGACTGACGTACGCAACAGTGCAGCTTATCATCCAACACGGCTTATCCCCGTGTCTGTTCCAGAAGGTCAGGAGAAAACATACCAGCCCACTCCAGATCTGCCCCCTCCCCAAGCATGACATGTCCCCCAGGCTTACCTGCTAACCCCATCCACCCCCCCTCCCCCGAATTCTTATCTGCCAGCAGGAGGTTTTGCTGAGATCATCTTAGAAACACTTTGATCAAAAATAATAAAGTACCACGTTTGCCAGGACACTGTTATCTGTCACATTTTTGAAGTTGCTATTTAATCTGAATACATTGCCCAGACACCATCCTGTTGCTTTTGTGAAATGTTTAGTTTAGATATTTGGCCCTCCCACGGTGCTTGACTTAGCCACAGGAAATAACTACATGAAATTAGCCTTTAAAACCAGCACCAGTTTAACTGACACTGTGATTAGACCGTTGTTGTCGTGTTAATGTTTTGCGAACATCGCACATCTTTAAATGTGAAATGCCCCTATAACAGCTGCCGATTCACACAAGACGCTGTAAGCATTTGCCCACATGGCGGCGTGATGTTGGTGTTCCATAGCCGCGCGGGACCTGTCGTTCTGTTTTTTTGCCTTTCCCGCCTTTTCAGAGGGTCGAATTAACATTCTGTATAGGCTAACATTTCAAATAGGCTAACGTTACGGATAGGCTTACATTCCGGATTGGCTAACATTCCAGATCAACTAACATTCCGGATAGGCTAACATTCCAGATGAGCTAACATTTTGAATATGCTAACATTCTGGATTGGCTAACATTCCGGATAGGCTAACCTTCTGGATTTTTCATTCAGTGATTTCCTGGATTATACAGTACATGAACCGAAGCTCTCTCACGCTTGAAGAACACAGATCCTTTCTGAACAACACAGATTCTGTCCCTGATGCTCTTATTCAAGAAAATATCATCATTACTGTTGTTAGTATTATTATTAGCAGTAGTAGCAGTAGTAGTGATTTACCTATTGTTTCCCCAAACATTGTGATCTATCCATCCCTCGTCCCTGATGCTCTTATTCAAGAAAATATCATCATTACTGTTGTTAGTATTATTATTAGCAGTAGTAGTGATTTACCTATTGTTTCCCCAAACATTGTGATCTATCCATCCCTCTTCCATTACTGCTTGTCAGTCCTGGTGAGCCTGGAGTATAGCCCAGGAAGCATAGAGCATGAGATCACCCTGGATAGGATGCCAGTCCATCACAGGACACACCCACAGACTATGTGAAGTTCACTCAAACATGGACAGAAAATGCAGGCTCCACACTCACAGAGTCAGTAATTGAACCCACAGCCTGGAAAGTGTCAGCCTATAGCGCTACCCACTGAGTCACTGTGCTACTGTGCTCTAAAGCATTAGAAAATAGGAAGAAATTGAGTTGACATCAGTTCCCTGATTTTTCACTGTTTGGTTAACAAATCCAGTTCTTTGGTCCCTTATGTGCTCACAAGGCTACAGTGATTTTCACATCATTTACGACACTGTGGGTTGGGGTCAAGAGCTGCTCTATTTCTCAGCTCAGAAATGGCATTTCCCCGCTATTGCTATAAATCCTTTCAGAACAGGGCTTTCTTAAATTGCCTGAGGAATGTTAAGAGTTGAGTCTTTACATCCGCACCTAGCTCTGTATTACAGCAGAGCCTTAGTGCCTATCAGCGCTTATTTGCAAGAATAATTTCTTCCTTCAAGCTACACTTACTGAGCTCTTCCTTTCCAAGATTTTCATGCGGGGTTTGATTAAGCTGAAGTTCCAAATGCAACAGTAAAGGCTTAATAAAAACACTTCTGACGCTATTTTAATTTGCTAAAAATGCATGCGACCATGCATTAAATGCGTCACGTCTTCACCTGGGATTGTTAGCATCTGCTGGGGCATCTCAGCCCCAGATCAGGCTTTCTTCCTGCATGGGAGTGCCCCCCTCCCCCCCTTCCCCGGAGTCTCGCAGCTTGGTGTTGACAGCGATGCTCCCTTCAGCCCTAAAGTGACATGTGAGGGTCTATGCACCTCAGGTGCCACCATGTGTAGCAAAATAAGTCGCACCCCCAACCATTCTGACGCTATCTACCGCTCGTTCCCCTGCAGGACGATCAAAATCCCTCTCAGGATTCGGGATTCACGTAGGTAAGAAGGATGGCATCTGATTTCAGACCCATTATAGCCTTCCATGCATGTTCTGCTTGTTTGCTGTTACAGACGGCTGTGTATTATCTCCCGACTGCATCATATACAATCATCGGTGACAAAGGATGATGGTATCTCCCAACGACAGCCTGAGGTCACATTCAACTCTTATGGATTTCAAACGGGTTTGCAAAAAGGAATGTGGTTCCGCTTTAAACTTTTGTTTTGTGCTGCTTTGCTTTTCATCTTGAGTCTTCCTTCAAATGTCTGCAATATAAGAAAGACTTTGTCGCAATATGCAGGAGGAACAGATAAGGATGGAGAGCCGTGTAGCCAAAGCCGGGCGATCAAAATGTCACAACGGCAAATGTACGGAATAGCCCAGGCGACCGGGCTACAGATCCCGAGGAGAATTTTGCCAGGGATTCTGCTCAGGCCAATGCTATGGACCCAGAAATTGACAGCTCGGAATGAATGGATGTCGTACTGTGAGGACATGCTACCATTCTGTGTGGGCGCCTTCATCCAAAACAGCAGAGATCTTTCTGCTCATTTAATCAGCTGGACACTTTACCAGAGCAATTTATGTTAAGTGCCTCAGGGCACCATACCGGGACCCCTCCAGGAATCCCAAGCATCAGGATTCAGCTGATGGATACAACCAGCATACCATCCCGCCCAGCAGTATCACTGAAAACAAATTGAGGCGAGAGAATTTGCATATTTAGATTCATATAGATTTCTATCCCTGACAGCAGTGATCTTGGCTGGTTTTATAAAATGTCGTTCTGCCCCGGCGGTGGGTCTCATTTCAGTATGGTGGGGGTGGGGTTCACGGGGCTTATAAATGAATTAACGCGGCATGCGGGCTCTCAGTACCGGGAGCCTTCGAGGCGAAGCCGCGAATGAGAGATCAGATGTAGGGCTGCAGACGTCGAATTGCCGTTCTCCACGGCTGAGTGCAGTCTGCTCTGTAACCAGATTTTCAAATAAAGCACGAGTTATCATCCCGAGGCGGCCGCCTCCTGCAAGAATCTGTCGCTGATCTCCCGGGATTTGATGATCTGTGCTAAACATCGCTGTCAGCCATGGAAAGGCAAATTTACAGTTAACAATATTCTCCCCGGAGACACGGAGATATATTACACACACAACGAGGTACATGTGCAGCTCTGCAGCACTTCTTCAGAGAAGAGGTCCATTTTTATTCCTGCTTCTTGACGCCCAATCATTGCTACCAAAAGAATCCCAATGGATTTTAATTCAATTATCTATTGTACCAAGTTCTCAATGCTGTTCACTGATTTTGATTAGAACTTTATTTATTATTTATGCACTGTTTATTAGCTGGTCATGGGATATGTTCCAGTGTAGTGATGTCCATTACGTGACCCTTAATGACCCCTTAAACTCATCACTTCCTGTAGAAGTGAACCGTTCCCTTCAGTTTTTATATTTTTACTCCTTCTTCCCCATGACTTACAATCCACCCCAGTTTGCTCATGACTCCCCCGGTGGTCAGTCTGTACAATAGCAAAAAAAAAATCCTGCAATTTCTATGTGAAAAATGGAGCGCATCAATGATTTGATTTCAAAGCGCCGTTTGTGGCCTCTCTTGGATTCGTTGAATAAAATGAAGTTGGCTGCATGTCTTGCAAATGGATGACAGCGATACATCTCCTAATTGTACAAAATCTGCTTTTTTGTTTAATTGCAGAATTTCCAAGGGAGTACATTGTCATTATTCTACTGTTAGCAACAAATGGTGAGAATGAAAGAATGAACACTTTTTGTAATTGAAAGTTACATATAAGATGTCTGAGTGTGAAATTAAGTTTCTGAAGAATTCCTTAAGTGTGCGCACACGGAACGTACCACATACTGACCCCAAGCAGGCTCCTGGTCCTCCTCAAAAGTCTTGATCTGCTACCTGTTTTTTTGCGGGTCAGGATAATTTACAGAAAAGCCTGTCAGTAGCGTCTCGGCATGTTCAGACAAGCTTGACAGGAGAGATCGCAGAGCTGCTTTACACCCAAAGGCTAGCCTGATGACCTTTGACCTCTGACCCTTTATATATGCAATGGCTTACTGATCTGATTGTCTCACCAGCCAGTTTTGCATTAACGGAGCCCCGTTCTTGTTCAGCATCTGCCTTCTAATGCTCTGCCTTGACTGTCTGACGGCAGGCGGGTGACGTGAGGTAAGACAGTGATGGAAAGATCTGGTCTCCTGCCTCTCTGGGACATCGATTGGGCTAAACACCGGATGCTGGTTAAAAACCGCGCACCTCCCCTGAGGATGAGCAGGCTTTGTGCACAGAGCGAGCCTGCCACGCTGGCCCTGTGGTGCAGCTGTCGGAATAGGGCCACGGTCAGGAGAGCGATGCTAACACCTAATTGGCTGGTTATTTTATAATGTCACTCGCCATTTATCCAATACGTGGGCAGTATGGGATGGGAGGCCCGGGTACGCACTCTCACACAGCATCACGCTATGGCTCATTTTACGGTCACCACTCTGTCTAACTGTATCCCTTTGGAATGTGGGGAAACTGGAGTACCTAGAGCAGTGCTTCTCAATCCGGTCCTCAGGGATGGTCCATGTTTTTGCTCCTTCCAAGCTCTACCGGGAGTTGCGAGGGAGCAAGAATGCGGCCCATCTGCCAGGTAACTGGGAAGGAGCAAAAACACGGATGGTCTGGAGGTGCCCCAGGACCGGGTTGACGAACACTTACCTAGAGGAATCCCATGCGAACACGGGATGAACAAATTCCACCCACAACCAAAGGGGTGAGCTTCCAGTCCCCAACTCTAGTTGTGTGAGGTTACAATGGGTAATAGGTTTAAATAAAATTACACACTCTTAGCAAAAAGTAGTTTGTCAAGTGTACTACCAGTATACTTATTTTATACTAAAACTGAGGCAGTATACTTGAAATTAACTTTTTATATACTATACTTTATATACCTAGTATAGTATAGTGTAGTATACTTGACATACTGATAAGTATAAAGAAAAGTCTAAGACTAAGTGCATTAATACTTACACTTATACTTTAGTATTCTTTACTTTTCAACATTCTGTCTTGTGATTTTGTAAATACATTGTGTCAAAGTGTCCTTGAGCAAGACACTGAACCCCAATTTGCTCCTGGTGTGCAGGTTGGCACCTTGCATGGCAGCCTCCTCCACCGGTATGTGAGGTGTGTATTGTAAAGTTTTAGTAATTCGAAGTTCATAAAAGTATACTTCAAGTGTACTTCATTAAAATAAAATGTGGACTAGTATATACCTAGTACACTAGTAGTACTGTACAGTATATAGATGAGTGTACTTGTATACTTCAAAGTTTACTTTTGTAAAATTAAAATGACTTTTAAAGTATTCTTAAAGTATACTTTTATAAACTTAAAAATGTTCCAATTTTGTCCGAAGAAGTATTAAATTGGCATACTTTCTAGTACGTTACAAGTACATGGTCCGTAGTATACTTGCTATACTTATACTTATAGTCAAGCATACTTAATAACATAAACTTCAAGTATACTACTTTTTGCTAAGGGCAACTGTGCTATTCAAGATGGACTTCAGCCCAAGACACACCGTCTTTGCCCCTGATTGATCAACACCCTCCAGGGGATACTACAGTCAACTTCTCCACTCTCTTGCACAGCTTCATGACGCACATCTTGATCTTCCAAAAGAGGTCACCTCACCATGGTGATCTTTATCTCTGGTGACAGCCTGCTCGAGACAACATCTGGGAGATGTCCCCACATCTCCGGGACCTGTGACTGACCCAACAGCTGGTGTCTTTTTTCATGCCAGGTCCCATTTTTGGGCACCCTTCCAAATTCTTATGGTGTTACTATTAGCAATTTTCATAATTAGCCATTAACGATTATCTTAGGCTGGAAGAATTTCCCCAAACTGTTGTGTTAAAATGCCCAGGGCTGGACCTACCTTTTCAGTGACCATAGGCAAAGCTTTACTTGGGAGGACCCCCTACCAAGAAAATCGATGACCATTTCACTTCCTTCACAATGTAAATAATCTGAGGGCCCTACAGTATGTAACTGCCTATAACTATAGCTGACCTTGTTTCTGCCTGCTCATAAATATTTTAATTTGATGTATATGGTTAAAGTTTTGGTTAATTTTGTGCAATTATTGTTATTTATAAGTGATATATATAGTAGTTTTGCCTAGTTTGCCCATGCCTGGATCCAGCCCTGAATCTGCCCCCTGTCAAATTGTCCGGACCGATGCCATCGATGTGCTCCGAATGTTAGGCGTACTCTCAGCCAGCGCTGGGGTCTTGCCTTCCAGATGCCCCTTGAGAATGATGTCATGCCCTATGAGTGCCCATGCACACTAATGCATGCACGCTAATGGACTGCTAATGCCCAGCCCTCGCTCTGGGCATTTTTTTTTCTTTCCCCAGCTGGATGCTGGCATAGTTGGCATGGCTGAATCCGGTTGGCGACTGGGCACATTCTGCAGATGATGAGGGTGTGTGT
>JAABNX020000090.1:11381576-11394085 GCA_015163995.2 Mormyrus lacerda | reverse complement strand
TGCAGGGGGGGGGGGGGGGGTGTCTTAGGAGACGGTTGTAATTGGGAGTCGGCCATTTGGCCCATGGCAATAGTCTGGTTGTTTAATGCTAAATGGATGTGAGTGCAACATTAAGCAGATTTTGTAAGAGGTCTAAGTGAGTCAGCATTCCCCAGAGCGCTCTCCTGCTGATTAGATCTGTGGCCGCATACGGAGGCCCAGGCGTGCCCCAACCAGCGAACCCCGTCCGGCGGCCAGCACAATGCTGCACTTAAACCCTCAATGGCTTCTTTTACTAGGCATTAGCCACCTCAGCCCCCTGTTACCCATCTGCATTATTTAGAACGGTGTTTCCCAACCCGGTCCTCGGGGACCCCCCCACCCCCAGATAGCCCAAATTTTTGATCCCTCCCCGTTCCCACCTGGACTGTCTGGGAGTCTCTGAGGACCAGGGTTGAGAAACACATTTAGAATGTTATGCTGCAGCAACGGGGGCAAATGGGTGGATGGCTCCCTGGCTCCCCCTGCAGGAGGGGAAGGGAGGTGGAGGCAAATTTGTTTGTGAATACCCGGGGGATATTGACAAGAGTCAGCCTTACTTATCATATGCCTGTACATCAATTTTAATCAGCATATATCGTTATTATTGATTATTTATAATGTTTACAAGGCCGATGAACCTCAGGTCTCCCCCCCCCCCCATGCATGAGCCTCCCACCCGAAAGGTTCTCATTCCCGGGGAGTGGCGGGACAATAGGCTGACTGTAGGGAGGAATCGCAGAAAAATGAATTCACTGCCCTCGCCAAAGAGGGGGAGGGACAAAGGGAGATACAGAGAGGGTGGGCGTGGTGGGGGGGGGGCCATCTTTATGTCTCGCCGTTTCGATTAGAGTGCGCAGGAGTGACAGGAGTGTGGGATTTGCATACTGCTCTGAATGTCACTCTGTCAGCCGCGCTGGACCCTAAAATCCCCGTTTGCTCAAAGATCAAGAAACGGTGTCTCACGGCACACGATTCCTCAGATGCCTTCAGCCCAAAGAGCCGCCCGCGGCTCACAGCTCACAGTGCCGTGTGGAGCTTTTAGCTGCTTCCTGTCAGCACACCGAATGCCCAAAATCTGCATGCGCTGAACATCTCTGCCACATTTAAATCTGCTCTCGCTCCGTGCCATGCGCCTTACCCGGCATGCGCGTCGCCGTGCGTCTTAGCATCAGACACACTGTGTCAAATCCCTCGTACTCGGAGAATAAACACTGAACTCTATTGTTCACAGGCCCACTTTCTTAATAACGGCACCAGGCCATAGGAGACGTCCAAGAATCCAGCACGATAATATTTCTGCTTTGATGTCTGCTTCATTCAGTCAGCTTTCCTTTCACTATAATGTATGGTACCTGTCCTTATATCTGAGATACATCACACATGTATATAGATATATATAGATTAATTTCTCTCTTAGTAATTTCAACCTCAGGGATGCAATTAATAATCTGCAAAAAATCCTGAATATGCATGTTTGGATATGAGACGCCTCATTTATTATTGTCTTCAGTAACAATTTTCAATCAATCAAATTTTATTGAATATACAACATTTTTACCCACAGCCCTAGACTGGTTTTTCATGGATGGGGAAGGAGGAAATGTAATTTCATGAAAATCCAGAGAAAAATCCCCTCCTGCTGGCACGGAGCAGTGAGTATAAGTGTGGCATACGCGCGCGGTGTGAGCGTATGGCTGCGTCTGTCACTTCACGCTGACAAAGGAGGGGACGCTGCTATGTTGGTAAATAAGTAACTTTGCGAGCGGAACAGCATGAATCATAAAGCAGGAGCGTGGTTGGCCGGAGAGGCCTGGAAAGGCATGCTGGGTAAATCTGTGGCCACCTTCTCCACGTCCCATATATGGGCTTGTAGGCTTCTGAACATTCAGCTGGTTGCTTTAAACAGGAGCTGCTTAGCAGGCAGAGGCCCCTTGAAATTAGCCTGTGAGTCTTCCTTACATTTAAAGGCAGGATCCATCCATCCATCTTCAGTCCGGTTATCCTGCTCAGGGCCACCAAGGACCCATGCAAGGCGAAGACAGTAATGCACATTGTGGGCAATTTGCAGCCACCAATTAGCATAGCTGGACATATTTACATTGAAGGAGAAGATGTGCATGCTACACGGAGAACATGCGAACTGCACGCACACCTGTACTCATACCTTTGTGGGGACCGTCCATTCATTTCTATGGGCAAATCCCTAATCCCGACATGGTGACCTTAACCCCTACCCAGGACTTTTGGTCCCCACAATGTAATATAAACGTAAACCACACACACACACACAGATATCCGAGGCAGCAGTGCTACCCACAGAGTCACCCTGTGCAGTAGTAAATATTTTTGCATCGAGGACTTTTTATAAAATCTGCTCAAGATACTTCCAGCCAGTCTCTAAGCAGTAACTCCATTACTGATGCACATGTTCAGTCCCATATCTCAATCTGCTGAAAAATAACGGACAGGCCCTGCTCTAGATGATGGGATGTTTTCCTTGGTTTGCAAGACAACTGCTTGTTGCTAAGTTAACTCTTTGAGGGAAACATCAATTCCATTTCCCTGAGTGTAGGATGTGTATTATTTTGCTTAGATTAAAGCGCGCAGAAATGCAGCAGAAAACAATTACCACAGCCTGCGTGAAAACTTTAATGCATTTTTTATGAGCTAGATGCCGACTGCCTCGTTCCTCAAATGACTGACGAAGGCCTAAGAAATAAATGGCACTGACCTAAGATAAGAGCGTCCACAATCTCAGGGAAATTCCACGCGGAACCTGAGGACGGCTTCCCAGATTCCCGGAGGTGTTTTCCCAGAGTCTCGTTTTCCCAGAGTCTCTTTGGGGTGGGTTGAGTTTGCACCAAAGTGACCATGCGGGCTTCCGATTAAAATCACGCCAGACAGACGTTCCAGGGTGAAAATGTGAAAGTGATCAATCGTGCATCCCCCACCCCCCACCCCAGCATGAAAGAAGCTTCTAGAACAAAGTTCCATCCTGATGAAGACAAATCGTACGCGGCGGGTCGGCTGTCTGAGTAATCTGCCGGCGATTTGTGGAGAAGCAAGTCCCGTGTTTTGTTTCTCCGAACTGGAGATGCTCTTACATGAGCTCTCTGGGGGGGGGGGTTTGGCAGCGATGGAGGGAACAGCTCAACGCGAGCAGAAGCTCGACAGGAATTGCTGTCGGGGGGATTTGGCAGGGAGCACACCGGTCCCCTTCTGTCACCCTCTCCTCCCCCCCCCAGGGATGATGCCAATGCGGGACTAACAGTGGGCTTCCTGGTTCAGGTTTGTTTGCCTTAAGTGGGACGTGAAAATGTAACTGCGGCATCCAGGTCCGGTCCGTTGGGCCCCCGTGCACTTTTCACAAACTCACCCCAGGCCATCAGACAGGACACAGACCAATTACTGCACCGTCTGATTCCAAATGTCACGTCAGGTTTCCCTGGACATTAATTAATAATTAAATTATGAACTCATTTAACATGGCAGAGGATTTACATCAGACAGTCTGTGTCTCTCTGCCGCATTTCATTTACGTTGCGACTGATCTAACTGCAGATCTTCTCACCTGTCACTTCTACTCAGGAACGACATGGTTCCTCTTCATAGCTGTTGACTCAGAGGCTACGTTAGAAAGATGTTAATATGATTGTTCGGAGGTGAACGAGTCCATTAAGGGAATGAGTCACGCTGTCTTCCTGTCCTGGGCAGTGGCGTTACGGATTCACGCTTCCCAGACAGTCGGTGAGTCATTTCGCATTTACTGCGGTGACTTCTGGCACAAGTCAGCAGTACAGCCATGTACATGTATATACACTCATGCGGTGACTTCTGGCACAAGTCAGCAGTACAGCCATGTACATGTATATACACTCATGCGGTGACTTCTGACACAAGTCAGCAGTACAGCCATGTACATGTATATACACTCATGCGGTGACTTCTGACACAAATCAGCAGTACAGCCATGTACATGTATATACACTCAGTGGACACTGTTGCTGGCTGGTGCTAGACGTGGTCAGAGGAGGAAATGCAGACTCATCACTAATGGGAAGACCACGAGTGCAAAAATAACTGCTTAGTACCACAGTGGTCTGTAGATTAGCGTCTCTAACTCACACAGCTGCTTTACCTTTGAAGTGATTTTCGAGAAAGGAAAAAAAAAATGGCTCAAAAATCCAAAATTGCCAGATTTTCATGCCACTCAATTCTACGTTTCTTAAAGATGTATTTGTAAGAGGGTGTACAGATTCACGCATCACAGAATATGGATTTTGTTTAGAGTTGGGGTTTGGGGAACTGAAAAGTCGGCCATTTTGGCTTCAGTAAAAGGTAAACGAGTATCAGAACAAGGAGGCGCAAGGGGGTGTGGGTGCATGTTCTAGATCAGGGGTCACCAACCTTATTGAGACTGAGCTACTTCTCGAGTACTGAGCCACAAAGAGTCACAGAACTCAACTGGTTGGTTGAATCGAAATCTTGGTCTGGACTTTTATTCTCTGGACCTGGACTATTCACCCCTGGAAACAAGGCTGACAGCGAATTCTGGTGATGACTTGGTTTGGCCCCATCCTCAGATGTTCCTGCCCTGCCTTAGAGTGTTTGTTAACATTTTATTGTTATTTATAGGGCCGGTGGTGCAGCTGCATAATCAGAGCAGTCACATGACCTCCTGGTCCGTCCGGCCGGGTGGCTGCCTCTAGCGATGTCCCCACGTGGGTCTCGTTACCTCCTGTCAGACACGAGCAGACTGTCAGGGGCGCCGGGGAACCGGGATACGAACTCGCCATCGAAGGCCAGAGCTTCTGCTCAACCACATGGCAGCACGAGCCGTTCAACGGGAGCGCCGCCGCAAGACGGAGCGTCGCCAGGCACCCCGCGGGGCCCTCAGGGGCCCTCGGGGGCCCACAGGGACGACGAGCCCAGGCGGTCGAGCGGAACGGGCCGCGTGGCAGGATACCGCTGAACTAATTAGCGCTGGCCTCCTGCTTCCCAGGCCGCGTGGTCCAGCCTTCACGTGATCCACCTTTATCTAATGGGCTTAATATTTTATATTTTTTATTACATATCTTTGACGCTTGGACAGGGTCTGTTTATGGTTTGCTTAAAGATGCTGTTTTGCCACTAAAGACTGACATATTTATATTTCCATCAGATTGAAAAGATCAGAGGGTCGTGTCTTGTATATAATGAAAAAAGGGACTGTAGTGAATCTAAAACATAAACCAAGACATTAAATAGACAAGGTAACCTAGACCAGATCCTCACCATAGTCCCGCGCCTGAACATTTAGCAGACGTGGTAGCCATAACCGTAATTCTAAACATTAACGTGATGTGAGAAGCTAAGCTTTCTTTAAAGAAAGATGATCCTCACAGTGGTCTATGATGTGAGCGTCCCCCCAGTACACGTCTTTGGGCTGTGTGGATGGTTCCCAGGGGCAGTATGGGCATTCTAGGGCCAGCACAGGGTCTGTGGGTCACTAAAGCAGCAGGAGGTTCTGAAGGACCAGACCCATGACCTTTGACCCTTGCATTATGGGAAAGGGTACTTAACCCAAATGAACTCAACCTGAATGGGTTGAATAAATGGTTAGAGTGTAACTGTACGTGAGACACACAGTGACAAAACAGATCTACACAGAAGTTATAAAAACAAGACCACTCTATATGAAATTTCTCTATTTAATATATTTAATGTATATTTTTAAATTCTCCAAAAATATATGCAAGTTCTCTAATTTTGACTTGCCATTACACACAAAAGCGCACCGGCAATAATTAGCTTAGAAGACTATTGTTTCGCAGCAATTGCTCTATTTTTAAAATTCTGTCATAAAGCTCTTGGATGCAAACCCCCCCCCCCAGAAAAGTATGCATTTAGATCAAGCGGAAAAAAGTCCACAGTGCATAGTTCTTATGTGGATATTGCAATTATGCAAAATCACCACATAAAATTATTATAGTCAATTGAAACCATTCAGTATTAAACACTGTAATTAAACAATTATATTATGTTCGCTGTACTCGTGCTTGGTATTGTAAAACAGTGACCCCTAGTGGATATAAAAATACACGCTGCGTGCTTTATTATTACATAATTGCAGTTTCCCGTTTTCTCCTGGTAATTTGGCATTAAATAGAATAAACTAATGAGAGCACTTTTTCTTATGACCTACTTTGAAAGTTTTATATAGATTAGTGTGTTTGGCAGGCAGGCAGCATGGACGCGGCCATCTGTTGGCGATGGCTTGACAAAGCTGAGCGTGGGCTCCTTCTTCCCAGTCGTGCTCAGGTGCAAAGGCTCACATAATTAAAGCGGCTGTGGAGAGAGCCGCATTTTTTTCCAGGCGCCCTCGGACCTTCACTGCTTTGGATGGTTCGCTGCTCCGACCTAAAACTCCCACACCGTGTCAGCGTTTGCGCCGCGTGGTTGTGATCGGAAAGGAGGATAAACTTTACTCCACATACAAACCCCGCTTTCTGACACGCATCACTCCCACCCAGAGCGAGGAGATGCAAAAGACTCTAAAAGACGCTAAATCTGATTTCCCCTTAAACGTCTTTATTGTCGGTGAAAGCATTAAAAACGATTAGATCTCCCAACGCACGCCTGCTTTGCGGGGTGTGATGTGCATTACTGACAGTGAGAAATGGCTTGCTGGAAATATAATCTATCACTTGAGTGACGCGATAGGAAGGGGGAGGCAGGATTTTTCAGATTTACTTTCCTTTATGCTATTACATAAATGTGGAAGCACTGCATTTAAGATGGCTGCAGATGAGCGTACTGGTGAAACGTGCGCTTTTGCGAGGATCCTGTTTGTAGTGAGGACCATACCTACCGAATTGGTAACTCAGTAAAACGATCTTGCAGCAAGCTTAAAAAAAACACAAAGCTGCAAATCAGACTCACAGCTGACTCGGGAGTGCCGCATTATTGACTTGAACAATTAATAGTCATGAACAAACTCATAATTTCAGAGAGGTTTCGTCACACAAGACAAAGATTAAGAGCAGCTTTTATTTCGAAATAAGTTATTTTTATAGGACACCCATCCTAGCATAATTTCCTTAAGTGATTAACAGAGATCTACCAGGAAGAACAGTAATGCAGATAAACAGCAATGTAACACAACACTGGGGATTCTGCGATACTAATTTGATCCACGTGATGATCCTCGGATACTAATCTGAGAGCGAGAGGCTTAAAGAGGACTGTGGCTGATCTGTACTTTCATTACTTGAGCAGTGTTATGTATTTATGCGGAGAAACGGCCACATTTTTATAGCACTAATTGGTCCAGTGTGGAGAATCCCTACAGAGCAGAAGGTGGGGTCCTCCTCCTGCAGGAGCAGTTAGGCAAGTGTTACTCACTTCAGCCATGTTGTCCTCAGCTCTGTGACTCAAGCCACCGGTGCAGGAAAAGGGCTCGTGTGCCCATGAATCATGGTGCGCAGAACGAGCACCTCTCCCTCAAATCCGCCCAATGCCATTCCAGTGCTGTGGTGAACATGAGCCATCCCTCCTAGGAAACCCATGGTTCGAGGTCCGGCGGCCTGTTATACCCCTCCTTATGACACTGCAGGGTGTCACATTTCACATACGACACTGCGGCCCATTGTGTAGGCCTGTGACCTGACGCAAGGCTCCAAGCTACCGCTGTAACCTTTTACAGGATCCACATGTTGTGGATGATGGATGGATGGATGGATGGATGGATGGAATATGCCACATTTTTTTTTGTTTTTGCTACTGCATTTGTAACAGGAATATTAGCATTTGGCAAGCTGCTGTATATCTGAGCATTCACAATGACCAGGGTCATGTTGAGGTCATCATGTTGAGGATGCCTGACAGTGACACGTCGTGGTTGGGTGTCAGCTGCAGGCAACCTGATTGGTCAACATTCGTTAAAGTGGGAATGACGTTCCAAATGCAAATATATTTGGTCGTACCATACATACACTGTATGGCGATTGCACTAATGCTACTTACATTTACAGATCGCTCATTGGATGCTCAGCCTCGACATCTGTATGCCTGTGATGGACTATGTGCGTCATGTCGCTTTGGACAGAAGCATCTGCTAAATAAATGAATTTTAAATTATACTTTACACATATTGTTTATGGGAGTTCAAATGTGCGATTTGCTCTATCTATCTATCTATCTATCTATCTATCTATCTATCTATCTATCTATCTATCTATCTATCATCAAATTAACTCAGTCACAATGCACCTTAATTACTTAAGGACCGGTTAACTTTTTACGTCTAATTGGGGGACTTATTTAGGGGGTGTCGCCAAATTCTCTTTATTCACTAGCTACATTAAGAAAGAGCTTAGGGCTGATAGGGCAGCAGGAGATGTGCTTTTCTATCCCCAAAGCAAGATGAATATACAGTATTTTTAAATTAAAGATAAGAACTCATTGGAGGTTCACACAGACCTTAGATCCCCAATCCAACACATTTTTTTTTAAGCAGAAACTTTTCAGTCCATTTTCTAAATTCCTTTCCGCCCATTTTCAACAAAATCCACGACCTTCACCGTTATCGGCCAGTTAACGCAGCCAGCGCAGGAATTGAACTTCTCCTGACTATGCGCCACGGAGGCATTTATGGTAAGCCGGCAAAGCAGGAAGACCTTGTCCTCCACCTGTGATGTACAATGGTTAGCCCTGTCCCTATTATGGAGAAGAAGATGTAATTCGTGGGTTGAACACCTCTCAGACCTCGACACTCTTTCATTTTCCTTCACAGAGCGTCCACAGAGCGTCTCTTTGAGTTAATTTGATGATTAGCTTCTTTGCTACTGCTAACGTAACAGCGGGGCTGGAGAAAAGAAACCAAGCGCATCCCGCGTAAAAACATCACATGGTCGGTGTTTTTCATTGCTTACACCAGATCAAGTGTTATGCTTTATTGTTCCCGTTTTCATATAAAGTAAGAAACAATAATTTACTTAAATTGGCGAGCTGAGCCATGAGGAATTTTTAGTTTAACAGTATTGCAAATTCTGTATCATACATTATTTCATTATCCATAAGCGTATTGTAATAAACATAATCTACGTACCAATAATTATGATGGACGTCATTATTAGCAACATTATTGCTAGCACGAACATAAGTAACGGCGTTTAGTTTCGAAAAGACATTTCATAAGGCTCATTAAAGGCTTTGCACAAAAGGCAGCGAACAAGTCTTTCACAATAGCCTAAAGATCAAGCCGTCACAGACTGTTTTCATTACCAGGCTGCGACTGCCGTCCAAATATGCAATTTAGACACATTAACACGGCCGGGTACTTTAATAATACAATATATGTCACAAAGGCTTAAGCAATAATTAAGGAGAACACTGGACCGCAGAGCACCAGGAACGTCAACTGGCCAAAACGCTGGATATTTTAAAGTGTGCAGTAGTGAATTGCGTTCCATTTCTGCAACAGTACTAGAAAACATACGGCTCTGTTTGCTTTCATTTAATTTAATTTCACGTATAGTCATTATTTTTGGAATATTATATTATAGTCCGCGGTTTCTTATTGAGTTTATCTGTGATCCTGATCTCAACGAAGAAAATAAAATCTAGACGAAAGTTTGGAAGAGTTTGAATCACATGACCTCACATTTTGCTGTAGTTTGTGGATTGCCGCACATTGTACCCCTTTAGCGGGAGACAATCCAACAAGAATTACACCGACAGTAAGTCTCATTTGTAAACAGTGGTACACTCTTATTGCCATTAATCATTAATGACGTCCATTTAGAAATTGTGATATTGCTTATGAACACAGTAATGATCTAGGTATGATAATGACGAACCGTTTTAAAATAATGTTATTTCTTCAACCCATGCCTCTTCCAAACGCTTATTTTGGCTATGGTTGCTGGGCACGTATCAGCGGAAAAATTATATTATGTCAGCGCCCTCTATTGTCCGATACAGTTCATTAAACATTGTGGAATCGGGCTTGATTAAACGTTACACTTGTTTGTTTTTAATCAGATAAGCTATTCAGTTATATGTCCTGTGTTATGGTACCTGTGGTCTAGGCTGTAATACGTGTCTAAGTACTTTAAAAACACACTGTTCTCTATCAGGCTGGCCAGAGTTTCCTCTACTGTTAAATGCTTGGTGGATGTTGAGCGCCACATAACCACTGAACAGGGTGACACTTGGAATCTTCGGGCTCATTTTTGCAGCATTCTTGGCTTGCTTCTGTCAGCTGACCGGCTCCCAGATACGGGGATCTGTGACCGGGTCTTTACCACCGCATTCCCCTTTTCATCCCCAGTTCCGAGAATGCGGAATTACTCACTGGGTGTTACAGTAATCCGTCTTGACTGTCAGAATTCCGTTTGCACTCTCTTCCGGTAAATGATGTCAAAAGCTGCAATTACGCATCTCTGTCATTTTGTTGGAATCCTGCACCCCGGCACCGGCTCAAGCCCTCGGAGGTGCATGATGCATCCCAACCACAGGCTGCCAAGTTATGGATTGATGGCACACGGAGCCCAATTCCAGCGGCGGAAGCTTCCGGCAGCTCATTAATTCCATTACACTTCTCTCTCCTGGCACGCGCTGGCTCACTCGTTTCCATTAGGGGAAAAGCTTGACTGGCCTGCGTCTGCGCTCATTCTTACTGGCAGAGATTGGCACCGGTTTCGGATTTTACAGTTTCACTTTTTGTACCAAGGCAATTTTAAGTGCATTGATCACAGGGGGCACACAGAAAGATTACGCTTTTCGGTCTTAATCATTGCACCTGTTATTCACCAGAGGCTCGCCTGCCCTTTGAGCCCCCTTAAGTGGACAGTCCAACAAAATTACAGAGAGCTAAAAGGCTGGTAACACCCTCATTTGCGGAGCAAAAGCACAAGATTGACGGTCTGTGATGTAACCATAAGATAGCAGCTGCATCGATAAACTGTGAACTGAACAGTTCTTTCAAATACATGCATCATGTAAACTAAATCCCTGTCCCACGAAACACAGAAATCCAATAGATGGCAGTACTGGACCATTTTGTTAATTTAGCCCATCAAAGACTAAGCATCCAAAGGCCGGTTCTTGACACCATGTTAATTTGCGTCAGAGCAGGCAATTGCTAATATGCTTCAGGCCATGAGTGCGCTAATTTATCGACAGGACATATTCTAGTATGTAACTGCTCAGTCAAGCCATGAAATTCACTATTTCACTATTTTAACACTAGCCCAGTGTTGGAGAGGCATTTGAATCACATCATTCTGGGATTTACTGCACACTGCTTGAATGTAGCAATAAATACTACACTTTATGTAGAAAAGTATTGGGACACACGTCTTAATCATTGAATTCAGGTGTTTCATTCAGACCCATTGCCACAAGTGTATAACATCAAGCAGTCGGGTTTATAAACATTTGTGAAAGAATGGGTCATTCTGTCATGTGCCGATCGTGCTGTTCCTCCTGTGTGCCACACCCCCACATCTACCTCATGTGGAATCTTCCTGCTTACCAGCTGTATCTAGTCTTATCTAATTGATTCTCTGTATTAAGTGCTTTTTTGTGAGTCTTTCCCTAGTCTGGTCATTAATATTGTTACTTCACTAGTCCTTGGTGTTCCTGATCGTGTTTTACCCCTAGCAGTGGACTCCCACACCCTACACCGCCAATCCATGACACATTCAGAAGAGCTCAATGACAGCGTGGTACTGTCATAGGATGCCACCTTTGCAATGAATGAGCTTGTGAAATTTCTTCCCTGATAGATATTCCGATTCTGAAGTGGTATTACAGTATTGCAAAGTGTAAGTGATTAGGAACAACAGAAACTTACGTGGCAGGCCACGTACAGTAAGAGAGCGAGTTCGCCGAGCGCTGAGGTGTGGAAAAGTCGCTAGCATTCTCCTTGATTCAATAAGCACAGAGTTCCAACTTCCTTACTTCATTAACTCCAGCACCAAAACCAGAGCTTCATGGAATGGACCTCAATGGCTGAGCAACTGCATGCAAACCTCATATCACCAAGTGCTGGATGAACTGGCCTTCCCAGAGGACCATCTCCAAATTGATACGTCTGGATTTAGAATGGGATGTTGTAAAAGTTCCTGTAGGTGTAATGGCCAGGTGTCCCAGTACTTTTGACCATACACTGCATATCCAAAAGCACTCAGTGATTCCTTGGGATTACTGAAGATAACACAGGTTAATTTACAGCACAATTGGTAGCTATTATAATTCCTATTAGCATAGCTAGCAGACACTATGGTTCCTGTTAGCTGTGACATTTACAGCATTTAGCAACCAGACTCGAACACATGATCTTTTACTCCAGAGGCAAGCATCCTAACCACTAGACCACCAACACCCCAATACTATCCCAGCTGTGGGTCCTGTTAGCACAGAACAGGACCTGTCACATGAATTATGGTTCCCATTAATATGTAACACGGGCTGTCACATGGATTATGGTTCCCGTTATCATG
>JAABNX020000090.1:11347589-11367894 GCA_015163995.2 Mormyrus lacerda | reverse complement strand
CTTTCTTTCTTTCTTTCTTTCTTTCTTTCTTTCTTTCTTTCTTTCCCCTATTTTTGTGCTATTCTGTGTAAATGATGTAATAATGTTCTACTGCACACCACTGCAAAGCGCCTTGGGGTGACTCTGGGGTGAAAGGTGTGGTACAAAAATAAATTAAATTAAATTGAGCTGAATTGAAAATTAAAAAGGCAGGCCGACTTGGCAGCAGAAGGCTAAAGAATGTCCTCCCAAAGCAGTTTAGTGAGATATATTTAATACACACTCTTCCAGAGATACACACCTTCCGCGGATACCTTTCTTTCAATACTAGGTGAACTATAAGTATAATGGTAAATGAAATACTTTTGATTAAAATAATTCAATTAAACAATTACATCAAGGACAGATACAAACAGGCAGTGAGCAGCATTGTGGTGTGAGGACATGGAAACAAAGACAACTCCATCCATCCATCCATCTTCCAACCAGTAAGCTGTGAATGGCCCCGATAAAACACTGACCCATAACCTTTAGTAATGTTTGTAAGTACATATAAATTTAAAAATATTAATGTTTTGCAATACTAACCAGAAGAGTTTGGTGCCCTAACCCAGATCAAAAAACGTTATACACGAGTTGTGTATAACTATTGAATTGCCTGTAGTTAACATAGTTAACTCGCTACAAGGCTACTAGTTATCTAGCTCACCTGCTCTACACTTAATTTCTTTACAGTCTTAGACCCAACCCAACCACCTCATTCTTTGTTGCTCTGCGCATAATCCTGTCCAAACTACACTACATTTAACTTCATCTGCTTTTATCGCATGAAAATAAAATGAGAATAATTGACCAGTCAGGGTCCCTTCTGCCGGAATGACGTCACAAGGCCGTGTTGGCGGAGGAGTAGCGAGTCATCATTGCCATATCATTGCAGCGCTATGAACTGCAGAAACGGCCACTAAGGCCTGGAAATGCGGGACATCCGAACAGCGAAGCCGCAGTTCCAGCACGAGTTTCCCCGGATGCTTGGCCCATTTATTCATGGATGAGCCCCCGGGATTCCACGCCCCCCACCCTCATCCCCGAAACGACCGCAACGTCCTTCCAGCTGTCTTTGTTTTTATTGAAAGTTTTAAATATATATATATTTTTTAATCCCACAGTAAAAAAAGAGACAATTAACAAGCCGTCTTTGTCCAGAGAGAACAGCTGAAGGGCCAGCCGTGGGGGGGGGGGTGGGGGGTCTGACAGCATGCGTCTGGCCCCCCAGGCTATGGTTGAAGTGTCACTTTTTCCTGCAGCAATCAGATTGCTGACACCACGAGAGAGACAATAAAATATAATTTGGCTTCACTTGCCCTCTCCAGTAGACAGACCTTTACGTTTATATTATTAAATTGTGTCCCACCCCAGTGTCAAACTCTGCCCAACGGCATTGTTCACAACAAGAAAGTTTGTGGACAGGACAGGCTTTCTTACACGAGGGTTCGGCTGGGTGACTGTAGCGTTAACACTGGTGCATTGTGGGTCATTACCCAGCATCAGACACACGGCACACCCTGACACAATGTGCTGGGGCTCCTCTCGGTCAATTAGACCCCATTGGGGGGGTCCTAGTGGCAATGAACAAACCCCCCTACTCGCGGTTCACCCCACAAGCAGCCTGACAGGAAAAGACTATCCCCAGCTTTGTGTCCTGAAGAGCGTGTCATCGAAGCTTCAGCGATATTCACGCTTCACTAGGACTAACAAAAGGTTTGGTTTTTCACCAGCAAGTCTCTTAACACCAAAATACTTTGAACATCAGCGGGCAATTAACCCGAATTACCATGAACGGCGAGGAAACAAAATCTGAAAATGTATGGCGACGTCTTCTGTCTCCAGAGATAAATAGTTATGAAGTTGTGCTTAAAACCAGACCTTTAAACTAGCACTCAGCACTGCTGATTCACTGATAAGTATTTCCACAAGGGCCAGGTATGTTTTACGCTTGTTATAAATTCTCGTTGAGGGATCCAGCTCCATGAAAGTGCATCAGCCCCAAGTGCATTATGGGTCTCATTTCCCTTCTTTTCCTGATGGTGGAATGTGAAGTACAGGATAAACTAATCTAAATATTTGCCACCCTAATAAGTCCTGGCGTCAGTGAAGACAAACCAGAAGCCGAGGCTTGGAAATTCGTAAGCCATCACCCGACAGGTTACTGACGCCAGTGCAGCACGTCTTGTTTGCCTCTAGTTGACACGAGCGATCAGACATACGAGGTCGGCTGAGGTCTGCCTTCCGAGTGAGCAGGCAGCAACTCTGCACCAGCCGTTTAATAGGCTAGTGCAGCATTGAACAGCATGGAACCTTAGGGCGCGTTTCCACCACACCGAGTACCACATGTTTGGTGCTTTCGCTTTTCCACTGACTTCTGGTCGAGTACCGGTACCAGAAGTTCCGGTATCAAAAGTGCCAATCGAACTGGGGAACATCTTTGGTACTTCGGCACTTTGGGGTGGGACTTGAGACACTTTCTTTTTTCGATCGGTTATGCTAATAGCCTGCCGCTGAAACACAATACAAATGCCGCCTTTGAAACGGTGATCGGAAAACAAATATAAACCAAGCAGAAATAAATATTGAGATCTGGTCGGAAGAACAGATACAAGAAAAAGATCAGGATGGCATATGGATAGAAAATAAAAAAGAATTTTGTTTAATCTACTAGCACACCACAGATATAGTGTGCCTGTCCTGGCGTTTCTCACAAACCTGTCTAGGAGTGCTTGATTCGATTCCCCAGGGAGACAAGGACATGCCGTGAAAATGACAAGTGTTACAACCAAAATATCAAGACATGGTAAATTCTGAGATACGTGGGAAAGTAGGTTTGCTGTCACTCTTCACAGTAAGAATGGATTTGCCAGAAGTGGAGATTTCAGGTCCAGAGAGTACAAATCCGGACCAAGATTTTGTTTCAACCAGCCAGTTGAGTATAAAGAGTTACATTCACAGAGTATTCAACTGGTTGGTCGAAACAAAATCTTGGTCCGGATTTGTACTCTCTGGACCATTTTATCTCATTCAGAAGGATCTCTTTATTCGAAAAGACGAAATGACGCGGTATATCCCAGCCTTACACTGCCTGGGATGGGTTTTAGGCCCGGTTTAGGACAAGCATTTGGAAGATGAATGGGCAGGTGGTAAGTTATGTGATCACAACCTATTTTCAATCCCATTACATGCTCCACTATAAAGAATATTAGCAGAAAAGCTTAAAAAAATCATATCAGAGAAACTTTGCTGTGTAACCAGTTTCCTAACCAGTTAAATATGACCTGTTGGGGTATTATATACCACAGTAAGATATAACTGTGCTATTTTAACTACCCTGTTAATCTGTTGGAAGAGAACGTCAACCACATCCAGCCTTAGCTAACGTAAAACTGATTTATTTCTCTCTCCTGAGATGTGACTGAATCTGTTTTTATTTTTCTGATTTAAAGCAAGAGCTGCTGAAAGAGGGTGTTGTTTATTTTCATAGCAACGCTGCTGCCTGACGGTTGGCCATCGGTCCCTGATGAGGTCTCCATGTGTCTGTAAAATCATATTCCACCCGGATGCGTTTTAATCACAGTCACACAGGCGCGCGTTTGGCCAAGCGAATCGGCTCGGCGGCCCTGCTGCAGCTCTTCGACGCGGCACCGGCTCAGACGCACGCAGGGAGACACGACAGCGGCGGTTGAGAGGAAGACCTCAACATTGCCTGTCAGGACCTCTCAGAGTGATCCCTGATGCAAAAATATGTTAAAAGGAGAAGCGAAAATGTTCCATGGGGAGCGAAAAACCAACTTAGGCTAGGAACACAGTGGTATAATAGGAATGCTTAGCGTCTGGGGAGGGCGGGGACAGTGTGCGAATCTGTCATTTTGACAGACGGCTGTCCGGCCCACTGCCTGTCCAAAAATCACCTGATCGGTGACCCTAACATTGCAGGGTGCTCTGTAGGTGTGTCTGTCACAGTCAGGGGGTCGATTTACCTTGGCACTTGCCTTTCTCCGTCGACATGGATGGGCCTCTCCCTGCTGAGCAGCTCATCAGCATAAACAAGAGCCGCTTCTCCTCGCCGCCACGCACGCCGAGCCTTGCCATGGGGCTTCCGCAGGGGGATCGATCAGCCTTTTAGGTTTGGCAGTTCAACACCAAACATTTCACACAACATAATGTGATTTCCTGCTTCAACGCTTGCAACATTCAGCCCCCCTGGCCAAATACGGACCTTCCAAACAACGCTGAATTATCTCCAGAAAGGACGTCCGACGTTTTCCAAATAAAGAGATCCTTCCACCAGACGTCGACTTCCACCGGTGGCGATTTCTCGCAGCCGCGCGGTCCGACCGTGAAGTCCTCTATCTGCAGAACGTGCTTTTCTTGCCTGCCAATTAATTGCTGGGATGTGAATATAATTATAGCGTCATTCACGTGCCCCACGATTCACGCAGCGCACAGTCTAATGACCCCTTGTGTTTGTGACTCTGGGGGGTCCATTACTGAAACCATTTGGTCTGCCAACGATAATTATGCCTTTGAAAATGGCACTCCGCAGACGGGCTTCTTGAGACGCTGGCGCATTTGCCTAATAGCGGCATAATTACAGACTGATCCGAAGTCTTAGAGTGGTGGGTGTTTTATGCGCGTTCATCTTTTGTTTCATTAGTCCTGTCGTATGAATAAGCTGTTTTATTTTTTCTACAGAGGGGAACAGAGGGAGCAAGATGCACACCTATGGTCTCATATATCTCAGATGTTGTCCGGAGACTTCCAAGGATGTGGTCTCCAACCTGCGTCTATTACACCTCATTGGTTTCAGCAAGCCGGAGCCAGACTCAGAGCGACAGATGTGTCCGGATCTGCGGATGAGATCTTGCAAACGGTCTATCCTCGGAAGGGTAAACTCTAGATCATTTTACCGTGGATACGGCCGCCGCTCAGCCGTCATGCGGGTGACTAGCTGTAACACAAGGAGCGGGACAGAGTCTGCCTGACCTCCGGGTGCACCTCAGCTTAAAATGAGTTTCACAGAGAGCGAAATAAACGCTTACAAAAAGGCGCGTTCGCTAGAGCCATCCGCCATGATGAGGGATCTCAAAATCTGCCACATGACTTCTACAAGCAATTATCAATATCTGTTTGATTATAAACAGATAATATTCAGAAGCTTGTGTAAATGAATTATACAATCATTTTATCATATTTTACAGACCAATAGGACCCTCTCTCTGACTATCCATTTCCTAATTTCTTAATGTCTTCCATAAATCTAGTCAGAGCTCGAGGCATAACATTTTTGCATCATATCAAGGAAAGAGGAGGTTCCACTGCAAAAAAAACCCTGTTTCAATATCAGGTGTTCATCAGATGACAAAGAGATCTTGTTCCACTGGTTCTGGTACCAGTAGCTTACACTGCTCACCAGTGGCGGTGCTTGTGGCAAGACTCCGGCAAGAGTGTCGAGGTTAAAAAACACGATTTTTGGGCTCATTCGTTCAATCTGCTGTCTCACTTATCATCTCTCTCTCTAGCCCCCCAGTACATAACCGTCTCTGTGTGGGTTCCTGTTTATAGCTGATAAAGGGTAGATTTTTAATTTTTTTCTAAAGCGACGTAAACATTTAGTGTCTTTTGTGATAAAGCAGAAAGGCATTTTCTGCACCTAAAAGCGGGGGCATTCACTCAGTTAAAGAAAATCTATGTTGGGACCAGACCAAAAATGGATTGTTGGATGGAGTGAGAATGAGGGAGTGAGTAATATTTTTATAGGTTAGTCTACTTGTTGCGGGTTGCCAGATCTTATTCACGAATGTCGCTGCTCATTACATCACGGACTGCGAGCTGCAGCTGGTTTGCTTCAGGGGCTCTCGGACCAGCGGTAACGCCTCAGTCGGCTCAGGGGAGGCTTGACATGTGGAAGGGAGCTTAGCCGGCGGTTCTTTGGGACGGGGGTCGGCTTTTAATGAGGGCCCCTAGCCACGGCGGAGTTCTCCATCACAGAACTGCGACGTGCTCGGAGGACGCGGTGCTCGGAGGAAGGGGAACGGATGCGAAAACACATTCCTGCTGGATATCATTCTACCAGACCTTTCCCCAGTAAACGCAAATCTGTTAGCCTGACCGCGGTGGGCCAGTGCATTGCGGTTCTGAGCTCTATAATAAGTGTAGCTGCATGGGGCTGTGTGTAGGTCAACCCGGTTAGTGATGTGTGCCCGTCTCCAGAAGGTCATGGGTTCAGATCCCATGCCTGGTAGATTAAACAGCAAGGCCCTTAACCCCCTTCTGCTCCACGGATGCCGGCTGAGCTTCTCTCCTTCTGGTTAAACACAGATGCGGCAGTGCAGGACATCATGTTAGGCCAAGGTCCCTGTGATCAGAAGGCCACCAGTTCAAATCCCAGAGTCGGAGCAGCAATTTCACCACTGGGCCCTTGAGCAAGGTCACCAGCCCCCATTCGCTCCACGGACTGGAGCTGATCATGGATTTTGAAAGAAGTGTCTGCACAATAAATAAAAATAACATGCAAATTCTAATGACTGCTGCTAAACAGGATGCTCCATTATGCATTAATTTCAGTCGTAGTTTATATTAAACTTCTAGTACCAGAACCAAACTGAAACAGGCAAAAATCCCAGGTTTGTGTATTTAATGGTACTCAGCTCATCCAAATCAACTCTGTTATAGACTGTTAGGCACCTCAGAGACCTGCATTTTATGTTTGGTGGTCCTTCAGAATACCTTGCCCTGTTTCCTGCTCTGCATAAGTTCTTATGTTCCTCTGATGGCTGCTGTGTTGTGTACGTAGTTCCCAAAATCTGTGGCCCCATCCCAATCCGTCATATATTTTGCTGTTAGACGAAATCTCCGTGAGATCGCAGGTCGCAGATGTGATGTTGCTCACCGATAAACTGATTTTGCAGATAGATGAAGGAAAGACATTTGCGAAGAGGTGGAAAGAATGTTAAACGCCTCATTACGCATTTGTTTTAAATGTTTTATTGGTGGATAGGAATGCAAATTAAAAGCAAGCATTCAGACCAATATGCAGATTAACTAGGTGAAAAATACAGTCCACAACACCGGAGTGCTTTGGGAGTGTAAGGACACACCGTGAGACACACTATGTCCTTCGTGTCCTACAAAAAACACATCAACCAAGGATCCTGCACCGGATCCCGAAGGCGTTAACGTTGCCTGTGGGGAAATATACCAATTTCTTTTGTTAAATTTTGAAATAAAATCTCCTCCCCGCAGTTTTAAGTTCAACATGAGCATTAAGTAGGTTTTCTTAAGACAATTTTGAGCATGCATACCTTTCCAGATTAATAGATAATGAACGTCTTTTAAAAAGTTTTTGATGAGAATGAAAGGGCAATTTCGCTTCAATGTAACTTATTTCAGTGACGGACTGGCATCCCGTCCAGGGTGTCCCCCCCCCTGTGCCCTGTAATGGACTGGCATCCCGTCCAGGGTGTCCCCTTCCCTGTGCCCTGTGATGGAGTGGCACCGGTAGATTTTGTATTTTCGTATGTTGTGCTCAACTGGAAATGTCTCTCGAACATTAAGTACTTATAATAATCTTATCATCATGTATTAATGAATTCAATTTTCTTCAAAATATTACAAAATATAAACAGTGAAGGGGCAACATGGTGGTGCAGCGGTTAGCACTGTTGCCTCACACCTCTGGGACCTGGGTTTGAGTCTCTGCCTGGGGTACATATCTGTGTTGTTGTGGGGTTTCCTCTGGGTGATAACAGTGTATGAGTGTGTGAGTGTGCCCTGCGATGGGCTGGCCCCCCTGTCCAGGGTTGTTCCCTGCCTTGTGCCCATTGCTTCCGGGATAGACTCCAGAACCCCTGCGACCCAATAGGATAAAGTGGAAAATTAATGAGTGAATAAACAGTGAAACTGTAAAAGGTCAACAAGGTGACAAGCCATTCATCCATCTCCTACTTGGCAAATGCTGAAGCTCCTGCCATAGCATACCTGATCACCCGGTACACAATAACATACCATGACTAAACTAAACACACGGTAGCTAAACGCAACGAGACGGTAATTGCTCCTAAGGCTTGGTGCCTGTTTGTGTGTCTCTCATGTGCCAAGGTTATGTGTCTATATCTCTCTGCATCTCCACTTCCATATAGAAATGTAGCAAATGCTTATATCCAAAGCAACGTAGTACTGAGAGAGCAGCATCAGACGGCCCCAAATGTGGACCCTCCGGCAGGGAGCTGGAAGGGAGCTAAAATGTGGACCGGCTGTGGGTCACTGAGCCCTGGATCGGGTAACATTGTTCTAAACGAATTAGGTTTTCAACCAAAGACGTAGTTGAGCGGCGATCATTAGTTTTAAACCTCAATTGACGTAATTTCATTTACTATCATATTCTTGTCTACAGAATTGTTAGATATTTTCTGTCGGCCCCCATTCGGCCAAATGTTCACCGAAGCCGCTGTGCTGGAGAGCTTGCGGAAACCCGAAGGAAGAGCCGAGTCCTGCATTTTGGACTCTGTAGTGGAAAAATGGAGGCTGGTTTCATATTCATGTTCCAAACGTGCTCTATCTTGGGAAGATGGTAGGCCTCCCAAAACAGGCCTTGGGTCATAACATACAGGGTATGTGGATCTCCCCGAACAGATTTACTCCGGCGAACAAAGCCAGAGTGGGCTTCCATGAGTTATTAATTGGGGGATACACTAACTCATCCAGCACACTGTAAGTTCATTTCCAAACACGAGGTGCTCCTCAATGAATTATTGTTGAATAAAAAAAAAAATCTTCCTGAAGGTGAAGAAAGTCTGAAAAGGTGATTGTTTTAATTCCTCCCTTGATGTCAATAGAAGTTATAGTTTCAAAAAGGGCTTCAGTAAGACATTTGATATCCAGCGCTGTGTCTAAGTTACCTGTGACCCTCTACTGAAAAAGCTGTTAGAAGATGGATGGATGGATGACTGGATGGATGGATGGATGGATGTGTGCGTAAGTTACCAGCTGTGAAAACCACTGCGTGGTTTAATGTTCTAAGGTGGACATGATCATGGATTGGTATTCTCAAAAGCACACGTAGGCGTCTGAGGCAGGACACAGAGAGGCTCTTGGTCTAGCCTGATTGTCACATATCCAGTGCACAGGGTTCATTAGCCGACAGGAGCCGTAGGTAACAGTCTGTTTTACGGTTAAATTTAAATGTGGTGGATCCAGGCCAGTGTCAGGCGGACTGAAGCCTTTGGCTGAAAGCTGCAGCTGTGGGCCCGATTTTAACAGCTCTAGAGCGACGGGTAGGTCTGCAGAGGGGCCGGTCTGCTGTGCCGTCCACAGTACGCCGTTTATTCTTAACGCCAGCAGGGAAATGGCCACGTTAAATGGAAATACTGAACACTTTGTCAGGCCGTGTGATTACCTCACAGTTAAAGTCGCCCGACATGTGGTGGTTTCGAACCTCCCGGAAACGCTATGGTAAAGCTTTCAGGAGGTGTTTACTTTGGAAAATTGGTCAAGCCTTATAAATTGACCGTGCCGTTTAAACAGGTAGCAATTGTTCTCTTAATACTCAATAAGAATTTATTAGACAGTAAAAAGGGGTCCAGATCCGAGAGCAACCCATTCAGTGAATTTCCTAATTAAAATTCTTAAGTTTTAGGATCAGGTTGATGTAATTATGTCAGTACAGACAGTCAGGACCCAGCACATATAAATGAAGATTTATCATTTATAGCCGAGTGTACTTTTTAATGAATCTAAAGTGGGCTAATCCTGTCATACAAACAGAAAGGGATAACGGAGGCTTTAATGTAACTGCTTCACCGTCCCAGAATCCTCTTTTCCCCCACAAAGGAACAAGGCTGGGGGCCATGTTAAGTGTGGCCCCTCTGATCCTCGAAATCTTTTGTCAGAAACGTGGCTGAGATTTACAGCACGTCCCCTTCAGCTTTTCAGGGCTCTGCATCTTCTCTCCGTGCCTGAAATCTCCCCACAGGACTCTCGGCGATCATGCCGGAATGACGCGGCTATTTCATATCGAACGGGCCAGGTGAACTCTCCCCCTCCCCCCCCCCACCTACCAATTAGCTGAGATGGATTGGGGGGGGGGGGGCGTAATGCAATGCATGTGTAGCTCCATAGTCTGTAATAAGCCTTTAGTCAGAACTGTCTGTTATTATTTCCTCCGTTTGCATGATGACTTGAAAAATGTAAATGGCGGGTGGGGAAGGGGGGGGTGCTGTGATACGGCCTACCGTTGCCAGAAGGTGCATTGTGACCGCTAGTATCATGGCAACAGATTGTGACATCATTCCGGCCTCACCTTTCATGAACATCCCTCAGTTAATGAAAAAAAAATGGCAAGACCAGGGAAACGGTGCACTGGAGTGTAAGGAGAGTCTGAAATATGCAGCAAACTGTGAAAAGGAGCTGGCTTTACGCCACGCTTTTCTCTGTCAAACTTTGGATGCTGACAGATTGCCAAATGACAAAAAACAGATGTGAAAAAGAATTTTGGAGAGAAAGATAAAACTGCGGCTAATTTCCCCACAGGATAATAAAGGGAGAAGGTTTCATTTGTCTCGTACATTTTTATTCCGCTTTTGTAAGGACAGATGGAAATTCGGACGACCAAAGCAACGTATCTATACGTTAAATAAAGGTCCGCGGAACATTAGCCACTGATGCAAAGATCTCACAAGGGTAGAACATCAGAGGGCGACACACACTAAATTAGTTTCTTGTTTTAGCCATATTTTGAAATGATTTATTATTATATGAATATACTGAGAGTTTGACAATGGGATGAAATAAAAAAATAAATATATAATGCATGTAATAACTACAACTACTACTACTAATAATAATAATACTCGGCTATGAACCCCTATAACCCTGTATAACATGCATACATGTGATGCACTGGCATCCCGCCCAGGCTGCCCCCTATCTCATACCCTCTGCTACTCGGGATAAACTCCACGGTCACGATGACCCAGAATCAGCAATGTTCGTGTTTCTTTAATAATAAATGTGTTTCTTTAGTTTATTTTTTCCATTTTGATTACAGTGTCACTCTTGATTAATTCATATCATTATTTTATCATTTTACGTTACTGAAGCAGTAGAAGTTATTTTGCGCTCCAGTGATTTACTATTCAATGTTCATTTCATGCTTTTGGAGCTTTCTTATTTTACCGTTTAGCACTGGCGTTTACCGACGGCTGCAGATTTCCATGTTGCAAATATTACAAAAATATCGCAGTGTTTTAAAGGTCAAGCCACGTTAGTTTTTGATACCTACGCCACGTCCTTCTGCAGGGAATGAAAATCAAACAAGCAATCGTCCTTCCACAAATCACCTACACCATAGATATATTTCCTGGGGATAAATTTTAATATGGCAAAGTCATTAAACATCCCAGATGTCCAGGTGCCAATTTCCAGCATGCATGAGTTGCAGCCAGTGGAAAACGCGAGTTACCCCTCTGACGATGGAAGCTCACTGTGATTGTGCTATTTTAAAAAGCACAGCTACGGAAACTATGGTAAAACTATGGTAAAACTCTTCTCATCTGACCAGGCTAGTATTGTAACAAAGCAGCACTAACTAGACCTATCTGGTTTTTAAAGAGTGATATCTTTTTACTTACTATATCTTTACAGAAATAATTTCATTTGGCGTAATTTTTTTTTTACAGCAATCATAAGTAAATTATTGTGAAGGCATATCTGACACTTAATTTAAGTGAACTCGTTCAAATTTCATTCAATAAACTGCCAGTCACGTGTAAGCGGGAGTAATATTCACGCCATCCCGCCAAATCACGTCAAAGTCAATGAAGCAGCGTCTGGCAATGTGCAAATTATAATGAGTTTAAACCAGTTAGCGATTGAAATACCACACAGCCTTGACGGCACTTAGGAATAACATTCAGAGTCCAGCTGCTGTGTCATGAACCTCACGCTGTCTTCTTCTCCAATCCTCTTCTCCAACCACAGGCTAATTTGCACCCTTACTTATAACCAACCAATGCTGACCTTACCAACGGTGGTTAAAGAAAATTAAGAATATAGCGGCGAGAGAAGACATTTTGGAGTGGAACCTGCTTAGCTGAGGCCCTGGTTATTTATTTTGGTCTCCTGTGCATATCTTGTAAAGGTTCCAGGACATTTGCAGAAGCTTTTGCGTTGACTGCATGATATCCGTGTCCTGGAAAAACATTAGCTACCCCTGAATCCAGGGTAACCAAAGTACCGAATCTCTCCAAACGGTCCTGCAAATGACTATCACAGAAACATGTTCCGGAATCTGCACAAATCGCTTCAACGGCTCTGCTTTGCCGTCATAATGAGCCAGTTCAGAAATCGATCTATAATGTGTTTGCGCATTCATCAGTTACAACTTACTACTTATTCGTTTCCTAAAAGGGGAAATGCAATATGTATTTGTTCTCACGCAGGACCATAATCTATCCCCCTGGACTCAAATCATAACATTCCAGGTCAGTCCGCCTTGACTGAAATCAGAATCTCCAAATTTTGTACGATATCCTAGAACTTAAAAATAGGGTCTGCCCTTAAAGGGATTTTGCTTGGAAATCCTCCTAAGTAATTGTAAATTATAGGCTATATAAATCTGTAAAAAAATTCCATTTTCAATTATGCCGTATGTATAGTATTTCAAAATATGACCAGTGTAATATGATCGATGATTCCATTGCCTATATAATACCTGTTCACACATTAATAAACACTAGACAAATTCAGGAACCTTTCCAAAATGTTATCACTACAAGTAAAAAGAAGTGCACCATCCGTCCACCCATCCATAATTTTCCATAGTAACTTATCCAGCACCTTGTCATTATTAATCCATTTTCTATCCCGTGCGCCGAGCCTGGATCCTATCCTGGGAAACGCAGGGCTTCACTCGGAATGGGATGCCTTTCCATCGCAGAGCACGTAATCATATACTACAGGCAGTTTTAGAGACGCTAACCCTCCTAGCTGTTTTTGAGCTATAGGTTACCCACGCTAACATGGAGAGAACATGCAAAAGCTTTACTTCTCTGTTCGCTTTTTACATATTTGAATCCGCAGGGCAAATCTGGATAAGAAACGAGAACTTGTGCTGGGCTGAAGGGATACCGAACGTCGGCATGATGCTGCAACACCATCGGTTCCGAGCCTAGTGACCCGGGTCTGTCTGTCCGAGCGTGTAACAGCGTGTCACTCTCTGCGCAGGGAGGCTGGAAAATCTCTGTAGGCCGGTGCACGCAGAGACACTCGATCGGGCCGCGTGCTGTTTATTCCATAAGCTGTATGTTTTACCACTAGTCAAGACTGAAGTCTGAAATTGCACCCCTCGTGACAGAGCAAAAGGCTAAACAAACTCTGAAGAGCTCGTTCAGGGTCATGGGGAGGCTTGGAAGCAGAAGAGCATAAGGCAACATCCTGGATGGGAGGCCAATCCATCACTGAAACCAGAATTATGTTTGCATAACAAAATAAAACCTAATGTTTCTCGTCCTTAGGGCAGTGTTTCCCAATCTGATCCTCGGAGACTCAAAGACAGTCCACGTTTTTGCTCCTACCGGCAGCTGAGAGGGAGCAAAAAGATGGACAGACGGGTTGGTCCCGGAGAACCGGATTGGGAAACACTGCCTTGGGATCTTCTGCTTGTATCTTACCGCCCCAATGGCACAGTTGTTTAAGAACAGGTAATATATATACTCCATGCTAGACACCTTTAAAAAGTGACTTCCGTATTGCATAATGAATCAATCAGCAGATTTTGTGGAAGTTAAAATGCTTCCAAGATTACGAGGCCTCGTATGCATGCATTGAAATGCACAGAATGCAGTGAAAACATTTAAGTGCATTATGGGAAATGTGGATAGAAATTAGCAATGAGAAGCATATTTTCATCCTGAGAAGCATCCTGAGGGCACAGCGTGTGTCAGACATTCGAAATATGTCATCGAAAAAAACCAAAAAAAAAACCTGTGTAAATTGTAATAGCAAATACTACATTATCATTTTGGTCTTTTTCATTAATATATAACGACTAACGACTCAGGGAGTACGATCTAGTGTCTTATTGTTTAAATTTCACACTCTGTCCCCACCTGCCTGTTTTAGTACTGAAGTTAATAAATCAAGTGAAAATAGCTGATTATCAAAGTAGAATATCCAAACAGGAGCAGTACGGACAGAGACACTGGGAAATGTCTTTAATCTTGTCTCATCCTTCTCTGTGAACACAGCAATGTAATTATCATTTAATTGAGTCCGGCGCCGGTATCTTCATACTGCACTTGCATGAAAATAAGAAATTAGTGCATAAATTTGGATAGTTGTTGTATGTTTAACCCGTCTGGCCGCAAGCCCCACGCTGACTGATCACCAGATGCGACCAGCTTCCTTCAGTGGGACCGTGGAAGACGATTTGGGGGGTGTCAGCACAGACTCGCCAGTCAGCCGACCCACCCCGAGATGTGTGGCCTGAACCGCTTGCCCATATAAATTTTCCTTGTGGGGGAAAGTGGATATGTTTGCACAGCTCTTTGGGGCGTAAATTGTCGGGGAAGCCTAGTAGAGCTAGTTTGTCAGCAATGTGTGAACTTAGTGTTCCACGGAAATACCATAAATGGTCACCAACAGCCACCGTTTGCATTTATATTTTGAATGATCAACAATCTCCCGTGGGCAAAAGAAGTAACACGGAAAGATGGAAAATAAAAGAAAAACTAGTATTTACATTTAACACAGGATTGATTTATTTGATTTTTATCTCGCATGCATATAGTTTGTGACTTTTTTGATCATATATATTATACATATCATATATTATTTATCTGGCATATAAAGTGTCATAATCATTTGTAAGACTCACAAAAAGAGTGAAAATAGTGATCTTGAAAAATGATCTATCTGCTCATTTATCCCGCGTACCCATCCATGTTTGCTAACTTCTTATCTAGCCTGACCCCAGACGCCCTGCACGAGATGCCTGTCCTGTAAACCTTCAACCACTTCATTGTTCTGAAAGAATAAATGGTGAAGAAAGTCGCTAGGTGTGGATGACCGATTCGTTTACATTACACATGGGCATTACATGTGTTCAAAGACACTCCTCTTTTCCCAGTATGGCTACACCGCATGAGTCCACACGATGTCGAAGCAGTAACACTCTGCCACTTTTCTCCTCCCAAACACGGGCTCTTTGTTGTTTAGCTGCCGAGGTCTGTCCCCGAAAGTCTTGTAATTAAATCTCCCTGCTCTCATTATAACGCAGCTGCCCGCTGTCGAGTCTCGGAGCCCAGCTCCATACCGCGGGCTGACACCCTTCGCGAGCCAACCACCCTGCCAGAACCGAGGTCCGCAAAAGAACAGTGCAGAATTACAAATGAAAATAGCTCAAGAATTATATCATTAACACTTAGTCTGTTCACAGGTCCCTCGGAGACACTGAAGCAGAGTATTTATGCAGAATGAACTTTACGGGGAGAAAGCCAAGAGATTTGCCGGGTTTCCGTTCAAATTCGCACTTAATTGCTTACATGAGGACGCCGTGTGTATCTGCCCCTCACTCTACACGAACCTGCCAGCTGAATCCGCTCCATCATACCGTGGAAATCACGGTAGCGGTCGCTTGACCGACAGCGTTAGCACATAGCGTGCCCTGCCGCTAACTAATAGCTAGCTCGGGCAGGCAGCAGAACCAAACCGCGGATTTTCTGCCAGCCGCTCTCTAGACGAACCTCTTGGAGACGGCCGTAAACTACAGCATTGCCCTCTCATTCATTTGGACGGACACACCACGGCATCTTAAGTAAAAATTACATACGACAGAGCGTGCATGCGGTACATTGGATAAATCAAACTCCCCGAGATTGTGGCAGCTAAATTTATCATTGGCTGAGCTGCTGCAAGGCCAGGCTGTGCTTCTGGCTTGTAAACTGTGCTTGTAGTTGGGTTACTAAGTCCAACTGGTTGCATAATATTTAGTCTGTGTTTGTTGTGCTGTAGCTGCTTAGTGTTTCACAAGTTTGTTACCTGTGTCCCAGCTGGATGTTTCACTGAAAGCATTCATTCACCTTTATTCTGTTGATGCTTTTCTCCATAGTGACACTCTGGTGAGGATCAGGAAGCCTCAGCTATCAGGGAACGTGCCCAGAACATTAGCCAACATTAAGCGAGGGTCTTCTAAGAGTTGGCAGAGAACGTTCTTACCGTAATGTTAGTGGAATATCATTTCCACGTTTAACATCTCAAACAAAAGTTCTGTCAGTGCCAGTATGATAACATTACCGCAATTGTTGTCGGAAAAATATAGTTTTATAATAGTGCTGTATTTGTATATTGCAAACACAGCACTCAGCTTTGGGTCCGTGACCTTTGAGATGTAAAACAACAGTGTTATCCACGGTTCCACCAGGCCCTTCCGTTGTTCCTACATTATTACTTTTAGTTGTAGTTGTAGTAGTGCGATAATGTTCTGGGGAACATCAGGATAACTGGACACCTTGAACGTGTTCCATACCTTAATTGTAACATTCATAAAAACAGAAAAACTCATTAAATTTCATTAAAAAATTCATAAAACAGAACACTGTCTTAGCAAGCACCATGAAACGGTTGGTATTAAGAGTCTTGCTGACAGACCCAGAAGTCATGTGACCGGTTTTGAAGCCATGTCGTGACTTCTTAACCTGTTGATTTACACATCACTCCCGAGAGTGAGACGGTTCCCCTTCTGTACCTGCTGTATCGCTAAGATGAGACTTCCTGATTTTACTCGCACATCCCGCATTTTCTCCCCACACACAATCTCTCCTGCATCTGTGCAGATCCCTCCAGCAGCCTCGCTTATCTCTGCTCCAGGTATCTCGACACATCTAGAAATGAGAAACTTCACGCGGCGAGACACTTTGTACGCGTAGCCGGCAGGAGACAAGTGCGCGAGCAGCGGCCTCCGGGAGCTGGAGGAGAACGGCTGACGTCCTGCTCTGCACCAGGTCTCTCTCTTTGTTTTGGCTGAGTACAATTTGACAGCTTGCATCAATTAATCTGTATAGATGATTTTACCATTTTAAGCTTTAGCGGCTTTTTAAATCTATTGTTTTCACTGTTCCGCTGTTATTTCTCTGTTGTCCTGGCATATAACCATCAGCCCAGCACTGATCCCCTAAAGGGAAATAGCATCTGAACCCTAAAAGATAATCTATCAGGACAGTGATTTATTTGAGTCTTGAGATTATCTTGGCTGAATGCGATATAACAGCACATCTAATTTTATCCATTTTAACATACTGCATTCTCCACTGTAATAAATGTGTGTGTGTGTGTGTGTGTGTGTGTGTGTGTGTGTGTGTGTGTGTGTGTGTTTCTGCTTGTGCAGAAGGGTGGGGACCTTAAGTTAATATTTCATTTAATATTTGCAAATATTAAATGAAAGGAAAAGGTCACGTGACATAAGGTCACATGACATGGCAAAGCTCCAACAGGGGGGAGAACTAATTAGCCTTTTGATATTGCTCAACTGCTCAAGGCCAGGCATCTTGCTGGAAAATGAAGCTTGGAAAATGAGCCTCTCTCCTATAGATTACAGTTCAGAAAAAGATCAGGGCTAGGTGGAGCGAAATGGTCAGGGAGGAACAGCTGCGACATAAAGAAACGGTTAGCAGTGGACAGAGGTGGATATTTCAGGTCCAGAAAGTAAAAATCCAAACCAGGATTTTGTTTCAACCAACCAATTGAACATAAGGAGTCACAGAGACTGTAACTAGTTGGTTGAAACAAAATTCTGGTTTGGATTTTTACTTTCTGGACCTGAAATGTCCACCTCTGGCAGTGGAGAGAATATGTATGTATTAATACGTTCAGTGTCGTTCATTCGGGCTTGACCAGGAAAACACTGAAGAAGCGTCTTAAGCTACACTAACTGATGCACTAATCTCACACATGAAGAGCCTACGGATGCCATCATGTTGTATGAGATCCTGGGAAAATTAGTGACTCACGGGTGCATCGTTGCAGGCTAGTTAGCGTATAAATGCAAAGGTTTGGCTTAGAGCTAAAAGCAATTGAAAGGCACAACAGAAACCTGTTGCATCAGGATTAGTGATCTGTCAGCCAGGAAACACCAAGGGTAACATGATAATCAGCAGCCTGGGAGTCCACAGGGCTCCGGGGGTTTGGCGTGTCTGATCGCAGTTGGTCTTTAATTTCACGGTCAAGCCGCTCTCAACAGCCAGCGCGGCTCCCCCCCCCGCCCCGCTGAGCACGAGACCCAGAGGAGGTCGTGGCCCCCTGGAAGAGACGCCCCATTACCTCAGCGAGCGTGCCGGCGGTCCACACGGAGCTGCCCCCGCCAAGCCCTGCAGCTGTCCTCCACCCAGCTGGGAGGGCGTCCACCCACCCCAAGGCTGCGAGGATCACGCGGGCGGGTCGACCTGCAGCCCGACGCTCGAGCGAGGGACCCGTGAAACGCACTGCTACCTGGAACATCGGGGCAATTTTGCAGGGCCATCGTTCCAATAACGTGTCGGGGACCCCCAGTGACTGAATCCCTCCTAGACCGTGCAGTACAAGGACCACTCTGTGTGATAGTGCATTACACGTAAAACACGACTGTTTTACTCTTGTGTCTGGACATTCGCTGGAAGCTCAGCCTAGTTGCACTTATGCCTAATTGATTTGTTTGACAGCACATATGTTTATAATAAGTGCTATTTGCCTCACTAATTCTATTTCAGCAAAATAAAATTTATGTAAACATAGTGTAAATTTCACCGCATCACCTGAAGACAAAGGATAGCCAAGGAGATGCACAATTGTATCATAACCATCACAGCTTCAGCATTTGAGTTCATCACAAGATTCGTTTAAACTCATTGCCCTCTGATCGCAGGTGCACTTCCTTAACTAAGATTTTGCCCCCTACCCGCATTGCCCAGTGCCCAAACCAGCAGCTAAGCTTTACCTACCGCTTCAGATTATTTTTTAGAAGCAAAGACCACCGTTTCCGTGATTGGCCAAGTTGAAATTTCTGTGGGTCAGTTTAGTGCCATCCAAAGTCGCCATTGCTGTTTTGTGGGGGTGCTGGAGTGATTTAAAAAACGAACCCCGCCCCCCCTTCCGTCATCCCTGGTTCACAATATCCACAAAGAGGCTTGTGTTCTGTACGCTTGGGTGATCTAGCCTACCTGCACAGGGGAAGCATTTAATCACAGCTCCTTCGAGCGTGGAGCGATAGGGGTTAAACTGTTTGAACTTGTCTTTTATCGACGTTTGCTCCTGTGAGGCCTTTCGCCCTAACACTGGCAACGAAGAAACGGCAAGACGGAATGAGATTAAATAAATATTTGCTGTTATGTCTCCGTCGGCTTCTAGCGTGACATGCGACGGGTGACCCCAGCGAGGGGCTAAGGTGCGTGCCTTTCTTTGTGAAACGCTTTGCTGACACACCACCGTCGACATATCCGTGTAAATATTTCTAAAACTGGATCCCGATTGGCTGAAAGTGGCACGGATCCTCCTGTTTGGACTGAGGTGATTTCCTCCCTCTGCCAGACACAATCGATACGTTATCTCGTTTCCAGAAACTTCCGGCAGAGCTGAAACAGAGCTGCCAAGTGGCGATGAATAGGGGAATGGATACGATTCAGCATCTGGGTGGTGACATCATGAGCCCTCAGCTTGTCAAATCCTGAAAGGAGCATGTTACCAGGGGAAAAGGGGGGAATTTGAGACACAATGGGATACTTCTTTTACTGGCTATAAAAACAGTGAGTGATTTGTTGTTATAGACCCACTTATACGGAACAAATACTTCAGTGCTAGCATAGTGCTCAAGGACTTGGACTTGTCACTTGCTGGGATCCCAGGAGAGGCCTGGTAACTGTACCCTTGTGAAATCTTTAAGCTCAATGCAAATGAGCTGGTTAATTAGATACTGCGTAAAACCCCACCCTCTTGCATGTCACTAGGGGTTGCTATCATTTCTTTCTCATCCTTGACCAAGCCAGAAAAAAATTAATTCAGAGCAACATATAGCGAGATTGTTCATCGCCCTCCCAGATAACTTCAAGGATACATTGGCGGCTAAGATTCCTGGAGCTGCTTTTACGTGGCATTAAAAAAGCAGGGTGGTTATCGCATGCATGTGCATGCACTTCTGCAGGGTGGTTATCGCATGCATGTGCATGCACTTCTGCAGGGTGGTTATCGCATGCATGTGCATGCACTTCTGCAGGGTGGTTATCGCATGCATGTGCATGCACTTCTATAGGGT
>JAABNX020000090.1:11302327-11313226 GCA_015163995.2 Mormyrus lacerda | reverse complement strand
GCCAGTTCCATGACACTGCACATCAGACAGCCAGTTCCATGACACTGCACATCAGACAGCCAGTTCCATGACACTGCCACATTTGCCTATCGTACTGCAAGCGGGGGGGGGGGAGATTCCAAGGGCCCTTGGCTGATAGAGACCTTAAAACTTTTAAACATGATTGCATTGGTCTGGATTGGTGGCTCAAAATGACATGGACCCATAATCCCTAGTTCCACTAAGGACTGCGAGTAGCCATATGAACTTCTATAGATTCACCATATTTTTTATAACCTTCTGTTAGTCTTTAGAGATCCCGTCGAGTCTTTTGTGTCGTCTTCAGAAAATGATTATATTTACACCTGCAGGAGTTTCCGGCTGCACGTTACTTAATAATCGATACCTGATATCAAGCGGCTACGCGTCCCACACTGCGGCGCCGGTGGGAACTGCGGGGCAGGTGCGGAGGAGACCGCATTCCTGCTGCGATTAAGGGCGTGTCCGCCACTGTGCAGCAGGCTGAAGGTAAACATCCTGATATGACACCTGGCCTTATCTCTGCTTATAAATCAGGCCTAATTACTCTGACCTCAATACACATACCGATTCACACTGGGGGTGGTTTAAGGCTAGTTTGCTATTTCATGCAGGTATTTCTCAAAAAGAATAGGATTTTGAAAGAATATTGTTCTTAGTATTATGTAGTAATACAACAAACAGCAAAGACTTGCTTAAACATGATCTGATGACTCCCAGATTAAGGGAGTTAATGTAGCCTGAACCATGGGCGCCCTTAGGTCCGATTACTTGGGGCTGTAGCCCCAAGTATTTTAAGCTGAGCCCCGAGTATTTTAGCTCCGATGTCAATCTCCCTTCAAAAATAAAAAAGTCAAACCCCGGTAAACTTGACTTAGCTTGTGATATTTTCAATAGCTAGAAACTCCCTGCCTTAAACTACACGTAAAAACAGACATAGCGACAATAAAATTCTGAGGTTATTCTCTTCTGGCTGTGAATGTGTAACTATCCATGCTGCTGTATCCTGTTGAATTCTGGGCATTTTTCTGCTATTATAATACAGCGGTTCATACTGTGTTAGTGGACCTTCTGGTAGATCATCAGGTGTCTGCTATGGGGGTGGACAAGGATTGTAAATGCTCTAGGTTTAAAATTCAGCAGTACAGATGGAGCTGGTGGGGGGCCCCTGGCAAGGGGGGTGGGGGGCTTCTCCGGTTGCAGTCCACCTCTCGGGTCCTGCACTGCGATGGCCTTTATTAGGGTACCTGTGCAGACCACCGGCCACAAACCTGCCCCCCCCCCCCATCACTACAAGCCAAAAGCAGGAGCACCACCGCAATTATGATAAACCAGCACAGACTGCAAATTCAGGAAAGGCCTGTCTGTTAGCCTCCAGTGACCCTGGGATACGTCATTAAAAGAACTTCTAAAATGAGCAATTCATTAAAAGTGGAATTTATAAGAGCTACATACTAGCTAAGCTCTGCCTTAATCCACTTATTCATGTGCTTAAAAGTAATAAACAGTTCAGATCATGGGCGTCTTCGGGTGGGATCATTCAGGGATGTAGCCCTGAGTATTTTAGCCCTGATGCCAATCTTCCTTTTTAATAAATAAATACATAAATAAAATCAAGCCCCGGGGAAACTTGACTCCCCAGGTCTTTTCAATAGAAACTCCTTGTTCACATACTAATAAAAGCTGGTTTCTCCTGGATCAGATACTGCAGAAGTCAGTCACATTGTAGTCTTCAACAGGCAGCTATAAATTATATTATTTTCTAATATTGGGCATTAAGCATTAATAAGATTTAGCGTCTGATATGTTCTGGTCTGGACAGCCGATAACTGAAACCGACACACGTCTCACACGTCGGAGTCTCCGGTGGGGGGAGGGGGGGTGGTGCAGTATGAGAGCAGATTTTTGCACAGATGCCGTAATTCCATTAGCGTCCTTTCGGAGCGGGAATGTCCGGGCTGCATGCAACCCGACTCCAGGGGAGCCCAGCCATGGGAACAGTTGGCGACCGGAGGAGAGACGTATCAGTCCCTTAATCAATATGCTCACTGGCGGAGCGCTGGACGTCTGTCTGTTTGCCTCTGGCCCCCTGACCGGACACCTGTTCACTTTTCCACCTGGGAATTGGGAGTTGGGGGGTGTCACACGACCCCTGTTGTGTATGTAGCTTTCTGTAGCAATGAGCCAGTAAATAAACATTATTTTGTACAAATACGTGCTTTGTGTGTGACTGACGATGTAAACCAGTCCCACTATCTCTGTAGCCTCGTTATCGATTAGGGCTCAGAGATCAAATTTCTATCTGAAATTTTTAAAGTTTTTTCCCCGGTATCCCAAGTAAACGGTATTAAAAATCCACTTAAAATCGCTAATAGGAGACAACAAACTTAACTGGCCAGTCGCTGTCACTCCCCGAACAAGCAGAACAGCGACACAGCGACTTTTGTCATTTGTCTTCATACACATCCTGTTGTACTGAATGAAGGCGGGGGCGTTTCTCTCTTTCTTTCTTTCTTTCTTTTAACAAACTTCTTGTTTATGCACTGCAGTAATTACTCCCCCTACGTGAATCCCCCCCGCGCTAAATGGATCATCAGCACCTCAATTAAAACAAACAGGCCATTCTTAGGCTCACACAACCCCCCCCCCACCATGTGCTAAACACAAAAAAAATTAACCGGCCGGCGGGGGGTCCCTCCTGCCGATTGTTAAAAAGGGGAGCATTTAGGCTCTAAATTCTGCAGATACAATTTGTAATTGTACGACTTGTAAACAGTGACTTGCATACTTTAAGAACCGATAGTATCCAAAAAATGTAATTGGTGATAATATTTCTGAAGGTGCCCAAGGACCCCCCGCGGTTCGTCGATTATTTTTAACACTGCAAAACATTTAACTTAATTAGTTAAAGATTAGCGAATAGCCACAAAACAAACAAAGCCAGAGGAAACACCTTCCCGAAACACTTGGTTCGAGTTGCGCACCACGCCTCTCCGCTCCAGTGCGCCTGGAAGGGGGAGTGCCATCGCCGCCTCTTCTATAAATATGCAAACTACTGTGGTTCTTCAGTGTAACGCATGCTGTGGACGGTGTTGTGGCTGCCAAATAGGGCTGTTAATTCACGGGCAAAACTGATGCGAGTAGAGGCTCCCGATCGTCTCTCAATTGTCCGCAAACCGGCCAGAAGATGATCCCATTTCGGAGTCCTCAGCCATTTTGACTACACGTCCGGAGATCGCGGTTTTGTTACGCTGCCCTGCAACAAACTACACGCCGTGAGTAAACTGCTCGCAGATCCAAACAGGAGAGAGATGCGTTTGCAAGGCGAAGCGTGAAGAGAGCCGGTTGACGCTTTACCGTCGTGTAATCAGCGGACTGGAGGTCGTATACAGCGTTTAAAGCATGGGGTATTACCTGTTTGGAATCTACCTGCTTCTTGTGCTGGTCATTTTACAAAGATCGATTTGGACCACAGCGAAGGAGATCACTTGCCAAGAAATATCTGTACCCCTGTGCAAAGGGATCGGTTACAATTACACCTACATGCCCAACCAGTTTAATCACGACACGCAAGATGAAGCCGGTCTGGAAGTGCACCAGTTCTGGCCTCTGGTGGAAATCCAGTGCTCTCCGGACCTGAAGTTCTTCCTCTGCAGCATGTATACGCCGATTTGTTTGGAGGACTACAAAAAGCCTCTGCCGCCTTGCAGAAGCGTGTGTGAACGAGCCCGGGCGGGGTGCGCGCCGCTCATGAGGCAGTACGGCTTCCCCTGGCCGGACAGGATGAGGTGCGACCTCCTGCCGGTGCAGGGCAATCCGGACAAGTTGTGCATGGACTACAACAGGAGCGAGAGCACTACGGCGTCGCCGGTCGCGTCGAAGCCGACCAACTATCCGGCGAGACCGCTTAACCCCCGCAAAAATAAGCATGGGCCAGGTCGACCCGGCGATAAGCTAAAGAGTCCGGCATCAGCCTGCGAGCCGGGGTGTCAGTGCCGTGCGCCTATGGTATCAGTGAGCAGCGATCGTCACCCCCTCTACAGCCGGGTGAAGACGGGGGGGATCCCCAACTGTGCAATGCCTTGCCAAAACCCATATTTTACCCAGGAGGAGAGAACTTTCACTGCGTTTTGGATAGGATTGTGGTCGGTGCTGTGCTTCATTTCCACCTTCGCGACCGTCGCTACCTTTCTGATCGACATGGAGCGCTTCAAGTACCCAGAGAGACCCATCATATTCCTGTCTGCTTGTTACATGTTCGTGTCCGTCGGATACATCGTGCGGCTGATCGCCGGCCACGACCGAGTGGCCTGCGACCGGGACGGTGACTTGGAGCACATCCTCTACGAGAGCACCGGCCCCGCACTCTGCACCGTCGTCTTTCTGCTGATCTATTTCTTCGGAATGGCCAGCTCGATCTGGTGGGTTATCCTGTCCCTCACTTGGTTCCTGGCCGCCGGCATGAAGTGGGGCAACGAGGCCATCGCCGGATACTCGCAATATTTCCACCTCGCTGCCTGGCTCATTCCGAGCATGAAGTCCATCGCCGTTCTGGCCCTGAGCTCAGTGGACGGGGACCCGGTGGCCGGTGTCTGTTATGTGGGCAATCAAAATCTGGATAACTTAAGGGGCTTCGTTTTGGCGCCGCTGGTTATATATTTATTTATCGGAACGATGTTCCTGTTGGCAGGGTTTGTGTCTTTGTTTAGAATCCGGAGCGTTATTAAGCAGGGAGGAACGAAAACGGACAAACTGGAGAGGCTGATGATCCGGATCGGGGTTTTCACGGTGCTTTACACCGTCCCGGCCACTGTTATAGTTGCATGTTACTTTTACGAGCAGCACAACCGCCTGAGCTGGGAGGTCAGCCACAACTGCTCCTGCCTGCCGGAGCAGAAGCCGCACTACGCTGTCTTTATGCTTAAGTATTTCATGTGCCTGCTGGTGGGAATCACGTCGGGGGCCTGGGTCTGGTCCGGAAAGACGGTGGAATCCTGGCGCAGTTTCTGCACCGGCTGCTGCTGGGGGAGCAAAGGCACCGGCGGCTCCATGTACAGCGACGTCAGTACAGGACTGACTTGGCGCTCGGGCACCGCCAGCTCCGTGTCCTTTCCCAAACAGATGCCCTTATCTCGGGTTTGACGAGAGCAACAGGCACAGACTTTCCAAACACAAAGTGTGTTTTATTTCACCAAAAGTTTGGTGTCACTCTTTTCTTGGATGCGCTAGATTTTGGACAGATGCGCACAGTAATTTACACAGACGGTCTGACTGACTGCTGTCAACGTGAAAGATTCAAGCCAGCCTTAATGTCTTTATACGGGTTTAATTCCAGATGTATTTATACGGGTTATGTATAAAATTGTACATTGTGTGAATATGGAAAATAACTGTACATTTGTATAAACCTTTTTGTTTAGGAAAACATTTTATTTTGAGAATAAAAGGCACCCTATGATTTTATGAGTTTTGTCATTACTGTGCGTAAAACAATTAGCGAGATCTTAAGCCTATACCTTGTGGGCCCCGTGTACTTGCTCGATGTCTCGAAATACAAACTCTAATGCCCTTTCCTTTCTCAAAAGAATCTAACGTGATTCTGAACAGTTTGAAAGAAAAGGTTTAATTAAGGTAGATAACAAAATGCGTGGAAAAGAACTGAGGAAGGAGAGCGTCGGTGGCATTTCTGATTTTTATGGGAATGGTCAGATGATGCCATTTAAAGTCCCATAGCGGTGGCCCATTTTTCTAATCACCTATGTCATAAAAGGATTTTTAGGACCAATAAAATGTACTCCTCTTTAAAGTGTGTGCGCAAGAGAGAGTCTTTTCTGCGTTGACGGCCTACCTAAGGTACTGTCAAAATGCATGCATCAGTTTTGATAACTGCAGTTTCAAATGCGGTATACTACAGCTTTGGATTCTGAGGCTAAATTACAGTGTCCTTAGGGGCAATGCGTGTTATTGATGATCGAAAGTAAAGCGGGAAAATCTGGTTGTACTGTTGGCCGTTGATTTTAAAATTGATTGATGCCTTTTTTCCCCGCCCCTTCCGCCTTTTAAGGTCCATGAAATTGATCACTTCCGCCCAATTTAAGGTCCTCATTAAATGTGGGGGTTAAAATTTACAATGTGTGTTAGTAATTTTTAGATAATCCGCTAATGAGCTGATACTGTGGCGCTCATGTTGCGCAAAACTTTAAGTTCCCAGGTGTTTGTGTTAAAATGTTTAATCAGTCGGACATAATTTGGCAAAGTGTTTGTAATTTAAGACATTGTTGCAAGGATATTGACTCTTCTACCTCCATTTAATTGATATTGATCAGTTTAATATATAAATAAATAGAGTCAAGTGTCGCGTTTGCTTAGGTTGAACACTATTAGACGATTGATTTAATCGGCATAGCCCATAGCGTCAAACGAACGGGGCACCATACTGGAAATTTTATACTCTACAAACTAAGCTGTTATTTATCATATGAATCATACTGGTCCTCAACTTCAGTGGAGTTTAATCCGGACGAAGATTTTAAAAGAGAGGAATCATGCCCGCAGTCATACTGCCACCAAGCGGCAAAGGAGGATATTGTCACTGATTCTGCATAATAAAGTCTTCGGTGAACATTTACTCAACACACCTGTCATATTGCTTGGGGGGGATAGTAGCATTGGGACGTATTCGAGTATCAAGCGAAAACCACTGTACAGAAAGTAAACGCTATGAAATACCAGTGAAAGAAACCGACTACTGCAACTCATGTCGTTTGAGTCTCTTTGTCTTTTGGATTGTTTATTCTTGTGAGGTATCTTTTATTGGATCAATATCATTTAAGATAGAGAAATTGACATTAAGGAGATAATGGGACAGGTCTTCGCCATTTATGAAGGCGGTGAAGATTTCCTGTAAGTAGTATGCTGTTCGGTCTTGCAGAACTGTGAACTTGAGGGTGATTTCACTATCCTGACCCGAAAGGTTGAACAGAAATGGCTTCCTCGGGTCGTGCATCCTAAAACTCGTTCATTTTCAGGACAGCTTGTCAGCCTTGTGTCATTGCTGGTTAACTTCTGTGAAAACCCCAAATTCAAGCAATGAATTTGTGCTGTCGCTGCGCATAATGGCTTGGTGGAGTCATATTCTCATCTGGCATGCACGTACTCTCTACGGGATGTTTAATCACTACTATAGGGATGTACATGGGAATGAATTACCGGTCATGCTATGATCAAACGGCGAGGTCTGTTCAACTTTCGGTCAAGACTCCGCATCACAGTAAGTGGGGGGGTGGGAACATGAGCACTCGGTGATCTTTAACAATGGTTTATTCTGTAAAATACTTAAATGAAATACAAAATGTCAAATTGGAATATTCGCGTCGCTTACAAACGGCGCATTATTAGGCTATTAAGCAGAGCAGCAGGTATTCTAAAGGTTACTAAACTTATCGTATGGGTTTCAATAAAATAGGGCCTGCAACGAGTAGGTAGGCGTGACATGGGGTGGTAACGTTTACGCAGCTTGTAAAAGCAATACTGTATAAAACTGTGTAGTACGTTTTGCTCCGTGGGCTTCCACGTGATTTGTTAGTTTTACGGACTTTACCCCTAAGTAATTTCCCAAATTCGTCTGCCTGCGTCTTTGAGAGTGGAAATTAGGCACTGATCATTTAGTGCTGAAATAATAAATGGACGAAGTCATAGCAGATTCCAGCAATTTAAATGGTTTCCAGCAGAAACTAATAGTACTTCAGCAAGAAGGTGGTCCAAAGGATGTTTGCAACTGGGAATAAGCATTCCTTAAAACACTTGCAGTCATATTTGATTTAACAGAGATACCAATCAGCATGGTGTAGTGAATCTTCAGCCCTTCGTGTTGTTACGTGTATCCTTGGTTCAGCCTTTATGACACTGCATCTGCTGGGTTTTAATGACACAAAAACCTGTTTTGTCAATGCCAGCTCTATGCGCTTACGGGATGACGCTCGTATCGTTGTGCATCGCTGGTGTCCGTGCCCCAAATCGGGCTGTCTTTGGTGCCCTTGGTTTGGGTATAGTCAGTGTGCATGATCCTTGTCATCTTCTTGGGGCATTATCACATTAGATAACTCATTTGATGAGTATTTTGGGAAAGCAGAAAGAATGTGTGTGTGACTGATACTGCTGGGTGGTAGATGGATGGGGGACGTGACCACGAGCTCCAGCCAACGCACTTCTTCAGCCTCAGGGAACCTTGCAGCTGTTCTAAGTCACTCTCGGAGCTTGTGGCTCCTCCATGTTATACAGCAGGATGTGGTGAAAAACAGTGATTCTGGGCTAAGCTTTACTCTAGGGAACGTGAATTTGGGAAACTCTTAAGAATTCACTCTCTTAATCATGCCGCCACCTGCAGTTTTTTCCGGACATGTGACGGTCTCTGTCCATGGTAAATACGTTGTATTGTTGTTTTGATGTGACTCCGGTTTTACCGACACCACACACGGTGAATACACAAAGTTCAGGATCTTTACTGGTAAACTGTCTTCTACTCCCACTCGACCTCAAACCCAGGCTCTTCTCCCTGGTTTCTCGCTGTTCTCTGACTTCAGGTCATCCCTCCGGTTGCCATGGAGCAGTCTGGAGCTGCCAGCTCCCCCCGGTGGATCGCTTGTTGGTTTCCGGGGCAGCGGCGACCTCAGGTGTGGAGAGCAGGTACGTTGCAGAGGCGGGGGCTCGACGTGGTCTCTGGAGCAAAGTCTGACGGTGCTGCTGTCTCGCTCCGCCCCATCTTCTTCCAAGACCTGGACGTCTTGCTGGATGTCGCTGTTGGCCAGGCTGGGCAAATTCTGGGAGATGGCCGAGGTGTCGACTTCCTCCAGGCACAAGGAGGCACCCTCCTCCATGCTGTCCGAGCTGACCTCTGTCTCGGCTCCACGCCAGAGGCTCACCAACCACCTGATGGCGCAGATGAGGTCGGCGGCGTTCAGGAGGAGGCACAGTGCGCCGATGGCCAGCATGAAGTTCAGCATCACGGTCTTCTCCGTGGGCTTGGAAACGTAACACTCCACCATGGAGGTGCATGGGCCCTCGTGGCACAGGAAGCTTTTCGGGATGGAGACACCGAACAGGAAATAGTGGCCCACACCAAAGGCCGCTTCCAGGGCCATCCGGGTCGACACGTGGATGGTGTACGCCAGCGTGAGAGCGCGGCACCTCCTTCCGCCCGCCACCAGGGCGGCGCCATTTTCTGGCATGACCTTCTGGAAGATCTCCCGATTGACCCCGAACGGCCGGGGCCCGCCGTCTTCCCCCGGAGCGCCGTCTGCGGAAGCGAGGCTCGACACCACCCTGTGAATGACGAAGACCACGTACAGGGCGTACGGTAGGCAGAGCGCGAGAACTTGCAGCAGCCAGAAGCGAAGCAGTGAGACCGGAGCAAAGGCATCATAGCAGGCGGTGGAGCAGCCGGGCTGGATGGTGTTACAGGCGAAGCTCTCGCGCTCGTCCTCGTACAGCGGGAAGCCGGTGAGCAGCAGTGTCAGGACCCTCAGCAGGACCATCACCATCAGCCAGATCTTACCTGCAAGCCGACCGCAACACGTTACAGCACATAGAGCGTGTGAACGTTCAGCTCCAGGGGCTGGGATGTGAGCAGATGGTTTCATGTCATGGCTGCTTACCTTACAGTCCTGAGCATTTTATGGGTCTGGAGAGCTCAGTGTTTCAGTCCAGTCAGTCAGTTAGCGTTATACTGCCCCACGAAGGCGAGATGCAGTAACTGCATATTTTGTCAACATTTTGTTCTAACCGAAATCTCGGCCTCTGTTTTATCTCGTGACATAATATCTTAGTTCAACTATGCTCAGTTTTGGGGAAAAAAAAAAGCACAAAAGCCCCTATCAGTTACCTACCTACCTACTACACATACAGGTGGACAGACAAACAGCTTTGACGTCCTTTTTCCTCAGTTTCGGCGTCAAGAGTATTTTGTGTTTTTTTGCTTTTGCGGGGCAGTATAAGCATTGCTGAAGATGACATCATGCTCAGATCCAATGAGTAACCAATGAGGCAGCTAACGATTCCTATCAGGTGAGCAGTGAGGGACAGTAACTGGCACCCTATTGAATCAAGCTGCCACTATCTATGACCATGTCCATTTCTCTGGATCACAGTGTTTGCTAAACAATGAAATGTTGATCGTTTTCTAGTCATGCATTCTACCAGAATTACTGATCGAGTGTAGCTTACGATCCTGGAGTCGGTCAGCAGACGGATTAGAGTAACGCAGCGGTGAAGCCAAGGCTGCGTGCGACACCCACCTGCCAGGGAGACGTTGCGATTCAGCGCGAGGAAGACCACCTCCACCGCGTTCCACCGCCCCATCGCTGTGACGCACTTCCTCGCCAAGAGAGGAGGACCAGGAGGACACCCACGTCGGCTCGGAGACGCCGGACCTGTGCTCACGTGCGGGACGACAGTCCAGTACCAGACAGCCCGGCCCCCTGCCCCAGTGTCAGCAGAGCAGCCCCCCACCTTCCTCCAGGAACAACTGTTGTCAGACAACAGACATCAGCAGGAGGCGTGAGCTTCATTGTGAGCTATTCTTGCCTGGGGAGGCGGTGACAGGGAACATGCAGGTTGCCTTGGCATTGCTGGCATGTTTGAGTTGGCAGCTTCTCCCCCCCCCCCCACCCACCATCTGTGCCAGGTGGAGATCAGTCCAGACCTGTAGTTTCATCACTTGGATGCTTCCAAAAAAAAAAAAAACTTTTATCCAAGACACTTGCAGAATAAACAAATACATTGAGGAATAATGGTGCATAAGAAGTATAATCTGGTGTATGGATTAATTATGTATAATAGTGGGGGGGCTGAGTGGGTTAGAATGAAAACATTTGGGGGGGGGGG
>JAABNX020000090.1:11287424-11302317 GCA_015163995.2 Mormyrus lacerda | reverse complement strand
CCCCCCCCCCCCCCCCCCCCCCCCCCCCCCCCCCCCCCCCCCCCCCCCCCCCGGCCGGAGACAGGATTGAGAACCACTGCTTTGAGTGACAAATCAGGTGGGGAGTCCAGGGCCAGAGAGTGAAAATTCAAACCAAGATTTTGTTTCAACCAGCCAGTTCAGTATAAAGAGTCACAGTTACAGAGACTCAACTGGTTGGTTGAAACAAAATCTTGGTTTGGATTTTCACTCTGGACCTGAACTACCCATCTCTACAAATCATTAAGAGACTTGATGCTCATAATGAGGAATGAGGCCGCAGTCAGACTTTATAAGGACTATAGACAGTGTGGGGGGGGGTTGAAGTCAGAAAAAAACTGACTTTCAGTTAAAACACAAATGCCACAACACCTGTGCAAAATTTGAAAAATATTTTATTAAAACGTCATTTAGCATTCTTTTCCCCTAACCACAGATCTGTTAAATCTCTGTCAGCGATGAGAGTCACCTCTGGTCCGCTTGTACTTCGGTTAAGTGGTGTTTCGAAACGCGACACGACACGTGAAACAGGACAGGACGCTTCCCGCAGAACACATGCGATTGCGAGTGGAAATAGAAGACAAAAAGAACAGACAAAAATACAGGTCACTGTACACAGTCAGTTATTCAATGAGAAAAGCTCCGTTTGTTGTTTAAAATGTTTATTTCTTCTGTACGTTTGTCAACATTGTTTTGTGGGACGATCGGTAAAGTTGATGGGACATGCACTCCGGGTCTGAGAAAGGGTGTAACTGGAACCAAAGTCCATTCGACAGAAATAATGACCCAAAAGTTGTTGAACTGTGTTTGGCAAGTTGAACATATCCCATCTGCATCAGCAATCAAGGTGATCATATAAAAATTAACAAAAATTATTATAATAAACTATAGAATTTACATGTACAGCAGTCTCATTGACACAGGAAAGAACCAACACAACCAACAGTTAAACAGGCTCCCCCCCCCTTCCCCCCACCCCCACCAGAACGCAATTCATTAAAAAATTCTTAAAAGAAAACTATTTAGAGGTAGAATCCAGTGCACAATTACAGCCCGACACTGGCAATGCAAGACTGTTACACAGAGTTTATAATCTGAATATAAATAATATACATCTTCCTCCATGGTTGGCATAGTGACTCAGTGGGGGACCTCAGGGTCTCATACCCCCCGGGAGAGAGTCCCATCCCTGCCTCAGCTTTGCCTCTGCAGTGTACACGCCTCCCCGTGACCTTATGGGTTCCTTCCTTATATGGCCTTTAGCTAGATGCCCTTCATTTTGCCTTCAGTGTGTGCATCGGTGGTAGAGCACCCACCAATGACCTGACGTTCCATCCATGGTGTCTTACCTGTGAGCTACATCGATCAGTACGAGCCACTCATACTTTGTATTCAATCAGCACCGGAATGACCCGTTAGAGTAAATGCGGGTCGAATTTCTCTGTGGGGCAATAATATCTGGAAGGGCACTATACGACGTGAAAAGACGGGACTGCTGGCTCCGCAAGCGATGGTCAGGCCCTAAGCCTGTTTTGAGTAGCACCCCTGCTTGCACAATAACACCGTTTCCCCAGAGTTCTGGCCTAGTCAGTCACTATATGGGAGGTCAAGCAGAGCGGTCCAGGAAGACCAACTCTCAGTCCAACATCCCGCCCCCAGCCATTCCAACACTTGTCACTTCACACGTCCGTCAGTTAGTCACACGTGCTTTAAATAGACAGAGGAACCTGTATCCAGCAGCACATGGTAATACTGCCGTCATGATTGTTAAAATATCCATGTTGATACAGCACAAGCATGACCAGACTGTGATGTTAACCAGACATATGAAATCTAACAGCTATGCAAGTAGCTAATGCCACGTCAGATTGCCAGAACTCAGAACTAGAATGTGCATTATATGCTCGTGGGAATTTTACGTACACAAAACTATTTTGAGGGCAGAAGGAAAAATGATTGGTTCAGAGAGGTGACTAATCATATTGTAGAGGTTTGTGGGTCCTGGCAACTAGAGAAGGTGCATTCAAGACATCTGATTGGTTGGACCCACCTCATCTACAATCTGATTGGTCATCTCATTGGACCAATCTTTTTCCTTCTGCCCTCAAAATAGTTTTGTGCAGGCAAAACTCAAATGATTATACACTTTGTATCAACATGATTAGGGAATGCTGACACCTCCTTTGTGAAACAAATATTTTGATTATGATGTTTTGATATGATGTTTTGAAAACTAGTTTGGTCTTTATGCATTTGATTCATGCTTTATGACTCTCTAAACGAAAAGAAACCAAAAATAATGTAAATTAAGCACAAACATATAAAATCGGAAACAGCTGTGGGAACCTATTAAAAATTAATGCATTATTCTAACAACGCGGAAAATAGTTTCCCGGATTGCTAACTCGTTCTTAATCACCAACATTTTCAATTATTTTTATAATTCATTCAGCCCATATTTAAAATTGTTTGGTTAAAACATCGAGAAATATGTAATGGACTAGTTACATCAGTGAACCAGATAATGATTTTCTTTAAATATTTAATAAATTAATATTTTACTTAATGTCTTTCAGAGCATTTAATATTTCATCACATGGTACAAAACAAAGGCAATGCTTCTTATTTTTACAAACAGATGACGTTACTTAATGCAGAAACCTGTACAAACTCATTGGAACTCATGGTTGGCCCCTGAAGTACTGATTGCCTGTCTGCATTTGTCCTTAAACTGTCTCAGAACTTAAGAACTTCACCAGCAAACGGCATTACAGTCTGTTCCTGTCTAGAAACATGTCTTATGAACTAACCTTCAGGCAACAGAAAACCTCCACACATCACATGGCGACATAGTGTGGTCACATGATCGGCAACACGCACTATGATTGGCTCAAACCTCAGCTACTTGACCTCCATTGTTTTCCTCTTTAATGTGGACAGTAAACCCCTACAGGCATTTCAGTGGCTACAACCCAACTCAGGTCTCCGCTTCTCGAGACTCCATATGTTCTGGGGGGTGACTGTCCTGCGCATTTCTACACAGTTAACTCCTACTTTTCCATCCACAATTAAACACATGGAGATTCCAGGTCGGGTTCTGGGTCACAGATACAGTGGCCGTGCCCCCCCCCCCAACAGGCCCTCATTTTCACACGGCCCATGATCCCTAACCTCAAACTACAATAAAAGAATGAAAACAAAGAAATAAACCGACGACAGATGCGACGTTTTGGCACCGTTTCTTTCCTTCTTTTTGCCATAATAAAACCTGTGCAGTTACGAGGACACATCGCCGCACAATACACACGTCTGTTGGTGAAACAGGAATGTAAGGAATGTGGGGGGGGGGGTAAAGTAGGTAATAATCTACTGGCTGGAGATGCATGTGTCAACTGGTCCGGTGAGGGATATCGCCACACGCAGAAATGCATTATGGTTCACGAGGAAAGTCACCCTAGACTGGCATGCTAGTCTCTGTCAGGGGCACTTAATGGAGGGTCTACCTGGTGAACCTCGCCATGGAAACAGGAATAAAAGTCCAAAGGTTCTCCAGACAGTGGCAATCACCTGACAAGAACGTCCAATCACCTCACTGGGATCAAACATTCATAACTTAAAGGGGATTAACTGAAACGCCGTAGGGAAAAGATTTTGAAAGCACCTTGACATGCTTAGACCGCTTCATATTAAACCTGAACAATTCAGTTTGAAAAATGGCATTTAAAAGAAGGCAGGGGGGAGAACAAGCACTGGGATACCTGTAAAGACCCGCCCCTTCCTGTGCTTATGAGGGGAACTGGCTCAGACGAGCCAATCAAAACTCATGGGCCGGCTCACACGAGCCAATCAAAACTCATGGGCCGGCTCAGACAAGCCAATCAAAACTCACGAGACTCAACCAGACACTGCAACCCTATTCATTACTTCATCGTTGGTAGCATTCTTTGCCCTATTTGCACATTCACTCATTGTAACGGCAACACATGGCGACCCAGCCGGGGGGGGGGGGGGGCATAAGACACAGAGCCAGAAAGAAACACACAATGACCCCACTTCTCTTCAGTGACTTGTGTCCTCTAGGATCATTGTAAGTCCCAATAAGATCCCAGTAAAATCCCAGGTGTGACCAAACAGAGGCACTGTGGAGGCATCGAGCCCAGACTTTGAAAAAGGTGACCAGGGCAGGTCGTATGGGTCCGGTGTCTTCGGGGTGGAGGGGGGGGGGGGACAGGCCCCCCCCCCCCCCCATCTTGGCACTGTTAGGATATGATGGCGGGGGCCCATCGGACGACGCTGAGGTGGTCTGCGCTCATTGACCTCTTCTTTGCAGCTTTGCGAGAGTCCCTGTACTTATCATCACTCAGTCGTGATATCGCCTAATGAAATAACGATAAAATGACAAAAGAGCACCGGCGTTAAGGAGACACAGTGGACAGATTTAGGTCACTTATATTTGACACTAAAATATCTGGTAGACAGACCTACTAATGACAAATTTCTCAGTCAGAATCAATCATCATGTTCTACCTTATGGTAGGTCCAGAGTTGTCCTTCTAAGACGTATCAACCAACGCCGTGTCTTTCCCGTCCCGATAACTGCCCCCTTCCAATAACCGTTCCCCCCCGCCTTCCTCTTTGTCTTTTCCCCAACATTCCGTACTCTTTCAGCAATCCCTCCCCCCTCAAAATCCGTCCCGCCCACTCCCTCTGCCTCCACACTCCTCCCTCTCCTACCATGTCTAACACCTCCTCATCTGTTCTCCCATCAAGCCAGCTCACTTCGTCTAATCTACGCCCAACCCACGTCTCAACAGCTTCCAGTCTTTCCATATCTCCACTTCTTAAGGTCCAGGTTTCACACTCATGCAAGAGTACGACACTTTTATCGAAATGATCCAAGATGTAAAATTTTATTAATCATGTTCCCAGATTCTGCCATGTCTACGCTGAGTGTTCAGTTATAGTAGTGTTATATAGTAGTGTTATTCAGTGTCATTATTTACATTCTGCCATGTCTATGCTGAGTGTTCGGTTATAGTAGTGTTATATAGTAGTGTTATTCAGTGTCATTATTTACATTCTGCCATGTCTATGCTGAGTGCTCGGTTATAGTAGTGTTATATAGTAGTGTTATATAGCAGTGTTATATAGTAGTGTTATTCAGTGCCATTATTTACATTCTGAAATGTCTATGCTGAGTGTTGGGTTATAGTAGTGTTATATAGTAGTGTTACATAGTACTGTTATTCAGTGTCATTATATACATGTATCAATCTGCCATTGTTGTTATTTTATTATATTATTTACTGTATTATGTAACCAACACTAGTTATTGTAGTGTAGTTGGTGGAAATCGCACTGTCAGATAGACATGACAATCAAAGTTTGCAACTTGGGAAGGGGGCCAATGAGCGCCATGTGCGGTGGTGGGGGCCTCACAGCTGGCTCGACCCCCCCCGGGTCTTAAATGAGATCCTGACCTATGGACCCCTCATTCATCCTGAATGCACATTCCTTGGCATGTGGACATTGCAGACATTTCTCCGGCTGCAGGCACACGCAGCAACTGAGGCAACAAAGATAGCATGAGGGCGCATTATTACAGGGGCCAAGGCCACCGGAGGACATGCGGCCAGCGACACACTTAGGAATGATAAACGCATAGTGACATTTGTGTATGCGTGTCTCACATCTGACTGCCACATGTTACACACTTCCCACCGATAAGAAGTCTGGGATGGTCAGAATCTTAGTTTAATTTCCCTTGAAATACATGGATATCCCAAATTGGGAGCGTGAAAACCCATAGAAGGTTGTCAAGGTGACACCCGGTCCGGGGTTTGTGTTCCAAAAGCTCCCATTACCAACTTACATAGTTGGAACCGCTCAGTTGATTTTGGGAAACACAGCCCCTTCCGAAGCTGGCAACTGGTCGTCCTACCAATGACAGCAGAGGGTGGAGCAAGGTGACAGCGGATTGGCTCACCTCCAGCTTCTGCGCCCTGTCCCGACTGAGCGGCTCCAAGGGGAAGCCCAGGTTGTTGGCCTCCGACAGCGAGCGCAGGTCAAAGTAATACTTGGCGTAGACGCTGGACGGGACGTTGATGTTGAACTGCAGCAGCTCCAGAAACTGCCGCTCCAGTTCATTCCTGGTGAGACGTTACCAGAAACACAAGCGAGGAAAGTTCTGGTGAAGCGAACTGACGATGGCTTTTAGATATTAATGCGTTAAATGGCAGATGTTGCCAAAGCCCGTGGCTCACTGCCTTCTGAGGCAGAGTGATGCACACGTGTATTAATGCAGGTATAAGCAGGACTAAGAAGCATGACGTTGCTTTCGAAGGCCACCTGCCCAAAACTGAGATGTTTCTTGGACAGGAACCTTGAGGATGGTTCTGCACTCAGTGCACTCAGTTCCAGTGGGAAACAGGCCAGCTAAATTCGGATCCCAGCATGGGTCAACTGAACGCCTTGTCACTACTCCCCCCCGCCCGCCGAGTTTGATCATGTGGCACATGTCCCAAGCTTGCACGCCCATGGACTGGATCGACCCGATATTTCGGTGAGGTGTGAATTCCAGTATCGCGCCATTTTAAGACATACCCGTCTCCGTGACACAGAATAAAGCCAGATTTTTTTTGACGTTTTTGTAATTAAAACAGAATTTCCCTCTTCCTATCGAATAATCAACAGACATAGGAGAAAATGAGGGATGATGACAGAAAACATCCTGTCCTGCTGAACTGAAACCGAGATGGGACACAGCATGGTAACCCTGCAGCTGGAGTCACGTGACCCACACCAGCTGCAGACACCGGAAAAACACCAGCGCGTCCTTATGTGGTGAAAATTACGGTAACCCAGAGTTGGGAAAATCCAATGAGGGGTCTGTGGAGTGATCTCCTTCAGCCGAGCTTCATGGGGTTAATGGGCGGGCGGGAGGGGAGGTGAGGAGACGGGACCCACATGTCCTCCACGGTGATGTCCTTCAGGATCTGGCAGTAGTCCACGTTCCACACGGCCTGGTCGTCCCACACCTTGGAGGCCAGCAGGATGGCACCCAGCACGATGCGCTTCCAGCTTCCGGGGCAGATGTCGATCTCCGCGTACGTCAGCAACCTCTCCAGGTAGACCTGGGCCGAGGGGGGCGGAAACGGAGTTCTCACTGCCACTGCGTCTCCATCAGAGGTGGGTAATTCAGGTCCAGAGAGTAAAAGTCCAGACCGGGATTTTGTTTCAACCAACCAGTTGAGTACTCTGTAACTGTGACTCTTTATGCTCAACTGGTTGGTTGTAACAAAATCTTGGTCTGGACTTTAACTCTCTGAACCTGAATTACCCAACTCTGGTCTCCACAGACTCGAAAAAATAGCTGGGTGCTTCTCCTTCAAGCAAAATGTTGCCACTTGGTGAAGGAAGAAGTTCAGTGAATCTTCTAAGGCACCAAGCCCGGTTTCACAGTGCAAATGCACCATGGAAATGATGTTTAAATTATGTCTGCGTTGGTAACTACAGTATTATGTCAAAGTGTATCAGCTTAGATTACAGAACTTTTTATACCCATGCAAGTGCGTAAGAGACAGTTTCATACTGGGTGGGACAACTTAATAATTAAAATATCAAAGTCTGTTTTGAAAGGGGGGGGGATCAAATTAAATATTGGAGGGTACACGTCCCCCTTATCCCCCCCCTGGTCCCTACACCCCTGTACCCAAGCATTTGTTAACTTGAACACTACCCCACCTTGTTTGGCTAATCAACACATCACAACACCAATTAGGTTAATTAATTATGTGACCTGGTGGTAAAACTTAACAGCAACATTGGAATGGTTGAGGTGCCCCTGAGAAGAGGTTTGGGAACTTTGGGATTTATTTATTTATTAATTGATCCTTTATTTATTTTTATTTTTTTAATTATTATTTCTCCTTTTTATTATATATAAATTTGGTTTTATTGATCGATTGAATTATTTGTACATATACTAATAGTAAATATTGTTTAACTGGGTGAGTTTCGGTGTGTTTCTCAGTGTGTCAGCATCATACCTGGCTGCAGTGAAATAGCACGTTTCTATAAAAGCAACCCTGTTAAACACACAATGGCACAATCGCCCCCTAGTGGTTGAAGTTAATGCAGTCACTTGTGATAGAAGCCATAGAATCAGGTACGAGGCTATTTTGAATACAACGTTGTATAATCAAAATGATAAATGGAAGGAAGATAACTTTACTGGCTATTACAGAGGGAGGCATTCTTTAAAATAACATAAAATAAGGTCTGTAAACACTGCCAAGAAGAACTAAAATAGTACAGTGTTTAATTTATAGCAGTTTTAATTCCAGCTATGACAATTGGAGCAGTTTAGTGGTACGTTTTCAGTTCTCTTTTGTGTTAATTGGTGCAGAACGATGCTTGGCACAAACTAAATGAAGATATAACAGTAAAACAAGCCACCCCCGGCCGCTCACCAGGGTGACGATGGCGCATTCTGCCGTCAGCTGAGCCGCGCTGAACAGGGTCCGCACGAAGCGGTAAATCTGCTTCTGCTCCGGGTCGTGCTTGTCATAATCCGACGGCACTTCCGACTTCTGCAAGCAGGGATCCACGTGAGTGCAGCACACTCCGATAAAGCGGCACCGATCCGCGGATGGGTGGATGATGGGGAGGGGGGAGATAGTTACCGAGAGGGGGTGCAGTTTCTCGTCAAAGATGTCTAGCACCGTCCTGTCGTCGGTATCTCTGGGAAAAGAGGAAAAACACTGATGTGATGCCGCGGAAATTTCCAGAACACTGCATGCGGATGAGCGAGGGGGCGGCCATCTTACCTGTTCTTTATATGGTAATAAATCGCCAGCGCTACGCTGTAAAGAGACAAGCCCATTAGTGAGAATGGTTTACCTGGTCAGTGTTTACTTTCTTTCCAGTCAGTTAATCAGGGAGCATCTTTCGTTTGTGAGGCTGCTTTCACTAAGTAACGTTTGGGCCGTCAGCCTCCTCTAGTGTAGTAACCACTTGTGGCCAAGAGGGGGCTCCACACAAACGCATGAACACTGTCAGTGTTCTTAACGCTGGTCAAACAGTACAATTCTTTTTCTAAATAATCAAAACTAGACAGAAATAATGAGGTCGGGGTGTTGCTCCGCATGCAGGAATGCACGTCGCTCACCATTTAATAGTGTGTTTCAAGTTGGGCTGACTGACAGTGTTGTCATCCAGGAATATGGTAGAGCAGGAGCTGTATTTCCGCCTCGCTCGGCCGTGCTGGAACGACAGAGAGGCGCGTCATCTTCTGATCTGGCTTCTACACTCACCCAGGGCCCGGCCCACTTTGATCAGAACGGACAAACCTCTCGCCGCTCGTCACGGGAGGCGAGGTGGACTGGCTTCTGGTACTCTCACTGGACTTTGTATTTCATTTCCCTTCAGGAATTATAAGCCCCGCCCCCCCGCCCCGGTGATGGCATGCTGTGAGGTACAAACACGTCTCGGGGACAGCTTCATTACTGATATAGAGCTTCCCAACCCACACTAGCTCGTGGGTCGGCACAGATGATGAGGAATGTAAATGTAAGAAAGACACATTTGGAGGTGGGGGGGGGGGTTACTGTTTTTAATTTTCGGTCTATTGACAGGGGGGATAAGAGAGAGTTTGGTTTACAAATGAGCCCTTTAAGTTCGGCGCTGACAAGCACCTGGGCGCAAGGTTCCAGTCAGGTGGGCCGTCACAACCCCCCCCCCCCACATGGTCCCACCCGTCACTCAAACTCTTTCTAGTAGATCAGAGCTTCTCAACCTGGTCCTTGGGGACTCCCAAACAGTCCATGTTTCTGATCTACCAGGAGCTAGAAAGGAGCAAAGATGTAGAGTGCTAGGCGTGGAGGTAGGAGGGAGCGAAAACTTGAACCATCTGGGGGTCCCAAGGACTGGACTGAGATGCACTGTTGTGGATCGTCAGGATGTGAAATGACATAATTATGAGTCACACAAATGAAAAAGTAAATGTCATCTTTCGTACATTACCTTAGCTTCCAAAATATGTGTTAACTGGTAAAACAATAAAGGGTATTAAAAATTTACAGTTCAGGGCATAGTTTTTTTGTTTTTTGTTTTTTTTTTTTTACATTTGAATGTCAGATATGTAGCGTTTTGAAAAATGCAACCTACAGGAGAGATAAAAATCGATCATTATTACTATAATTTAAGTGAGAGGAACATAAATAAGCTCTATAATAAATAAAATACTATACATAAAAAATACTATAAATAAAAGATTAAATAAATAAATAACTCAAACTATTAAAACATATAAACACTGAACAGGTATATATGCTAGTGATAAAATACTGTAAGGCTAAATCCAATCTTACACTTACGTGATTCATGAAGAGACTTTTTCGCTTTTCCCGCACTGTAACAAGAGTAAAATCATGTTAGTTTTGCTAGATTTGGGGCAGGTATTACGAAGCAGGAGTTCTTGCTTAGTCAGATAACTTTAAAGTAACCTGGGCTAAATGAGAGTAAATGAAGAAAAAGTCGAAGTTATCTAGCCAACCAACTAATCCAACAAATGTTGCTTTGTGATACAGGACCCTGCTGGGGTGAAATAGTTACTATTTTTGGCACTACATTTCCCAGAAGGCCATTGTATGACCTGAGCAATAACTGACCAATCAGAGAACAGATCAGAAAGACAAGTTCCAGGGCATCTGACTACATCCTGTTGAATTCAGGGGTGAGTTTCTCGACGCCTTCTTAATGCTATGTCATTCATGAGTTCTATGTTAAAATGTTCTATGTTAAGAAGGCTTTGGGAAACTCACCCCAGAGCACTACATACAGTATAGATACATTCTAAAATGACTTAAACAGGAAAAGGCCCACATCACAGCCATGATATGAAGTAAACCTACCTCACCAGTTTGGTCTCCAGGGAATATAAGAATGTCAACGTCACCTCTTAGGTCAGATCCTTGTGAGTAATGAATTCAGTTCAGCATGCCTGTGCCCGGTAGACCACACCACCCTGACCACGCTGACACCCAGGCAGTCATTTACAGACTGCAAGTAATTACCTACATGTTCTGTGTTTCTGTGCCTCTCCTGTGTCCGGTAGACCACACCACCCTGACCACGCTGACACCCAGGCAGTCATTTACAGACTGTGAGTAATTACCTACATGTTCTGTGTTTTTGTGCCTATCCTGTATCTGGTAGACCACACCACCCTGACCACCAGGCAGTTATTTACAGACTGTGAGTAATTACCTACATGTTCTGTGTTTCTGTGCCTATCCTGTATCTGGTAGACCACACCACCCTGACCACCAGGCAGTTATTTATAGACTGCAAGTAATTACCTACATGTTCTGTGTTTCTGTGCCTCTCCTGTATCTGGTAGACCACACCACCCTGACCACCAGGCAGTCATTTACAGACTGCGAGTAATTACCTACATGTTCTGTGTTTCTGTACCTCTCCTGTGTCCACTTTGAATAGAGCAGGTTTGTAGGTTTCATGGAGCTTGAGGAAGGGAATCCTGAAATGTTCATAAAGAGCGACATACTCACCGTCCGTCTGCGACTTGCTGAGAAACAGGGTACTGGCTCGCGGGTGGTCTGAAGGGTTGTACTCCATGTTCAGATCTGAGTGCAACAAAACAAAATAACAGCAGAGATAAATCAGTCTGCCTTCTAACTTCTTACCAGGATGGCCAACAAAACAAAAGAGCTAAATTTCCAAATCAGTCCACTTTTTGTTCCTGCTGAGAAAAGACAGCTAACATCCAGCATCTGTGGCTGTGATGTTCCCATCACCAGTTGCTAGTTTAAGCCCAGCCATGTGTCTGTTGGCCTGTGGGCGAGGCCCTTAACCCCCCCCCACGGGCACTGCTGCCGGTGGCCGCCCTTCCCTGCCAAGCTCACCCTCACCTACATCTGTGTCTCTGTGTCATGAGAGCAAGATGGTGTCGGTCAAAAGAGAATTTCCCCACGAGGATCAATATAGTGTCATTATTAACGTCAACCTTCCTCATTACATTCATGGGAACTAAAACTCACGCAGCCCTCTTGTACTCCAGTGAAGAACTTTCGTTGAATTTTCAAAACTCATCATGAAGAAGACATTTTCTCGAAAACATATCCCGTGGCCTGAGTAAGTTTTGGAACTTTGCCCTTCAGTTACTTCCAGGTTAATTCAGGCCTGTGACCGCAGGCCACCATGAAATTTGTAGTACCTCAGTTCCACCACAAGGTGGCATATGTCCTAAAATCATTTTAAAGTTTTAGAATTCTAGAATTTGGTGATCAGTGGTCATTGTTAACACAGCACAGCACACAGTGCGCAACAACGAAATGTGCCCTTTGCATTTAACCCATATGTGACTTTCGTGACATAGCAGGGGGCAGCTAATTTAGCGCCCGGGGAGCAGTGCTTGGGGACGGTACCTTGCACAGGGTACCTTAGTGGTGACTTGCTGGTGGGGGATTTGATGTATTCATACCATTAAATAACAAAGATATAATGCACAGCAGTTTCTACATCCTGTGCTATGTGTGTATTGTTATGCAAACAGTCAGGAGAACTGGAGAGTGTTCCACAAAGCAAGATTTCTCAGTTAGCTAGGTTAACTTATGCTAGTAAGGAGCATTCCTATTGGGCAAAATAAGTTCACATAAGGAGTATTCCTATTGGACAATCATGACATATAGCTTAAGCTAACCCAGGTAACTAAGGTAAAGTAAATTAAGGTGAGGTGCTACTCTGCTGTGCCAACACACAGACAGCTCAAGAGCCACTTATGCTCAGACCCGCCCACTCACTGTGGTCCGTCGCCACGGCAACGTGGGCCACTGGCTGCCACTGTCCGCGAAATGTCCTGAAAAGACATCCTGGCCTCAAGTTCAGCTTCAGAGTCGGGGTTAGGATAGGAAGCGGTGGGCCTGGCATTTACCTGGTGAACCACGCATGCAGAGGTAAGACACATTGCCACACACGGACAGCCTGGATATGCACCCAGAATTACGGCGACATAAGCCTGACGGGGGAGAAACCCGAGGAAATGTAATTACTACCGTTCATTCGCATTACAATGCAAATGGGCAGCTCGGCCCTGATGTCTGCCCCGCCCCGTGACGCAGAGATTTGCGTTTTCCCTCAGGCTGCAGGTGCGACGAGCCCAGCATCTTCACCACCACCTCCGGGTTTAGTGTGAAAATGTCAGCGAGGGATAAACCCGGCAACCATCTGGCCACAGGGTGCTACAAAGTGATTTTTGCTCTGGGAAGCGTTGCAATGTAAATAGTGTTAATGACCGTCAGCATGACCTCAATCCCCACCTGACAGCACGTCCAGTAGGGACCGGTACGTCGCTGTGAAGCGGATCTCAAGCGCCCGGCCGCTAAATCCCAAGACCAGAATTTGGAAAGCAGGTCTCACTATCCGAGTGGGAAATAAGATGGGAACAGTGAGGATAACAAACACTTATCTTTTTTTTTTTTTAAAGACAATGGGCAATAAAAGGGTGAGTTGGGGTGTCCCTGCTGGGCGGCGGGTGGCTAATTAGAAGCTGCTGCAAACAAGCGGTGCTGGTGAACATTCAGCTAAGTGGGCAACCAGGTCGGGGAGGTCAGTGCTGAAAAGACGGCTTTCCTAGACCACGCTGACGGCACTATCTAAGAATCAGTGACCTGAACGAGTCTGGCGTACGCTAGGGCAGTGTGTTGCTCACTGGGTTAAGACTTTGCCTGTGATCAAAAGGTTATTGGTTCAAATCCCATGGCTGGCAGAAGGACGCCACAAACCTACTTAACCCCAATAGCTCCAGGGACTGGCTGACCCTACTCTCTCAACTCTATGTCGCTTTAGATAAAAGCATTTGCTAAGTAAATGATAATGTATCGCATGCCGTTCTTTAGCCACATCCATTTGGTTTGCTACAACCTTCGGTTCTGGAATTCCAAACCACATTAACAGGTCAGCTATACTTTCAGAGTAACAATCCCTTGGACAGCGGCCATTTCCCCAGATCAGGTATCAGAGTCCAAACAAAGTAGCCAAGTATTAGATTTTTAAATATGTTTATGTTCTTTTTGTTCATTATTTTGGCTATATGCTATTGCCTAGGTTTGTGTACGGACACACAATGACAGAATCGCCTGGCAATGCATCTCTCAAGCGATGCATGACCGCATTTTACAAACACACTTCATAATATTTATGTCATTGATGCTACACAAAACATGTAATGCTGCTGAAATCTGGCTGGTTTCAATTTTATTGTTGTATGAGACTAAAAACCAATCGCTGCAAGTGGATTCAGATCATCCGCTCATCGATGGCTTCGCCACCCACCAATCAACAGCTTGTACAGTCACCAAGGGCTGGGCAGCGTGTCGAATTTTCACGGCATTTCGGAAAATGCGAAAGGAGATATAGGATGACGTGATGCCAATTCAGTCGCGACGTTGCATAGACTCCCAGAACACACTTACAATCAAACGGAACTTGGCTTAATGGCTGGGGAAGCGCACTTGTAATTGAAAGATTGCAGGTTCGAATCCCCCACCAGTAAGACACCACTGAGGTACCCTGAGCAAGGTACTGCTCCCAGGGCGCTGAATTAGCTGCTCCCCGCTATGTCACATATGGGTTAAATGCAGAGGACACATTTTGTTGTTGTGTGTCACCAATGACCACTAAATTCTAAACTGCTCCGTAATCAGGTAGATGAGGAACAACTGGTTACTTGTTTGGACAGTATGACATGGCAATTAGCCATCTCTACAGTTTGACTCTCCCTGCTGCCCCCTGGAGGATGGGCTCCCCCTTTGAGTCTGGTCCCTCCCAAGGTTTCTTCCTTCTCGGGAGTTTTTCC
>JAABNX020000090.1:11257722-11268736 GCA_015163995.2 Mormyrus lacerda | reverse complement strand
CCTCGCCTAGCGACGCCTCCTCCTCGCTTAGTGACATCACCTCCTCGCCTAGCGACGCCTCCTCCTCGCTTAGTGACATCACCTCCTCGCCTAGCAACGCCTCCTCCTCGCTTAGTGACGTCACTTCCTCGCCTAGCGACGCCTCCTCCTCGCTTAGTGACGTCACCGCCTCGCCTAGCGACGCCACCGCCTCGCCTAGCAATGACTCCGCCTCGCCTAGCGACGTCATAGCCATCGTAAGTTTGTACCGTCACAGCACAAGGCATTACTCACATGTTTGTCGTGATTCTGGTGTAAACAAAGCTACTGCGCTGGCAGTCATATACCAGTATAGCACACACAGTTATGTACAGTACATAACACTTGATAATGCTAAACAACTATGTTATTGGGCTATGTATTTACGATACTGTACGTTTTTATTGTTATTTAGGCTATACCGTATAGCCTAGCTGTGTAGCAGGTTATACCATCCAGGTTTATGCTGGGACACTTCATGATAAGTGAATTTGTTGTTGTACACATAACGATGCATTTCTCAGAACATATTCCTGTGGTAAAGCGACGCATAATGTAATATAATACAAAAATATACATTCGTATCATATCAACAAATGGCAGATCATAGTCAGTAATACGTGAACACCTCCTGCACAGGTTAATGAGTTTCAATAACCTGCTGGCTGAATTTCAAGCTTAAAACCCATTGAGTTCTCAGTGGAATACCAATCAAACAAATCCCACTATTAAGCATCAACTGGAGGGCGACGTGCTGGGACACCTGTCCCACAGGAGAGAGGAGCACTGTTACCTTGCACGACGACCTGACTGCCCGGCACAAAGAGGTGTGGGGTCCCATCCCCAGGCTGAGCCGCATACTGCACTATTGTGGCACCAGGTGGGGGCGCCGTTGAGTTGGACATGGTGAAGCTCTGCAGGCCTTGGAGCCCGTCGGTGCCTGGTCCAGCGATCTGGATGGCTCCTCCCTGAGTGATGGCGACTGCAAGAGAGAAACTAGACCGTCACTATGAAGTCACAGGGAGAAGAACTGCTGAAAATGACACTGTAATGGTACCATGACCTCCGACACTAAAACTGGTGGCCAAACAAAACATACATCCATCCATCCATCCATCCATCCATCCTTTCAATGCAGGGCCCTGGAGTGCGCTACCCAAAACAATCCACATTTAAAAGCGAAATCAACCGCGAACATAATTCTTAAATCTAGATTTCACAACGGCATGATTCTGCAGTGATACCGTGAAAAGCCAATGTCACTTCCTGTGGGACTCACTGTACTGTCCGGAGCTGGTCTGGTAGATGGAGGCAGCGGTCGATACTTGGGGAGCACTGGGGGAAGCTCTGTCCTCCTCTGGATTCTCCTCGATCTTGGGGACGGCCGACGCGTCCGACGACAGATCATTTAGTATCCTCCTGCGAAGGGCGATACCCAAAATCCCAGGGCACGGTTACCGAGCCGCGGCGGGATGGGACACGCACTGTGCGGCGACCCGTGTATGCTCCCTGATGCTGCAGGAGGCGCAGGTCATGTGACCGGCTGGCCCTACCCAAAAGTGTGATGCGTACCACACCCAACCATTGCGCAGAAGTCGTCAAACTAAAACATCCTCAAAAGATTAGATGCCGTCAGACATTTACACACGTGTAAACAGCGCGCGGTGGGTGCACGACTTTGGCGGCCTACGACGCGATTGGAAAGGCCAACAGGTACTACCATCCACATCCTGTATCTGAAGCTGATCCCTGAACCTTATTTCAAGGTACCTTTATGCACGTGGGGTTTATGCGCTGACTGGCCAGCAAAGGTCAGGCTTTTATCTCAAAACGGTAACCGTGCAACCGCTTGGCTTTCATTCTTTTCTGAGCAAAGTATAATTCAGCTGAATCTTTTGTTTCTTCCACGGCATCTCATCCTGCTCGTCTGGTCTCTGGCCTTCGGCTATGCAAATCTCATCTTCACGATACCGACGCCGGCTGGAATCAGAGCGCTGCACTATCACTGGAAATCTCCTTATCCCTGGCAGTCCATCTCTTCCCCATACATGTTACATTTACATTTACTTTCTTTAGCAGAGGACTTTGCCCAAAGTGACTTCCGAGTGAGACGAACAGCAGATCACAGCCGGTCGAGTGAATGCTCACGCGGGCAAGCAGCGTGAGCAGTACTGGGGGTGAGAGCCACACAAACGAAGCAGGAACCTGACGAGACGACTTTCAAGGCAGCAGACAGAGTGCAGCACCGAGAGCAACAGGGGAAAGAGGAGTGGTGTGATCTAGGACGCTGTTCCCCAACCGGGTGGAAGGGAGCATAAGCATGGACCATCTGTGGGTCCCCGGTGACCAGTTTGGGAAACAGATTCACCGAGACACTAAAGACGTCAATAGTGCCATCTTTGCAAACAAGAACTCTTCCTATTGGACAGCAGCTGTTATTGAGTCCTGAAGATCTGCACCACAAGGAGTTTGAGGTATATGGAAATACCTGTCTAAGCTGCTAGACAACGGAATGGTCATCCTTCACCTAAACTTTGCAGCTCCCCTCTACATCCCTACATCAAGCCTCTCCAAGTCATGCGGAAACGATGAAGATGTCAACTGCGACATAGATCGCCGTCTCTGCCTTTTTCCTTCTGATGTCAAACTCAAGACCTCGATACTAGGGAGTCCAGGACAGAGCAGCAATATCCACCAGCTCTCACCAAGCCCTAAACCACAACAAAAACTCCCTCCGTATGTTCTAAGGAGAAAAAGTCACCTGTTACACAACTCAAAGGTCAGGAATCATGATGTCATAGGTCTCCTGTCTACTGGAGCATCTTCGAGCTTTACTCAACTCAACTGTGACATCCCTCCTGCTCTCGGTCCTGAACCTTTGACCATTCGAACTGCATTCTAAAGACCCCTATAACCCGTATAGATTCATGCATATGAGCTCAGAAGCAGTTAAATACAACTTCATTTGACCTTCCATTGACTACTGTCTCTTTGATTAATGTCCTTCTCTGCACTGGTTAAACTGGTTAAAATCTCACAAATAAATAAATAAATACATTGTTTTCTTCTCCACTTGACATCAAGTTATGAGCAAAATTCAAATCACGTCAAAAATGTCGACAGGTGATTTATATGTCTGAAAGCTCATCCCACCTATAAGACGGACGCCTTGTGAGAATCTCCCTCCTCTTCTGCGTGTCTGTCGCCACCTCTGCCGTCTCCCCGTCCTCAGACGACGCCACAGCAGCCACCTGTGCAGGAGAAATATTGCAGCAGCCGCGGTATGAGTCAAGCCTGACGGGCCGGTGACTTAATCACGACATCATCGTCAGCTTGCCTCGCCTGGCGCTCGGCGTGCGATTTTAGACAGAGACTCGAAACCCTCCTGCAGAGGGCGCTGAAGACGACGCAAGCCCAAGGTGTGAAGGTTAAACTGATGAGCTTAGAGAGAAATCCCTTCAAATCCAATCAAGGCTCTCTTGCTTGTTTTGACCCACTAAGCTGAGGGTTCTGTAGACCTTGACGGCTGGGGTTGGGCTTCACATCGGGTGGGAGACTCAAGAGTGCCGTACCTGCATGCTCTGGATGTGGGGAGCCTGGATGACAGAGGCCTGGGGGGCCTGGATGACACCCTGGACGTGCAGCGTCTGTCCCCCCGACAGTTGCACCACAGTGACCGCAGAAGGAACTCCTGTTCCTCCTTCCCCACCTACAGAGGTCTTCGAATAAAAACTGTCATTATTACCAATGGCGACTTAGGCAACCAGTTCAAGCAGGATCAGGGAGGAACAGTGGTAAGTGCTGACAGATTTCAAGCTGGAGCCGTTTCAATGACAGACGCCAACGCTGCCCAGTGAGACCCAATGCCATTCTATTAGTCATTAATTACCCAAACTTGACATGTAATATCACCTATACTGTCAAAATTTCACCAGAAGGAGGAACCTCGAAGATACAAAGTCATTGCTCTGCTGAAGAACAGAATCTTCCATCTTAATTTCATGGTAATTTTATAAACCGGGGCTCTTCAAATCTGGACCTCGATTCCAAATCCAGGCCTTGTTTTCAGTTCTCCCAGGTAGTTTAATAATTCCTGATTCTGATTGGCCAGAGACTTCACACCTGGTGCACAAGTAAAGCAAGGCTGGAGAACCAGCAGTGCTCAGACCATTAGGAACCCTGTTCTATCAGGATATGTTCGACCCCATGAAAGGGGCCCTTGGAATCATCCTGAGCCCCACCCCCACCCCCACCCAGGCCCAGGCGACTGACGGAAAGGCCGCCTTCCTCGCCCCACGTGGTGCGGGGCCCTTTACCTGTGCCAGCGAGGACGAGCCCGATTCATCCTTAATCCGAATCACTTCTCTGTCAGACAAAGGGTCGTTCACACTCGCATCCTGCTGAGAAGCGACCATGGCTTCCATGGCTTTTCGTCTGGAAAGAGCGCAGAAAACACGCACGTCGCTAACTGCTTTGCCCCCCCCCCCCGAGGAGGAACAGTGCACAGGTCATATTCTCTGCCGCATCGAATGTCCAGACATACATTCATAATTCTGGCAACCTCCTTAAGAATAAGACTGGGTGGGTCTCAGGCTCGAATAGCGAGCGGCTGGCTGTTCGCTACACTGAATGAACACTTCATAGTAACAAAAGGACACACCTAGCATTCTAAGACACAAATACTATGAGGGAAACATATTTAGATTCCTGCACTTCAAATGTGAAGCTTCATTTTAACTGGACTCGGTTCATTTCCATCTCTCATCTAATCGCACATACTAGCATCCACCTTAATCGCTTTAGGCATTTAATTGAAATCCAGCAATCACTCACAAACATAACTAACACTGAATTTTAAAAACCGAAATTATGGGAGATTATTTCTTAAAACTTTTAGAACTAAAAAGGTATTTTGTAATTTAAGACATAATTGAGTGCAAATATCAGGTCCAGAAAGTAAAAATCCAGACCAAGATTTTGTTTCAACCAACCAGTTGAGCATGAAGAGTCACAGTCACAGAGTACTCAACTGGATGGTTGAAACAAAACCATAGTCTGGATTTTTACTTTCTGGACCTGAATTTTAATCTGATCTTGTGATGTCAGCATGCATTTTTATATGTAGTACAAAGTAACATTCCACCTATAAGTAATAGAGATATGACACAAGAGTCAAGAGAAGAAAAGATGAATGATTAAATTCCCCACATTCACTATTTCAGCTTGGCCGTTTTTATTTGCATAGAAGGTTACAGCACAAACACAAAGGAAAAACAGCAAACCTTCACTCCATTTCTGTACATTTTGTTAAATGATAAGAAAAACTGTGTTTATTATGATTTCAGGGGGGGAAATATGGAGTGATATATAACCAACACACATAAGATGCAACGTTAAAATCCCCTCTTTGTCTGGTGCAAATGGATAAAGGTTAAACGTAAAAAAAAACTTGGAATGATCACCTGGAAATACTCAAGGTGAATGATGTAATGAGACGTAGGTCATTGTTTCCGTTTTGCTCATTTGTTGCATGACACCACATTAAACGTCACTGAGGAGACTGAAAGGTCATTTGCGCTGTGAGTATATCAATAAAAAGTTCTTTGAACGGGCAAAGAGAAAGAAGGTCTTAGGCACACTGCGAATGTGCACATGTGAGCCATGCAATGAAAACTGCAATTTAAAATAATTTAATATTATGGCAATCCAACGGTTAATACTCGAAAAAAGTTCAAGACAGTAGAGAGCAGCTCTACTGCTAAAATATGTTCAATAACTTTTTAGAAATTTTAAACAAGATGTTGACTTAAACTGGCGAGTGTTCCAGAAATCTTTTTGCAAATTAGTATTAAGGGTTGTGATCTCCCGCAAAATATTTAAAAATGCAGATAATTAAAATTGTATCACTGGAGTTCCTAAATGGAAAATCATTTAAAATGCTCAAAAATATTCAAAGACCCATACATTTCAAAATAAATGCATGGTTTGTTCACATAAACAACAATTACAATGATAAATGTACAATGTAAAATTAAGATAAAGAAGAAAATGTTAAAGTTCGTTTGTAGCTTCTTGCTCCAGATGATCGCTTTAAACCAAGCAAGACTTGCGTTTTATCTCACGTAAGGGCCCGACATGCGGCGACTTGCCACGAAATATCAGGAGGAGGGGGGGGGGGGTTGTGTGTGAAAACTAGCCTGACTAAATGAAAAAGTGTAAGGCCAGCCACAGGGCGTTGTCGATTTCGGAGTAAAGGGAGGGGACGCGTTTGTGCGCCATTTCTAGAGCCTTCTAAACAACTGACGCCATTTTAAATAAGACAATTTTTAAAAAGTCGGCTTTCTAAAACTTCACTGATTAGGGTTATAAGATTCGGGCGCGCTCCGTGCTAGGCCACCGAATAGGAAGCCCTTTAGATAGTTAGTTAATTATTAAATAATCTACACGATCCCGATCCGTCTACTTGTTTCGACTGTAAGCCCTGCTGGAAACTTTTTAAACACGGAAATGTTGAAGCGAGACAAACTTTGATTTACATGTAGGCTATTCTAATTACATGAAAGAAACTTTACATGGGTGCACATGTACCGTATTTTGCAGGTCTGTTTAATACGCAACTAAATGCTTTTTAATAATAAAATCTGGAATCTGACACGATTGCGTCTGAAAGCGTGCGATGTCAAGTCATCGTTTAATGCAGCCCCGCACACATCAATGCACATGGCCGTCCGCTGCCTCACTCTCATTTTCACAGACCAGCACTGTCTGGTTTCAGCAAACCCTGGCTAGCGGAACGGTTTGGTGCACCGATCCCGGGTCTCTGGTCCCCCATCCCGGCGTCGCCAGTGATCCTCGTAGCACAGCCGCTCCAACCATTTCGAACAGCCACCGAATCGTTAAAAAAACCCAAGCCCCTCTCTTCCAACGCCCACGGCAGCGACCCACACCGCATCACCGATTAGCCGATAAAGTCCTTGGCGATCGCTATAATTATAACGGATGGAGTCGCAATGTTACAAAATCGCAAATAAACTGAAACAGGAGCGCAATCTGCGTGGAGCAGAAGTGCTGCTTTCATTTAAAAATAACAAGAAAAAACTCCCCAAAAGTCCTTACATTTCGTGCTGATTTCAAACAGTGTGCAAATAAAGTGTTTAAAATGCGTAAGAAATGCGTATACCTAATTATTACATGACGAAAGTTATTATAGGTTACAGTGTCTGGGGTTTATTCCAAGGGGCGTATGTATAAAATAATTCTTCTTGCATTGCATTATTGTTAACGTAGCCAGATGCCTTGCAAAGCTACGAATCTAATTACTTCTTTAGCGACAGCTAATAAGCACCAAGTTGTGAAATAATGCTTAAATCACATTATGCAAAGACTCGGTCTGAAGCGCCTGACAATAAATCTATTTATTAAATCCACTGCTGACAGCTGTTATTTGACCAGCTAAACGTTTTATCCTGCTATTAATAATTTGTCATCCAGTTAATCGGCTAAATATATTGGTCGGATCTGACAGGCCAGTCGCCACGAGGGAGCTTCCCCGTGTTTTCTCTGGATTTTCCCCCTTAAGAGCGTCCCTCTTGTTCTCGGGAATGAGCGCAATAACTTACCGAGGTTTTTTTACGTAGTGGGGCTCGTCACTGATTACGGTAGGGGTGGATGGCCCGATCCGCTGCACACGTAGTCCCCACGTCAGCTCTGATGATGCCGTCTAAAAATGTCGGCGAGCTTCTCCCGCTGCTCTGCCTAACATAGAGCCGCGCCGGGCAAACGTCCCACACCGGGGCGGGGCTCCCGCGGCGGCCGCTTTAAAACGCGTCGCTTATAATCGGTATTTTATACCAGCACTAAACCAGGTATTTCCAGTTACTATGCTCATGGCCAGAAAATATTATTACAACTGAATAGATTGATATGTACTTTCTCCGACTTTTTTCTTTTTGTAGTTTTCGGTTTCCCTTGGTTACAGCCGGATTTTACGCATGTTTTACGTACGTTCGTCGTTTAACTGTAACTTAGATCGGGTTCAAGATAGGCTACAATGTAAGGACGACCGCAAGCGAAAGCTGATTTAAAACGTAACGCCGTGACCCAGTGAACTCTTTTCAGTTTCAGTGTACAGTCGGTGTTGGTGGAATGGCGATTTCGTTTAACCGAATGCAAATCTATTCACCTGCCATTTCTGAACTCCCCACAATAATGTGGCAGTATTCCCAGTGTAGCAGCATTGCGATCTGCTTTTTGGAGATCAACGTGAAAAAGTGCTAGTTCCCAATCTGTTGGTGGACGGTGTGGTGATCTTCCAGGAACAAGTCATCCAGCCAGGCTTGTCAGCCGTAGCATCCATAAGACCGTTCAGTCATTTTCACATGGCAGCAGCACATGTGTAATCAATCCTGCGACCCACCTCAATATGCACTTTGTTCACATTACTTTGCAGGATTCAGTATGCGGGGTTGTCTGTGTCCGTCTTCATTTGCCTGCCACTTTGAAAATCATTTTTTATTAATAATACGACTGGTTAAACAAACTACCTACGACAAAATAAAATAATCACGTTGCAGAATGTTTCTGGACGTTTTGTATTTTGTTTGGTCCAAAAAGCGGAGTGCCACATTACCTTTACAAGTATGACTGTGCTGTGGCAATTTGCCGGTTTGTGAATGAGCAGATCTTACACCCAGCTAGTGCAAGGGATTTATAACTTTTAACTTATGTAAAGTGCATGCACTCACTTTAAAACGAGATAATTTACTATGTCCGAGTAAGTGAGATGGTGAGATCGGGGTATTTAATCCAGTCTTGGGTTGCCAAGTCATACTTATCTATGTTATTTAAGGTTCATAGTTTCTCCAAATACCGTTGCTTGTCATCAGGATTTAATGTCTCCCGGTAGGGTACCTTTTCTTTACCTTTTCTCTTCCCCATTAATATTCCACCAGATTTGAACGTTTTATACAAATATTTAAAATAATTAAAAAAAGAATAAACGGGTTTGAGGTTAAGCATCGTAGCGCACGCTTACACAAAGCGCGTTCCTCACACGCGGGTGCTCCCGTCCCAACTTGTAACAAGGCGTGGCGTGACGTACGGCGTGACGTAGCTGTACATTTTCTACATATGTAAAATGGTTTTATCTTTACATTTACTCACATTCAAATATTAAACACATTCAGCTCCATATATCTATTTATTTTCCATTTGGTCCGGAAATCCATGAATTTCATTGACATATACGATTATATGTTTCACTGGATAAATTTGCTACGGCAGATTAATCTTTCGCCTTCAAAGTCAGAGCTTTCAGCTTTCACAGTTCATAGTTCAAGAAATATTAATGATGTAGTTGCTGTTTACACACCACGCACTAATAACACCGCAACTGAACCTTTTGTCAATTAGAACCGAATATGGGTTAACTTAAAATATTGTACTGTAACAGTTACGGTTGAATGATTAAAGAGTCAAAAATAATTGTTACCGACATGTTTTCTCTTGCCTGTGGGGACAATTGCGTGGAATCACAATCATTATGATTTTATCATCAGAACACATTTTGTTTAAGAAGTCTTTTTTCCTCGCCGTCTCGCCCTGGTAGGGTATGTCTGAGCGTGTTTATGGTGACCTCTAGTGGTATGTCTGGAATCTTTTTTTTTTTTAAACTAACTAGTGGAGCTAATGAGAACAAAAAACGGTGGAAGGGAAATATCATCATTCGAAATTATGCTTCACATCACCTATAAATCACAATATCATAGTAATTGTGGTATTTACACTCATCTTGACATAGTTAAACAATGTAACAGAATCAGATGATTTGTATGTCCAGTATACGCATGTATTCTGTATCCATTCAAAATGTATCCAGTATTTCTTACTCAAACTGATCAAACGGCATCGTCTTTGTCGGGTATGAAAATCCCCCAATTTGTGTCAGAGAAATTTCAGTTTTCGTAACTATTTTGTTACGTGCTGACGGATGCAATTCCCATCAGATGTTTTTCTGCTGTTTTAAAGGGCTTCTCTTCTGTTCTTTTTGATAACTTTATAGCTAGTGGAACACACTCTATACCTTGGTACTAACGAACCAACCTATCTCCTTCTTTTGCGTATTTTCGAAGCTTGTAAAGCCAGGTGTTACTGTAAGATATAATGGACATTCATTTTAGGGAAATCTACATTTGGTAACCAGCTTCATTGAAATTATAAACGAAGGCGCTCTGTGACATCCCGTCTGCATCACTAATGGTCCACAAAGCTAAGCAATAAAAATTTATATTTCGATAACGTTTCCCTTGCAACTTATCCAGTTTGTATAATCAGCTACTTATTTGAGAAATTTGGATAGCCACTACCATGACGCACACAACCGATGCGGTTTTGGTTGATTATGATGACAATTCATTTTTTGACAACTGATGACAATAAGTAAGACGATAAGGTCACAAATGGATTTGCTGTGAGATAGCTTAGTCATTTTGGTTTAAAGCAGCAGCTGGTAAACACAAAACGGCAGCAGTCAGTTCTGCTCTGGTGGCTATAGCTGAGTGATTATTGCCACGTGCGGCACGTGGACCCAGACTGCGACCCGGGGTCTCTCTGCGCCCTTGTGAAAACACGCGTGTGTCAGAGTCTTGGGAGACATTCTTCAGATGCCACCTGCTCTGTTGGCAGTAACGTCCTGGACCTGGCAGAGCGGACAGCTGATCCATAGCTGCCTTAATCAAACTCTGTTAAATATCTCAGGCACTGAGTGTTTTTCCTCCTAACGAATGAATGGGATCAAAGGATGTTTTATATGTTCAAAGACAAGTACACGCTCACTTTGGAATATTCTCGAATGTTCTTCCCTTCAAAATGCCATGAAGGACCCAGTAATCACATCCAGATGTAATGCCAGTTATTGTCTTATTGGAGATCATGCTTCCCAGAATGCTAAGCTTGTTCTCTTTCCTGCGTGCAGCTATAGGTAGTAATAATAATAATA